>CM060180.1:35175106-35700106 GCA_030549775.1 Tamarix chinensis | reverse complement strand
ATTATTAAAATTTTGTTTATCTACCAAAAATACTACAACCTATTCCCCATAAGCTATCTTATTTATTTTCTCCCCTATTTTCCCATTTTCCCATTTCCTTATTTTTCCTTTTCTCTTTTTCTCTCTCCCCCCTCTCCTTCTCCCTTTTTCCCCTATTTCCCCCGATTGGGCCAGCCCACCGGCCTAGATCAGTTTTTTCCTCCCCTGCCCTGAGCATGCTAGGCCCCCCAGATCCCTCCTTCGCCTGAACCGCCCGACCAAACACTCCCCTCCTTTTCTTTTCTCCCCTTGGACCGAGCGGTCCCGTCCCCTTTCCCTTTCCCCCTTCCCCGTGTGCGACCTGCAAATCGCCGCCCTCCCCTTCTGTGTCGACCAGCCTCCTACACCGCCTGCACACCTCCTCCCTCCCTTCCTGGTCGTCCGTCTGTCCCTCCTCAACCAACCGACCACGCCCACACCTCACGCATGCCTGCTCCCGCCCCCTTCCTTCTGCCCGACCAAGCAAAAAGTCTTCCATGGCAGACTCGCGTCGACCTGCCACCGCCGGCCAGCGTGCCATCTACGCCTGCCCCTACCTTCCTCTGTTCCCTCTCTCGACCCTCCCCCATTTTCAGCCTATAAATACTTCCTAGGAGTCCAGCGTCGGACTCTTTCGAAACTGTAGCCCAAAAGCCCGCCTTGCGCCATCCCTAGTTCAGACAGCCACCCCGTTGCCGCCACCCGATCCACCCACGAAACCATCCCTTACATCACCCTCCACCAACCTAAGCCTCCCTCATCACTCGGTTTACTCTGCACGAGCCACCTCGGCCGTGCAAAGTCCCTTCCTCGATCAGCACTGCATCGAGCCTCGTCGCCCTTCGCATCACCGCCTGTGCCACCACTTCCAGCACCCCTGCCTTCCAAAACAACCAAGGGAGCTTCCTCTACCTCCACATACCTTCTTTTTCCCCTGCCAGTCTCTCCTCTTCCTTTCTCCTCCCTCCACCACTCTTCTCCCCCATCACTGCTCCGCCACCGCCGCTGTGCGCCGCCACCTGTGCCACCAGCACCCCTAGGTGGTCCTCTAAACTCCCCAACCCCTAAACCCTTGTTATACAAATGCTAGTTATTTTTAGTAGTATTATTAGTATTATTCTTAATGTTGTTGTTGTTGTTATTATTATTATTATTATTATTTAACCTAACTTTGAAATATTTATAACCGTTATTATTACTATTATTAATGGCCTAAAACTTTAGTATTATTATTTTAAAATCATTATTGTTATTATTACTAGTATTACTATTATCATTATTATTATGGTTATTATTATTTATTTTTTTTAGTTCCTTGTCACTATTATTAATATTTCATATATCACTAACCTTACTATCACTACTACTATCATCATTATTAGTAACATTGAAACTATTATCGTTAATAATAAATATTATTATAATTGCTTTAAATTATTGTAGCTATTAAGACCTACTTTTCATTAGTAGTAGCATGATTAGCTACCTTAGGAATAATAACCCTACTTTTACTTATAAAAGTAATATTATTATTTTTAGCCCTAATAGTAAGTTGTGATAAGGGTAAGGTAGGAAGAATAGTCAACTTGGTTAGAGGGAAGTTAATCCATAGTTTTCCCTCTTATAGGCAAATCAAGTCAAAACCCGGAGGATGCGTAGGAACGTGCTCCAAGACCGGTGTCATATTAGGTAAGGATGTGGCTAAGGTCCCTACGTGTTATGTGACTTGTATGCCTTGGATGCTTTGTATATATATCATGTCCTGTTGTGTATCACATGATTGTCCTTAACATGTTTTAAGCGTAGCGCAGCTTGGAGTTAAGGTATGTGGTATGTGTTTTTCTTATGACACGAATGTGATATCCATATGTGGTGATTATGATGTGTTGTGACATGATGTAACCCTCTAGGACATGCATGCTAGGGTGATTATTATTATGACATGGAGATGAAAGGACAAAAAGAAATAAATGGGAAGTGAGTTGCTAGAGGAGGGTATGAGGTTGACCAATATGAATAAGAGATGAGAACTATGCATGGGAATTCTAGAGTTTGCATGGGAATGACCTTTACACGAGAAAAGTTGTTTTAAAGTGTAAGTAAGGTAAGGGGAGGATTGTAGAGTGGTTGGAGACTTGGGATGAAAAATAATACGTAGGTTGGTGTAAGGGTGCATAAGGGACCCGATTAGGGTTTTGGGAGAAAGTAGTAATCTGGAAAATGTGGAAGTAAAAATGATTAAGGGAGAGTGGAGTACGGGTTCAGAGTGGAAATTGTTGTATAAGGGGTGATTATAGGTGTCATGGGAGAGAGGAGATATTGGGTGAAAAAGAGAGGGGTTACTTGTGGGAGAAGAAATGTGCTAGGGTTTGGAGTGGACAACTAGGGTTTATCAATCACCTGCGAAATCAATGAGTAAAGTGATATGATTTGGGGTTGAATTTAAATGAGATGAGGTGTTGGACGATAAATGAATTAATGGTAGTAAGGCAAGAGGAAATTGGGCCACATAAGTCCAATTAGGGTTTCAAGGGAAACCCTAGAGAGTGATAGTGGGTGGAGTGTGATGTCAAAAGGTGTTGGGCCTCAACCCACACCTAGGGATGGCAACGGGGCGGGTCGGGGTCGGAGATCCCATCCCCATCCCTGAACCCGATAAGAAAAATAATCCCCAAACCCCGACCCAATTCCCGATTTTTTTTTATCGGGGATTCCCCGACCTGATCCCCGCGGGGATCAAATCCCCATACCCGACTCGATCCCCGATCTATTTTCCATCCCCGATTTATTCCCCGACCATAAAACCTGACCCGATCCCCCGAAACCCGACTCTATACCTGATCCCCGAACCTATCCCCGACCCTCAAACCTTATTTTTAGATTATACTTTTAATTTATATTTTATAAAAAATTATTTATATATTACATATATATAATTATATAAAAATATATAAAAAAAATTATTCGGGGCGGGTTCGGGGATGGGGACCCCAAATCCATCCCCGCCCCGTCCCCAAAAAATCCCCGTTAAGAATCCCCAAACCCGAACCCGATCCCCGAATTTTCCCCCGAATTCGCGGGGAAAATTGCCATCCCTACCCACACCCCTTAAGAGTTGATTTTCATTATGTGTAAGTGTAAAGGGGAATGGATATCGAGGTGTGATAAGGGGCGCAAGTGTCCCAAGATATGGAACGGGCCTTCCTGGGAGGATAAGTGTGGATATAGTTAGCTGTGCATGTCAAGGGTAAAATACTTTCAAATAAGATATGTTAAGACGCTAATCACTTAAAGAGAAAGATGTTGAGCCGGACCTAGACCAGTCCACCGGTGAATAATAGTGGTTAGGGCCGGGGTGCCCTACATGACCAGTCCACCGGCTATAATAGTGGCCAGGCGCGTTTTGCCTTGCATGATTTTCGGTCCACCAGCTATAATAGTGGGGGATTCTGTTCTCAACAAACCAAACGTAATAACGATAAGACATGGGAAAGACACAAAGTAATTATAGTGAAACATCATGTGAGTCGGGGCCAGACCGGTCCACCGGTGAATAATAGTGGCCAGGAGATTTTTTCCCTACATGACCGGTCCACCGGCTATAATAGTGGCCAGACGCGTTTTGCCCTGCATGACCGGTCCACCGGCTATAATAGTGGGGTTTTCGTACTCACATGAATTGATAAAGACTATGTTGTGAATCGACTCTATATTTACCGGAGATCTAAAGAATAAGTCTATCCGGACTATAGCTAGCCTTTATCATCTATTTTACTACATGTAGCTCACGTGATTATGCCATGTATACTGTATTGTGTGTTTTTTATGTTGGCCTTAGCGCATCTGTTACCTTACTCAGTACGTAGCGTACTGACCACCCGTTTCATGGGTGCTGCTCATTCTCACGAGTAGAGGACCCACCTGAGTTTGTGCAGGTAGGAGATGATATATTCGATGCCTACGACTCTTATGAGGCATCGGGTGGGGCTGAGAGTTGAGCCTAGACTTGGCCTGGGGAAGAGCGACATGGCCGGACTCTCCTTTTCATTTTATTTTACCCTGTATCATTTTATTTTAGTTCTGTTTTGTCGTACGATACTTTATGTTCCTTGAGAACCTTGTCTATGTACCTCTTTGGCTTGTAAACCTTTTTATGTGTACTCTGAATTTTATATTGTGAACTATTAAACTTCCTTATGAATCCTTGTTTTAAGTATTAGCTTTTGTTTGATGGTAATCCATTTTAGCCTTAGCACTCAGTACTGGAATGGTAGGAGTGAACCAGTCTGGTACTGAATGTGGCGGTAATATCCTCATAATTCACAGTTTCTTATTTCGCTTCCATTAATTCTTTCCTTTAAAACGAAATTTTTCCGTAGTGAATTTTGGGGGTGTTACAGTTCCGTTCACCGGCAACAACAAAAGCCAAAGAAAATTAAATCGGGCAGGAGGTGGTTGCGCAGGAAAGAAAAGGTGGTGCGCGAAAAGGAAAGGATGTGGGTTGGGTCTAAGTGGTCGCTGAAACAGAGGGAAGAGAAAGGGAGGAAAACGGCCGGTCAAAGGGGCGAGATCGACGACGAAAAACCAGGGCGATGGCGGCGGTGTAGGTGTAGGTCGGCGTCCGGGAAAAAAAAGAAGGAGGAAGAAGAAGATAGTGTGGACCGACGATCCAGAAGAAAAGAAAAGAAAGAAAAAGAAATGAATCAGGCCGATTGGTGAGAAGGAAGTAAAATTAAACAAAACGTGGCGTTTAGGGTGAAAAAAGCATAAAACACAGCGCTGGACTGCCGAAAGAAGAAGAAAAGAAAATTGAGAGGAATGGGCCACCGGAAGGCAGGCCCAATCGGGGGAAAAAAGAAGAGGAAAAGAAAATGAGAAAGGAATAAAAGAAAGAAAAAGGAAGAAAGAAAAGGAAAAAAGGCAAAAAGGAAAAAGAAAAATAGTGGGTTGGGTTAATTAAATTAATTAGGATATTTGGGATATTTAAAATAATAATATTTAAATAAAATAATATTTAAATCCCTTTTAGGCTAATTTAGGATTTTTGAAATATTTTTCTTAAATTCCATTTTAATTAGCAAAACACCCTAATTTTCTTTAATTAAATTATTTACAAAAATCATATTAATTTGGAACTATTTTATCCTTCTTATTTTAAATAAAATAATTTATTTAATTCATTTTCAAAATAAAATCCTTAATTAGCTAAAATACCCAAATTTCTCCTAATTAAAATACTTATAAATTTCTTCTTGATTTTCCCTAATTAATTTCCTTTTATTTTAATAAAATTAATTTATTTAATTAATTTTTCAAATAAAACCTTATTTAACTATAATTTTTAAAATTAGAATTTTCGGAGCATTTCAATATGCCTTTGATGCCTTTTATAATGTCGTGTTGTGTATCATGTGCTATTAGTTGACTATTTTATGTATGGAGCAGCTTGGAGTTAAGGTATGCTTATGTGCCTTCTTATTGTATAGGTGGTGAAATATTGTGGAATGTTATGCAATGTGTTATGAGCTTTTAAGACATGCATGTGAGGGTGTTAATGTGTTATTGTGTGAGGGAAATGATGAAAAAGGAAAGTGGGGAAGTAAGTTGACCAAAGGGGAAACAAGTTAACCAAAGAAAAATAAGTTGACCAAGGGATGTGAGTTAACCTAAAAATTTTAATGATCCATTAATGGAAGAATAATAGGGGATGAAAGTAAAATGAAGGAATGGGAAAATCTAATCTATGGTTTTGAATGGAAAAATCTAGGGTTTCGTATGAGGGAATCGAATCTATGGTTTTGAATGGAAGAATCTAGGGTATCGTATAAGAGAAACTATGGATGTGCAGGAGAGAAACTAGGGTTTTGCATGGAGGAATCTAGGTTTTTGCATGAGAGAATCTATGGTTGTGCATGGGAGAATCTATAGTGTTGTATAGGAGAATCTAATCTAGGGTTTCTTATGGGAGAATCTATGGTTTCGTACGGGAGAATCTATGGTTTCGCATGGGATAATCTAATCTATGGTTTCGTATGGGAGAATTTATGGTTTTGCATGGGGGAATCTAGGGTTGTGTATGGGATAATCTAAGTACGTATGGAAGAATATAGGGTTGCATGGGTGAATCTAGAGTTTCACGTGGGAGTTTTAGGGTTCTGCATGAAAATTTTTGAAGGGTTGTATAGGATGTATAAAGTTTGCATGGGGTGAATTTTACATATGGAAAGTTGATTTGAGGTGTGAGAAAGGTAATGGAAGTGTTGTTTGGGTGTTTGGAGGTTTTGGGTGAAAAATAATACGTGGGATAATATACGGGTACATAGGAGACCGAGCTAGGGTTTGGAAGGAAACCCTAGTCTGAGAAGATGGTAAAAAGAGAATTAAATGAGGGTGAGTGGAGTAAAAGATAAGGATGGAAATCATCGTGTGAGAATGAGCATGATTAGCATGGAAAAATAAGAAGTGGAAGGTGAGAAATGGAGGGGTGACAGGTGGAAATGAGGAAGCTAGGGTTTGGTGTGACCAGTTAGGGTTTGATGTGGTTACCTAGGGATTCGTGGTTACACGTGTACTTGGTGAGTAAAGTGTGATGATGAGGGTGGAATCTATGGGTTGTGATGTATTGAGTGTTAAAATGATTTTGGGTTGTGATGTGTTAAAATGATTTGGGTTGTATGAGGTGGAGTAGGATGACCCACTTATGCCTAAATTAAGGTTTATGGGGAAAACCCTAGAGTGAGGTAGTGAGTGGATTTGAGGTAAAAAGTAGTTGGCCTTGACCCACCTATGCGGGATATGGGTTCTAGTATGAGTTAGGGTAAGGAGGAAAGGATGTTGGGCTAAGTTAGGAGGTGCATGAGTCTTATGACGTGGGACGAGACCTTTTGAAGGATAATCGTAGAGGGAGTTAGTCATGCATGTCTAGAGTAAAACTTCTGAGTAAGATGCTTAAGACATTAATCATGTAAAGTGAAAGATTAATAAGCTGGGTCCAAGCCGATCGGTTAGGAATAGTGGTTAGGGTGTTCCACCCTATAAGTGTCCGATCCACCGGCTATAATAGTGGGGGATCCCGAGCTCAATAAACCAAACCTTGCATTTACTAAGACACATAAAAGACACTAAGTATTTACAGTGAAACACCATTCGAGTAGGAGCCAACCCAGTCCACTGGTAAGGAATAGTGGAACACCTATATATGACCGATCCATCGGCTATAATAGTGGTTAGATGCATATTCCCCTTCCCTATATGTGATTGATCCACCGTCTATAATAGTGGGACTCCCATACTCACACAGATTGATAAAAGGCATGGTGTGAAATGAGCATCGATCAAATATTAAATAATTAATGGATCCAGAATATAAATTGGCCTTTATTCATTCATTTATCTGAAGTGATCGTATGTTGTTGTATTATCATGCTTGGATTGTGTGTTTTGTGTATTGGTATTAGTGCACAGTTACCTTACTCGGTACGTAGTATACCAACCACCCGTTTTATGGGTGCTGCTCATTCCCACAAACAGAGGGCCCTTCTGACTTTGTGCAGGTGGGTGATGCTTATTTTGATGCCTTCAACGTTCATGAGGCATCAGGTGGGGATGAGTGATGAGTATGGACTTGGCTCAAGGATCGAGAGTAGTGTGGCCGGATCTCCATTTTTGACCCTTTTCACTTTGTATTGAGTATCCTAGACGTAACTTTTACCAGTTATAAACTTTATTTCCCTTTTTGGAATTTTGACAATTCACTCTGACTTATGAATTTTTTCACACACTCTAATTTCTATCTTATAGCTGATTGTATTCCTCTGAATTGCAAACTATTTACGGATACTCTGTTTAATGATCCTTCTAGTTCTTTTTATGAACTCTTGGTTTAAGTATTGATTAAAGTTTAACAATAATCCTTTTTAGCCTTAACACTTTGTACTGGAATGATCGGAGTGAACCAGTATAGTACTAAGTGTGGCGGTAACATTTCTGAAATTCACAAGTTCTAATTTATTTGCTTCCATTTAAAAAAATAGTAAATTTTGAAGTGTTACACCATCACACCCGATTCCTTAAGGTATAGTGGTATTTTAGCCTTGCACCTAACATGAACTAGGTATTGATTGTACCTCCTTCATATTGGATGTGGCGACAACATTCCTACTTTAATGGTAGTTTCCATAAAATCTTTCAAAAAATAATGAAATTTTCTTGTTATACAAATGGGGGTGTTACATTAGAAGTTAAGAAAATGACCCATAAGAGGAAAAGGGCTCACAAAAACTATACCATACCAAAACTCCTTGAAAATGCCATGAAAACAACATAAAACCAAGTAATAATCATGTTAAAGTATAACTCAAACTAAAAGATATTGAAATAAAATGAAAAGGGATAATAAATCATACCCTTTTATAGTATTTAGGAATATCTAAATACCTTTAATAAATAGGTAATATGATAGGATTTATCTCACTCAAAACCAAGGCTTAACTCTTCTTTGTTTAATCAAAACACAAAAGAACTAAAGTAATGCTTGTGCTTGAGTTTGTGAAGGTTTAAAGGTGGTGTAACAACGGTGGAATGGATTGTATGGAGGAAAAAATGACGGAGGAGGTTTGAAAAAGAAGATAAGAAGGATAATTGGGTTGTTGATGGTCACCCCACTCACGCTGTACACACCCACGCATAAATATGCTAAGTTTGAGTGTTAGATTTGTGCATATGATGTAATTATTGTTGAGTGGACAAGTGTGTGTAAGAAATTGGTGGCATTAATGGGATTATACACCATGATAATTAAGCATGAAGGGACATTTATTTTGTCATACAAAGGATGGTGCCTAAGAAATTTGTATGACACATGGTGAAGGATGGTTGGTTAGGTGATGATTTTGTCATAAAGTTGGGGGATATTTGTGAGGGTAAGATCAAATAAAGGGAAGACATATATGGTTAAGGCTATAAGCAAAAGGAATATAAGGAGTGAAACCAATGTGGCATGGAATTGGAGTGGGATAGGGGGCCATTAGCATAAGATGACAAGTGGTATAAGGTAAGTAGGATGTTTATCTAAGAATATTCAAAGGAATATTCCTTATGATATTTATGTGCCAAGGACCCATGCCAACCATAGGGTGGTACTAGGCTAGATCAAGGGTTAGGATGATACCTTAATAATGGTACATGGCTTATAATAGGTTTCATAGAGGATAAATAAGATCAAAGTTAAGAAAGATGAATTTTGATAATCGATTATGTCAAAAAATGATGAATAATATTTAAAATAAAGGTAAAATATTTTTAATTTATTTTTATGTTAGAAAAGTGAAAATATTTTTATCCCTAAAGTTTCATATTTTTTATTATAATAAGCATACAATCTAATTTAGGGCTTAAAATGTGAATAACCATAAAACAAGGTGTGAATACTACTTTTTCATTGTAATTTGCATTTATCATCTTGAAAATGACTAAGATACGCAGATAAAGAGAATGGATTCAAATATGGATAGGTTAAAGTGATTAAGAAGAACTTGGACAATCATAAGTGGTTCAAAGGTCTTATGAGAGCTAAAATCATTAAAAAAAAATTCAAGAAAGTGAGAACAAACCGTTCCTAAAATGTAACGAGGGTTTTCAAAATCTTAAAGGATACAAACTAATTTTTAAGAATAATAAAATTATTTCAAAATCATAAATATTCTAAAAAAATTAGGTTTTTCAAAATTTAGGGTATTACATGGGAGGTTAACTTGCTCAAAACTTGAATGAAGATTAGGTGGTTGAGTGTGTAACATAAAATTAAGGTGGTAGATAAGATGTGTAAGTATGCTTGTGGAAGTTTTTGTGATTGAATGATTGAAATAACTCTCTAGGTGTCACCAATCTCATTATAAGGGTATGGACCACAAAATCGTGGTCAAATAAGGCCAATAGTAATCAATAATGATTATTAGATAATTTATATAAGCGAGAAATTTAATAAATAGGCATTAATTGAGAAAAATATCAAATAAGAACCAAAATTTATGAAAATTTAAGGAAAATCATGGAACCAATTTATGAACTGAAACATATAAAAATAATGGACAAAAAAATTAAATTGAAGCAAAAAAAATAACAACATGAAAAACATAAACCGATAATGGACAATTGACTACTAGTTTCCTATAACCAACATCATCCATACCACCACCTCCAGCCATCTAGCCAAAATCTCTTAGTCCAGTGTTGCCCCCAAAACCCTAGTTATATTATATTAACCCCTAATTAAATTAATGCATTTCACCCCATTATTATTACACATAATAATAACATATAAAACACACAATATCCTGTAATATTCTCTATAATTAATTACATATAAAATACCACGTCACGCTTAAAGTATTCAATTGGGGATACTTAAGAATGGAATATTACACCTGCACTCCATGATTAATTGGATATGGTATCATCATTTAGAACCACTTGGGTGAAGTTATGCACTATGCCTCCAATTAGGAACTGCAAGTGAATACATTGGAGACTTTGATTAATGTTGAAGCTCAAGTATGTAAAATGGGTTTGAAGTTGGTGTTGGACAAGGGAATTGGGAGGTTAATAATTGAAAGTGACTTCAAGATTGTTGTTGACTTGCTCATCGATACAAATTTGATGCCACTATATAAAATATAGAATACAATCGAAGATTATCATATCATTTTAGCAAATAATCTCGGATTCACAATCAATCGTTGTTTTAGAGAAGAAAATATGACTACTCATTATTTATCTAAGTTTGCCACTAAAAAATCCATCAACCACTATTTTAGAGAAGCAAACATGGTTCCTCATCTTTATCACAATTTATTACGAAAGGGATTCTAAAAAAAAGTTATTAAAGTATGCACTTAAAAACATTATAATATATATATATATATATATATATATATATATATATATATATATATATATATATATATATATAATGAGTAGTCATAGGAGTGCATCTTGGATCTGCCAATTATGTTATGGATGGAGTCCTACTCACGGTGACCTGGTAGAATTGGGAGAAGCCATAGGTATTGTTGCGGGACAATCCATTGGAGAACCTGTACTCAACTAACATTAAGAACTTTCCATACTAGTGGAGTATTCATAGGGAATATTGCATAACATGTATCAGCCCCTTCTAATGGAAAAATCAAATTTAATGAAGATTTGAATAACAAACATAGCTTCGACCACATGAACATTATATTATATTGAACCCACAATATTCAAATAATAATAATTCTTTTTTAAGGTTTACATCCTTAACGGGGATCAAACCTTGGTCATCAACATGATGCTTTTTGCATTGATATTAATTGTGCCAGACAAGACGTGGTCAAATAATGATATTTCATTATAACTGTAGCAATATTATAAAATTCATGGAAGAAATTATCATTGTCATTTTACAGTAGAATTGTGTTAGAAATTTTTTGATTATGTCAACATAATATTTTAATATGTCTTAATTTTTTATACCAAATATTCACCCTAGGACTGGAGACAACTCATACCACATGGGCTCCTTGACACCATGGAGATTTTTGAAATTTTCACTATATATACATAGAGTTGTGTAATTTAGCTTCTTGTGTGGCGTTGATTGGAGTAGTTTAGTTATAGCCAATATATCGTGTGTTCAAAACCTCATCGACACATATTTTTCTTAGCTTTTTGTTCCATAAGAAAACAATGTTTTTTAAGTCTGATACACATTGTTTAACTAATGTTTTTCCACTATTATTTCTATTTTAATACTAACAGACATAGGTAGCTTGCATAACACATTTTTGAGACTTTATATTACAATGTGCTAATTAAATAATAATAAATATCTATTTGCTTAGAATTTATATTTCAAGAAAGTATTTTTTCCCAACCTTATAATATACATTTTTGTTAATTAGTAAATAAGCTCAATATATTCCTATCTTAAGTCTTCCTAGTCAATTAATATCCTCATAAAATACTATATTAATTAGTTGTTGTATATAGAATATATGTAATGCTATTATTCATAATACTAACTATATATCCATATATAACTATATATCCATATATATAAATCAAATAATTGTTATTTCCTCGTACCCAAAATCCAAATCAATGATGTTAGTAAAATAGACATATAACTAATTAGCTTAGTTTATTGAGTATATATGACCTATTATTTCCCCTCGATGAATATATAAAAATTAGAACACAAAGCATGAAAATTAGTTGACGTATCATCACATATAATATTATTATATCTTATTATTGTTGTTGTTATAATATGCTTGGATACATGTTTGTCATGTGTCAGAATTTGATGAGTCTGACTTCATGGCTTCGGCCTTGATTCATGTATTGCATGACCTAATAAACTAATCTTAGTTTTAAAAAATAAGATTAGATTGGTTGGCTTGATTATGGTTGTTCAATGATGAATCAACCATGTCATTAATTATATTCCATATACCTTTCCTTAGAAGTCCATAACTTGTTAAAATTGATCGTATAATCGAACCAATGAAAATGAATGAATCAATAAAAAGTCGACAAAAAAGAATAGTTAAAAATTTATTAGATTTATATATTGTTTAATTTTTTTAAATTTTATATTTTTTTACCTAATATATAATACTTATTCGACTAATTCAAATTACCCGTCCAATTACTAAATCAATGATCTAATAATCATGCTCATGCCTCTTCGATGACTCATTCACTTTTTAAAACTTACGCTTTATTACCTTTACACCCGATTTCCTTTTCAATGAGGAGCAGCCCAACCTAGACCACCCAGGGCCAGCCCAACCTAGACCACCCAGGGCCAGCCCAACCTTCACCGGCTGTATCCCTATGTCTTTAGTTCTGCAATATACAGACTTAGCAACTCGAACCTGCGTCGCCTCCAATCAGGTATGTGAGATGAGTGTTTTGTAGATGACAAAGGCCATGAACTAGAAGGGGATAAGATATAGGAGAAATGGCGATGAAAGTATGTTACAAGCCTATAGCCGGTACCCGTTAGCCAGGAACCAGCATCATATCCAAAAGTTCCACGGTCCCTCTTCCTCCCTCTACTCTCACTCCCGAGTATCGACCATGTCATATTCTCTGTCCTACAACCACCACTGCCCTCGACATTCATCATCCAAACCAACATTCCAACACCCTCGCCTGTTTTCTCGTCCTTACCTCTCTAAACCCCTCCTGCTTCTTCCTCAAAATACAAAACCCCTTCGCGCCGCCACGACCTCCTCCGGCACCAGCTCCAGTACCGAGACTCTTCCGAAATCAGCCATCCAGCGCATTGCCGAAAAACTCCGAAGCCTTGGCTTCGTTGAAGACGACACCATCAGCACTGATGAATCCGAGTCCGATGTTGCCTCAGTTCATGCAGACTCTAAGGCCGGCGAGTTTTTCATTCCTAATTCAACTCAATTACCCAAGTACCGTGTGGGGCACACGCTCGATCCAAGCTGGTCGACCCCGGAGAACCCGGTACCGGAGGTGGGAACCGGTGATGCGATTATGAAGTTTCACAGAATTAGAGGGGAGATGGCGAAGGAAAAGGAGGAGTCGAGGAAGGATGTCAAGAGAGAGAAGGTGCCGACTCTGGCGGAGCTGACTCTTCCGAAGAGAGAATTAAGGAGATTGAGGACGATTGGAATTAAGTTGGATAAGAAGATGAAAATTGGGAAGGCCGGGATTACGGAAGGGATTGTGAATGGGATTCATGAAAGGTGGAGAAGTTCTGAGGTGGTTAAGATTTTAGTTGAAGATATCTTTAAGCTGAATATGAGAAGGACTCATGATCTATTAGAGGTAAGGTTCTGAATATAGCTTTTGCGGCATCAATGAAATTATCCTTGACTTAGCTGTACTCAATGAAACCATTCTAATGTAGTAAAGCCTTCCTAAGTTGGTGGTAGTTTATGCAATTCAACTGCATTTTGGTGGGAAAAACTCATTCGAACTAAAGCCCCCCCCCCCCCGGCGACCGACCCCATAGATATTCACTTGTTTTCAAACACGGGCTAAACTCGAGTTACTTTAGCCACGGAAGTTAGAGTAGTGGTGTGACCATCTGGAATTGAGTTCCTGATTATTAGTACTGCACTGCAGTAAGATTCAAGGTATAGTCACGAAAGACAGATACTTGTAATATTTTGAGTTATTCATTATACTGATGCTTGAATACACGATCTTCTTCTATTCCTTTTGGTTGAAAGTAATAGAAGGACCTCTAAATGTGAGGATATTTGGTTGAAGTTAATCTAGTTTTGTCATTATTTAAAATTATTCAAGAAACATCCTAACTGTTTTATGCAGCCCATGTTGCTGTGTATCTATCAAATCTCATATATTAGTTCATATGAATTCATAAGTTTGCTCTTCAAACAGTGAAAAGATTTAACTGAAGAAAATGAAAGTTAATATATGTATTTCAACGTTTATCCTTGTTTGGGTTCCTGAAATTAGTTAAGTCGTGCCCTGTTCTTTGTGACATGCGATATGTTGCCTTAATATCTGGTCAGATGCTAGTTTCTAAGCACTGTAATAAGTTAGCCATATTATACAATTTGAGACTTTGAGTCATTTATGGTCCTCTATTTTCTTTTTCCTTTCATTATTCCATGTTCATTGATTAGTCATATTTTAAATGATTATATGTATATATATTTGCAGTAATTTTCCCTCTGGATGGTACTTGTTGTATATTTTACTCAATCCACCAAAGACTTGCTATTCTCAGCCATTAACGTTTCCAGTATTGTATTAGATGTGTTTTAACAATTCCCCAATGAAAGGGTTGCTTTTGAATTGATAATTATGCGTGCTCTGATGAGAGTAGATAGTTTGGAGAGTGACACAGGATGGCATTGAGGTTCCTATTGAATTCTCTGCCTTTTTTCTTTACCATGCTTTTTATCTATGAGTTACCGATGGTCGTAGAGTTTGGCAATTTAGAGCCAGGGAGATGACAAATTAACAGCATGGATTGTGAAAGTATTTCTTCTTTCCCTATATTTATTATAAAAGAGACTCCTTTTTTATGAATATAATAACCTACTCATTTTAAGAGGTGTAAAATGAGAAAATATTTCATATTTCCTTAGAAGAGTCATATTTTTTAATTTAATAGCCTACTTATTAAAAGTGGTGTCAGGTGAGTGTGTTCCTGTTAGGCTTATCAGTTGCTCATTGAACTCCCATATCCTGCCCCCATTTCTCACTAGAAAAAGATTGCCAAAGGAAAAAGGAAAAGAAAAAGGCAATCATTCAAAAAAAAAAAAGAAAAGAAAAAAAGAGATGACATCATATATGCTGATAGTTGAATCCTAACTAGTGAAATTAAGGAAGAAAAAAATATTTGATAAGCAATAGCTTTTTTTTTTGGGAGTTAAAATAATTGTGGCATGCATCTTGTAAGTAATGGTGAGGCAGTGAAAACAAAGCTCCTTACCAAACTCATGCTTCTGTTTGTGTGGTTGTGACGTAAGGTCCCGTGGCTAGGGGTGTGTAAGTTTCAGCATGGCCTGGAAAAATTGGCTTTCAGACGGGTCCATGGTCTAATATTTGGCCCTAGGATTTTGAGAAACTAATCTTCTGGTTCTATAAGGTCCAAACCCATATTTTCAGATAGGGATATAGTATTTTAGGTATGGTTTTTAAGGTTTTTGTTGTAGACCTTGAGTTACATATTGTATTCCTTTTCTTCTAATCATGGTATATAGTCTATTTGCCCTTTGAAATTATGTTTAGCAAGTTTATTGTTGGATTGAATAAATAAAATCTCAATATATGATGATCGTAAATTTATAATTGTAGAAGTTGGGAATCAAGCAAATAGGTGTTTCAAATCCAGTCTAATCCTGGATTTTTCTGCTCCATTTTGGTCTTAGACTAGTTTCTAACTGGGCCAGTCCTTAGTCTTAGAGTTTTGAAACTTCCGATTTTTTGTCTGGTCCAGTTTTGGACTAATAGACATCCCTAACTGTGGAAGAGCATTGACATACTTCACTTTCTATGGCATATTGATCTATGTTGCTGATAAAGATTATACTTAAAAATATGTATGGAAGTGATGGCCGGTAAATTGATACTGATTTTTCATGTTAATAGAGTGATTAAGATTGAGTTGATTAGGCATCTAAAGGTTTCATGTTTGAATGTCTTTTGAAGTATTCGTTATGGTTCTATCGGAAATGGTCCAGTGCCAGTCTACATGAGGTGTATACATTTTGACCACCCTAAACCTTATCAACATGGGGTTTATACTCATGCACACGTTTGATATGAAAATTCATCCTCTCATGTCTTGCTGCTTAGCAATAGAAGTGTAGATATCATTACTGATGTGCTAAATTATGGGATTCTGGGCAGAAATTATGGATTACAATAACCTTACTTTAAAATTTCTTTTTCCTTCCCGTCTCTCCTCTATTGATAACTGCATTTGATATTTCTTTTCCCTGTTTGATAAATTACTTCTTTTGAGACTTGGAAACTGTGTATTTTACTCAGTATCTTGATCCAAAAAATTTACTAGCTGAAGCACATTTTAAATATTCAGGTTAGCCTCTGAAGTTAACCTTTTGCTATACACAATAATCAGAATCAGGTTACTGAGTTAAGTTCTTTTTCTTTGATGTGCCCAGAGGAAAACTGGAGGTATGGTTGTTTGGAGGGCTGGAAGCAAAATTGTTTTGTATAGAGGGGTCAATTATAGATATCCTTACTTTAAAATTGATGAAGCTTCTGCAACTGTCGGTTCTCAGAATGGATTGAGAAATGATGGTGTACGACAGCAATGTCTCTTGCCTGGTACTGCTGTGGCTGAGTCTGGTGAACCTTTTGCAGCTAGAAGACTGCCCCAATCTTCTTTGGTACATGGTGTTGGCTCGCCGGGTAGGGTACGATTACAGCTGCCTGGAGAAAAACAACTTGTAGAAGAAGCTGACCATCTTTTAGATGGACTTGGCCCACGTTTTACTGATTGGTGGGGATATGATCCTCTCCCCGTTGATGCAGACCAGCTTCCGGCCATTGTTCCTGGGTATAGGAGACCCTTCAGACTTCTCCCATACGGAGTGAAGCCAAAACTAACCGACGATGAAATGACAATAATAAAAAGACTTGGGCGGCCCTTGCCGTGCCATTTTGCTCTGGGTAAGTAAGTTTTCTAGATTCCATGAGGGAACTGTGTACGTATGATATGTATCGTATTTTGCTCCTATATTTGACAACTGATGTGGCACTTCTGACAGGGCGAAACAGAAATCTTCAGGGACTAGCTGCTGCAATTGTCAAACTGTGGGAAAATTGTGAGATCGCTAAGATTGCAGTTAAAAGAGGAGTTCAGAACACTAATAGTGAGATGATGGCTGAGGAGTTAAAGGTTAGTGATGATGTATTTGTTTGATAATTAGGTTTTTCAGTTAATTGATGAATCATTTGTATCTGCTTATATACTATTTTCCAAAATGGTTATTTATTTTATCAATGTTGCAGGGGATGATGGATCTCCCAGATTTTCTTGTAGGTTCATTGTCCTTTGCTACATGAACCGTATTCTCTTGATGAGTAAAAAAGTGCTGCAATGGCATTGAAATTAGTTGATTGGTAGAAAGTCATTTCGCTGTATAATTATTCACATGCTTATCCCAGTATAGGATGCATAGGAGCATTGTAGTTGATAAATTATATGTTGCCACAGCATGATATTTTATTTCATGACTTGTGCTCTCTCATGAAATGATGGTCTCAGAAGCTTTAAATTTTTAGCCTAAATAGTATATTTGATTCCATCGTTGGAAAATGTAGTTATGTGGTCATTCAGGTTTCACTGCAAAAATGTCACCATTTTTCACCTGAAGGGTGCTCCTGCATGTAAGATTTAGATTTTGTTGCAAGAAAGGAATGAGAAAGGAAATAAGAAAGAAAAGCGTGTGGGAAGTTGGTATTTGGCAAATATTGCACGACCCTATCCAATTGGCAGTCACTAAGCAATAAGTAATTCCTGTTGTGCTCACTGAAGCCAACAACTGAAAAAGATATTATATGCTGATTCTCTCTCGCGGTCTCGCCTCTCACCAATGCAGGACAATACAATTTCACACTCTTGGTTATTATACTCTGCTTGTATTAGACTGTACTATGGGAGTGTGAGTAGTAGATACTATGGAAATTAATTGTTTTTATAACAGGTTGGGGACTGGATTGATTTACAATGTAACTGGAGGAACAATTGTGCTATAGTTTTTTTTAGCATGCTTTAATTGTACCAATCGGTAAGTATATTACTTCAGATTCATGTACTTTCTATGAGTTTCACACTGTCCCTCAACTTCTGTTTGCAGCGCCTCACTGGTGGCACTCTAATCTCTCGGGACAAGGAATTCTTAGTATTTTATCGAGGGAAAGATTTTCTCCCATCTGCAGCTTCTTCAGCCATAGAAGAGAGGAGGAAAGATAGAATGCAGAAGGATGCACAGTGGATAAATTATCTTTCTTCTGAGAACTTGCTGCCTGCAAAGGCAGGAGATGCTCTTCCAAACAATGATCATAACGTGAATATTGATTCTGAGGCAAGGAAGATGAAGTCCATGGCGGCAGCAGTTAAAAAAACTAGCACAAAGCTGTCTGTGGTATGTGCAACATCATCTGAATGACACTCAGCTTGACAATTTATGTTCTTATTTTTAGGTTTGGTAATCTAACAGGCATTGGAAAAGAAAGAGAAAGCAGAGAAGAATTTAGCTGACCTGGAACGGTCATGCATCTCCCAACAAATAGAAACAGACAAAGAGGGCATTACTGAAGAAGAAAAATATATGCTGCGGAAAGTTGGTTTGAGAATGAAGCCCTTCTTATTGTTGGGTATGTAATACATCTATGTTAAAAATCACTGTCATAATGGTTGAGTGGCCAATGATGCATACATATTTGAACTATTAATTGTGTCATCCAATGATGTTCTTTTGACCTTCCCAGGTAGGCGTGGTGTTTTTGATGGGACTATTGAAAACATGCATCTCCACTGGAAATACAGAGAACTTGTGAAAATAATATGTGTTGGAAGGAGCATTGACGAAGTGCACCAAGCAGCACAAACATTAGAGGCGGAAAGTGGTGGAATATTAGTTTCAGTTGAGAGAGCAAGAAAAGGATGTGCGATCATTGTGTACCGAGGAAAAAATTACCTGCGCCCTTCTACTTTGAGGCCTCAAACACTTTTGAATAAGAAGGAAGCAATGAGACGCTCTTTGGAGGCCCAGAGGCGTGAGGTGAACTATATACATCTGAGCACGAAAGTGGTGGGAGGTCAAGATTTAATTAGAGAGGGAGGAATAAAGACTTCATTGTAATGGGATTCATTGGGGTCCATTATGTTGAATGAATTGCCTAAATTTGTGTTTTTCATTCCAATCTTTCTCTTGGGGATGCAATAACATGGAAAACAGGGGAAAAAAGGGAAGGGAAAACTAAAGAACATCGAATGGTTAGAATTTCTGTTACTTGAATAAGGGCATGTGTATACTTATCTTATTTTTGTTTTCTTGTTGACAGTCCCTGAAACTGCATGTATTGAAGCTTACTAGACATGCGGAGGAACTGAAACATAAGTTGGTGAGTAATTTTATACCTCTGTTTCACTTTGTGCCTTGATTATGTCATTTAATAAGTCAATCCTGCTAAATTCATGTTGACTCAGGTGAAAGATCAGGAGGCTTACAGCGAGTGGTCAAATAACCTGAAATCATCTTCTGTGAGTTCATTCATTTTTTTTCCCATTCGCTTGGTCACCATAACTTGTGCTTTGGCTAGTTCATCTCAATTATCGAATTCTTGATTCGGTTCCATGGCTGAATCATGATCCTGAGTTCTTTGTTGAACTCAATCTTGGGTTCAATTTCTTGAATGATTCTTGTTATGCTTAGTTTGTTTGTGTCCCATATTGATTAATTGAGGTAGAGGAGTTTTTTTTTTTTTTTTTTGGGGGGGGGGAGGGAATTGAATGTGTATTAGAAGATGAATTGAAGAGTGGAGAGGGAGGGGGCAATTGGACTAGAGAGAGGCAACTGTTGAGAGAGAAAAGGACTGGGGAGTGAGCATGTAAGTTAATTCTCTAATCGCTGAAAATTAATGCTAAGAGTCATATGCCTATTTATACCCATTCAAGTTATGGGCTTGACCCTTGTCAAAAGTGGTAGCTAAATAACTTCCTAAATCTTGAAGAATAATATCTAAACTGTTGTTATAAAAATGTGAACTGGGAGGTTTTAGGATCAGGAATTTTGCAGAAAGGAAATAGAGTAATTTGTGATTTTCAAAATTGTTGAATGTCGATAATTTATCAAAATATATTGTCACTATCTAATGTTCACTATCCAATGTTTCGCCAATATCTCAACAGTAAATATGTGATTTTCTAAAATCGTTGTGTTTCGGCCATTTTACATATCAGTAGACCAAAAAAATGATAAATATTGGCCGATATTGCACATTGAGATCGATTTTTTATTTTATGTTCTTAGTAGGCAATATTGGTGGTTGTGGGGAGTTGTGCTTCCCAGCAAACCAACCAGCTGATTGAATGGCTACTCCTTGTCATGGAAGGATTATTAGTAGCTATGGTGGTGGGAGTAGTGTATGGTAGACTTGGTAGACTGAGAGGGATGGAGGGGTGGCAAGGGCCTAACAGCCAGGCTGGCTGAATGGTGATGGTGTTCAGTAGAGGTTGTAGCAGGGGCGATGAGGGCTTTAGTGGGTTGGTTGTGGTCGATGAGTGGGGTGGTGGTGATGCGTTGTTTGGGTTGGTGGTGGGCTAATTATGGTTAAGGTTTGGTGTAAATAAGGTTTTGGGGCTATGGTTTTGTGAATTTAGAATTTTGGGATTGGTGTTTTGCAAGATTGGAGCCACTAAGGTTTGTTTGGGTGATGAGGTGTGGTTGGTGGTGGTTGGGTGAGGAAGGCTAGGGCCGGATGGTATGACATGGTAGCAGTGAGGGTTATGGGGTTGTGGAGATAGGTAGCGGCACATGGTTCTAGGCAAAGGCTTAGGATGGTGTTAGTGGCTTTGCTCGTGACTTGCGGTGTTCCGACAGGCAGCGTGAGAGGGTTGGTGATCATTATTGGAGTTGCTAATTCTGACATCTTTTCTTGAGGCTGAGAATTTTGAATAAAAGTGTGCATACTATAGGTTTTAGCAAGAAACAAAGGAGAGAAACTCGATACTATTTCTTCCATTTCAGCCTGTAGTTTACTGGGATATATAAATATTCACTAAATAACAATTCTCTTATAAAATAGGAACATATCTAATATTAAAAGAAAATAAATCAGATAAAGATACTCTAAACTCCAGCTAACCACCTATGGTCACAAATACTCCTAGAATTCAGCGATTATCTTTGGCAATCACACGTATTCCTACACTCCCCCTCAAGTTGGATCATAGATGTTAATCATAACCAACTTGCTCACCATTACATCAAAAGCGGGTTTGAACAATCCCTTAGTAAGAATATATGCTAACTGCTGGAAAGTTCGAACAAAGGGTAGACGAATTATGCCTTTCTATATCTTCTCCTTGATAAAGTGCCTATCAATCTCAACATGCTTGGTCCGATCGTGCTGTACCGGGTTTCGGGCAATGTTTATTGCAACTTTGTTATCACAGAAGAGTTTTATTGGAAGGAGTTCTTGAACTTGTAGCTCACTTACTATACTTTTCAACCAAAGCAACTCACAAATACCATGGGCCATTGCTCGAAATTCATCTTCATCCGTACTTCTAGAAATCACAACTTGTTTCTTACTTCTCCCTGTAACTAGATTCCCAGACATAGGTGCAATATCCTGAAGTTGATTTCCTGTCATCAATGGATCTATCCCAATCAACATCAGTAAAGGCTTCAATACTTCTTGCAACAATTCCTTTCCCCGGTGAACGTTTCAAGTACTTTAGAATATGGTATATAGCCTCTAGATGTTTCTTCTTTGGTGAGTGCATAAACTGACTTACTAAATTGATAGCAAATGCTATATCAAGTTTGGTGTAAGACAAGTAAATCAGTTTTTCCATTAACCATTGTTACCTTGAGGTGTCTACCTGTTCCATTACTGCAGCCCCCAAGTTTCACATTTGCATCCATGTGTATGTCAAATGGTTTGCAACCACTCTTGCCAGTTTCATTTAGCTGATTAATTACATATTTTCTTTGATTAATAACAACTCACTTTTTAGATCTTGCAAGTTCCATCCCCAAGAAATATTTCAAGATTCCTAGGTCCTTGATTTCAAATTCCTTGGCTAAGCCTGTTTTCAACTGCTCTATTTTAGCTAAATCATCACCAGTGAGAATGATATCATCCACATATACAATGAGAATGACAATCCTCCCTTCTTTTGATCTTCTTGTAAGCCCTTTTCCTTCACTGATTTTGTGATTTTTTCAAACTAGGCCCTTGGTGACTGCTTTAGGCCATACAAATATTTCTTTAACCTGCAAACTTTACTGCTAAACTTCTCTTCAAATCCCAAAGGTGGATTCATATAAACTTCATCTTTCAAGTCACCATTCAAGAAAGCATTCTTGACATCTAGTTGATACAGTGGCCAATATAAATTCACAATTGATAGTAGCATACACACAGTGTTAAGTTTTGCCGTAGGTGCGAATGTCTATGTGTAATCAATTCCATACTTCTGTGTGAAGCCCTTAGCTACCAACCTGGCCTTGTATCTTTTCAGTGTTTCATCGGATTTGTATTTCCCTGTCAACACCCGTTCACACCCCACTGGAGTTTTTTCTCTTAGTTTGTTCACTTCCTCCCATGTCTGGTTTTTGTTAAGAGCCTTCATCTCCTCAAGAACAACCTCTTTCCACTTAGGAAACTTTCGAGCTTCTTGCACACTCTTAGGAATCTCCATAGATGATACATAACTAGTAAAACATGAGAATGAGTGTGATAAATTCTCATAGGAAACAAATTTAGCTAAAGGGTATGTGGGTTGTTTAGTACAAGACGTTACACCCTTGAGGGTAGCAATTGGGAGATTCAAATGACAGGAATAATCATTAGAAGTATCATCATTCTGAGATGGTAGATAGTGACTTATTGGAGCTTCCCTTAGGTTTGTTTCATGATTGTGCATAGAATGTTGAGGTCTTTGTTCTTTGTATGGAATTCTTGTGTACACTCGTCTAAATAGTTCCCCTTTTGTTTTTCTTGTTTCTACTCTTTGAGCATCTTGGTTATATTGTGATAATATGGGCCGACTAAGATCTTGATTTAAGTATCCTATTATTTCGAAATAGGTTCACGATGAGTGGTGTTCAGAGAGGTTTTGTTGGAGAAAGATAGGCTTCTTAAATTTGGAATGTTTTGAATTGTGGGAAATATAATTGTCCAAATCAATTTCTCTCTGTAATACATTTTTTTTGTTCACCGAATCTTCTTTAGATGTCTCCCCCCAGAAGAGGAGGTGTAAAGAAAGTTCTATCTTCAAAAAATATAGTGTCCATGGTAACAAATATCTTACAAGTGGTAAAGATCAAAACATTTATATCCTTTTTGAGTTGGGGAATAGCCTAAGAAAATACATTTTCATACCCTAGGTTCGAGTTTACTTCTATGTTTTTCATGAACAAAGAAGGTGCAATCAAATATGCGAATGGGCAAATTTGAAGCAATTCTATTCGTAGGGAAAAAATACGAAGAATATCCAAGGGTGTCTTGAAATTAAGAGCCTTAGAGGGTAGTCTATTGATTAAAAAACTAGCTGTGAAAATATAATCTCCCCAATAAGAATTAGAAATATTGTAGGCAAACCTAAGAGTACTTGAAATTCCTAGGAGATGTCCATTTTTATGTTTTGCTACCCAGTTTTGTTTTAAGTTATCCGTACAAGAGCTTTGATGAATGATTCCTTAATCCTTGAAGAAGGTTCCCAATATGTTATTGACATATTTTGTTCCATTATCACTTCAAAATATTTTGATGAGGGCATCAAATTGTGTTTGAACTATATAGTAAGTTCTTAAAAACTCCATCTACCCACTACCTTTGATTTTTCCTTTAAAAGAAATACCCAACCGACTCTCGTGAGATCATCAATAAAGCTTACAAACCATTTTTTTTCCTGAGTGTGTGGGGATACATGCCCCCCCCCCAAACACCATTGTGAATGAGGGAGAAAGGGGTAGTTGGTTGATAAGGTCGAGGAGGTAAGAGGTTCTGTGATGTCTTGCCATAGCATAAATCTCGCATTTAAATAACGACACATTCTTATTGATGAATAATTTGGATAATAAAAACTAGGATAGCCAAGCCTATCGTGCCACAACATAACATCAATCTTAAAATAGTTAGAAACTGACTCTAAGTAGGAACTATAAATTGGGCGTACAGGTTGTGAATCATCCATCAATTGATATAGACCTCCAACTTCCTTAGCATTGCCAATCATCTTACCTAAGGTTATATACTGGAACTTGCAGGAAGAAGAGGAAAAAATAATCTGACAATTAAAATCTTGTGTGAGTTTACTACCAGAAAGTAAACAGCAAGATAATTGAGGTACGTGAAGAACATTTTCCAATGTTAGTTGAAATTTTGAGGGACCCACTTCTAGCAATTGTTGACGGCGATCCATCAGCAACTTTAACCTTTTTATGGCCAACACTTGGGGTATAGGATGAGAACAATTTTGAGCAATTGGTCATATGATTAGTTGCTCTTGAATTGATTATTCAAAGGGTAGAGGAGACACTAGACAGATAACTTATGTTATCTTGGTGGTTGAAGGAACAAGATGGATTGTTAGAAGTGGAGTTGAGTGAAGTAAACTGTGGTGATTGCGTGAGTTTAACGAGATGCTTCAACTGCTCCTTTGTAAAAGTTGACACTCCAAAGTTGATTGATTGCTCTTGATGTTCATCACGTATGGTCTGAAATAACTTTCTGTTACTGCCTCTATCACGTCCATTCTTCTGCATATTTGAGGGCTTGCCATGGAGCTTCCAGCAAGTATCACGTGTATGCCATGGTTTTTTGCAGTTATCACACCAAGGCTTTGTATTCTTTTCTCCTTCTAAACCATTACCGCTAGCAAGTAATGCAGAGCTTTCTATTTTAGACTTTTTAGAACTTGGTATAGTATTGAGCATCACTCTCTTTCTTGCTTGTTCTTGTCTCAACTCCAAGAGTATCCCTTGTACTGATGGTAGTGGTGTACGACTTAAGATATGCCCCTTGACTTCATTGAAATAGTAATTAACACCGGCCAAAAACATGTACAATCTATGATCCTCTTCCCTCTTTAAAAAACGTGTAGAATCATTAGGATTCTCCCAGTTATCATCATAGCATTGGTCAAGTTCTTACCACCATGCTACCATCTCATTATAATAAGTAGTAATATCACACTCACCTTACTTGGGGTTCCACAGCTTGTACTTCAATTCAAAAATCTGAGAAGAATTCTCCAAATTAGAGTAAATGGCACGGATAGAGTCCCAAATCTCCTTTGTAGTTATCATAAACATATGTGGCTTTGCAATGGAAGGGGTCATTGAATTTAGAAGCCATGCAGTCAAAAAGAGTTTTCAGACCTCCATACTTTAAATCTGGGGCTACTTTCTACTGGTTTATGTTTTTCTCCATTCAAGTATCCAAGTTTGCCCTTTCCATTTATTGCTAGTTTGACTGATTGAGCCCACTCCAAATTTAAAAGGAGTGAACTGAAACTGGGCCAGCACTGCTAGTAGACATATCTTCTTGTTGAGAGGTGACCTCTGCAGAAGCATTTATAGCTTTGATACCATGTGATTTATTTTCTTAAAAATAGATGTTAGTTTAAATATTAGATATGTTCCTATTGTAATAGAGAAGAAGTTAATTATTTTGGGGGGGGGTCAATTTGTACTAGAAGGATTGAAGAGTAGAAGCGAGGGGATAGAGGTAGTGGCTGATGGGCCTAGAGAGAGAGGGGTGGCCATTGAGAGAGAAAAGGAATGGGGAATTAACAGGTTTGTTAATTCTCCAATAGCTGAAAATCAAGACTAGAAGCATATGCCTATTTATACCTGATACAACCAACATGTGGGCTTGACCCTTATTAAAGATGGTAATTATATAACTTCCTAAATCTTAAAGAATAATATCATAACTATTTAACATATCTACTTAATTATATGAACTGAAAAATGATATCAGCTATCAAGGAAAGATTCTCCTAATCTTAAGATTTAGCTAAAAGGTAAAAGCCATTTTTTATATTATTGGCAGGGCTAACGGCCCCCGGGGGGGGGGTGTCTTACCATAAATCAATATTCAGGTAAATGGTAAATATATTAAACTGAAACCTGTTACATATACGTCGGGCAGCCTCAGGTCAAAAATGGCTTACCACATAATTGGTAGCTTAACACAAGGGCTAGATGCAATAGTAAGTTACCAACTAACACCGAATACACAAAACCAGCTACATACTCGGTGTTTCAAAAATGAGGGACCTATACACATAAGTTTGAATCTGCACTACAAGTCCCGAAATATCGAGATCCTTAGACTCAAAGATAGCTGCATTTCGGGCACGCCACACCATGTAAATGGTAGCAGCTAAGGCACTCCTACAAGTTCGAGCAGTGAACGGGTGATCCTTTCTCTGTCTTCTCAAAACTCAGGCGGTATTAGCAAGCATGGAACATCCTCTTGTAATACCCAACCAAGACTGGATAGTCAACCAAAATTGACCAACTAGAGGACACCTAAAAAATAGGTGCTCATGAGTTTCATCTCTCGAATGGCAAAAGGGACAAACCAGTGGACCATGCAGATAGTAGAGGCGGTCCTTAGTTTTCAGTTTCTGCAGCAGGGCAAGCCAAAGAAAGAATGAATAGCGCTTGGTCTGGCATCCCTTCCAGACGACATGAAAACCCTCCAAGGTTCAGCCTTCAATCGTAGGAAATCATAAGCTTTCTTAGTGGAAAACCGCCCCCCAGAAGATCAGGAAGAAAGGAGAACCAAGGCCTCTTCATGTGTCCAAGCATGCTGTAGAAGAGATTGGTACACCAACCAAAGTTTCTTTGTAAAAGGAGACGAATCATTGGAGGGTCTAAAAGAACCCCAAGGCCGGCCCTTAAGATAATTGGTATGAATCCATTTAGTCCATAAGGTTTCTGTCGAATATTTATCCTCAAAGTTAGGAATTAGGTAGATATGTTAATTCCTGTTTTTTAGGAGGTAAAATATCTTTTTTAGATTGCTGGATTTTAGGAGTCAGAATATCTTATCTGTCTTATCTTTTAGTTATATGGATGTCTATAAATAAATCCTGTACTCTCTCAGAAATATAGAATACAATTTCTCAACTTCTACATGGTATCAGAGCTGGGAAATTCTAAAAAAAAAAACCCTAGCCGTCTTCCTCCTCACCGGCATCCTCAGATTCACCCAGTATTCTCAGTTTTTCCCAAAAAGTCTCAATTTTTTTTCTCCCTAATGGCGAATGAACAAACCAGTTCCATCTCTGAAACCTCCTCCTCTCCTTTCCATAATTCCAACTCTGGAAATTCTGGAATGACTGAAAATACCTCTCTTCTCATCACAAATCATAAACTCAATGGACAAAACTACCTGCAGTGGTCCCAATCCGTCCGGATGTTCATTGGTGGTAGAGGAAAAGAGGATTATTTGTCCCGAGAAACCAATATTCCTCAGGAAAATGATCCAAACTACAAGAAGTGGAAGGCTGAAAATCATCAAATTATGTCTTGGCTCATTAATTCAATGAATGTTGATATTGGTGAAAACTTTCTCCTCTATGAAACTGCTCATGAAATATGGGAAGCAGTGAAAGAAACTTACTCTAGTTCTGATAATACTTCAGAACTTTTTGCAGTGGAGGCAATCCTTCATGACCTTCGTCAAGGAGAATTGAAGGTAACACAGTACTTCAATATACTAACCCGACATTGGCAGCAGTTAGATATGTTTGAGTCTCATGAATGGAAATGCCCGGATGATAGGGCATTATATCGAAAGATACTTGAGCAGAAAAGAACTTTTAAGTTTCTGTTGGGTCTAGATAAAAGCTTGGATGAAGTCAGAGGTAGAATAATGGGGACAAAACCTCTTCCTAGTCTTCGAGAGGCATTTTCAGAAGTCCGTCGAGAAGAAAGCAGAAAGAGAGTAATGTTGGGCAACTCACAACCACCTTCAAACCTAGATGGATCTGCCTTCACTACTCAGAGTTCATGGCCCCCTACGCCCGTATACAAACATCAACCAAGAAAGGGACGACCTTGGTGTGACCATTGCTCAAAACCTGGTCACACAAAGGAGACTTGTTGGAAGCTACATGGCAAACCAGCAAACTGGAAGCCAACCAAATCAGTCAAAGATAACCGTGCAAGCTCAGCAAGTGTTACTGAAGAACAACAAAGCACAACTGAGACCAGTCCATTCACTAAGGAACAACTAGATATGTTAAAACTGCTGCTGAATAACAACCCTCCACATCTCTCTAGCACTGCAGATGCGGCTAGTTTGCATGCAAACTTAGGTAAACTGCCCTCAAAGCACTGGATTGTTGACTCAGGGGCATCAGATCATATGACAGGAGATATAACTCTTCTCTATGACTATCAACAGTGTTCCTCTAATCTCAAGGTGAAGATTGCTGATGGCTCTTTATCTAAAGTGGCTGGAACCGGATCGGTTAAATTATTACCTGGAATTATTCTTAAATCTGTATTACATGTTCCAAATCTTGATTGCAACCTCGTTTCCATCAGTAAATTGACTCGTGACAACCATTGCTTAACAACTTTTTCTCCAAATGTGTGTGTTTTTCAGGAGTTGGGTTCGAACAGGAAGATTGGCAGTGCTGAGATGTGTTCTGGTCTATACTTCTTCCAGCCAACCAAATCCATAGTTGCTGCTACAAGTCTTTCTTCCCGTCAGTATGATACTACTTTTTGTCATTCCAATTCAAGTGTCAATATAGATAGTGAAATTATGATGTGGCACTATCGGCTAGGGCATCCAAATTTTTTGTACCTCAGAAAGTTATTTCCTAATTTGTTTATTGATAAAAATCCAAGGTCTTTCGATTGTGAGATATGCCAACTTGCAAAACATACTCGATCTGTTTATCTAGGGATTCCCTTCCAACCATCAAAACCTTTTGCACTTGTTCATAGTGATATATGGGGTCCTTCAAGGGTTAAAAACATTAATGGAGCACGATGGTTTGTAACCTTTGTTGATGACCACACAAGACTTACATGGGTATTTCTTATGAAAGAAAAATCTGAACTTACAAGGATATTCCAAACTTTCAATTCTATGATTCAGAATCAATTTGGTACCAATATCAAGATTTTAAGGTCTGATAATGCTAGGGAATATTTTTATTCTGTCCTAGGAGATTACTTGTCTAAACACGGGATAGTCCAAGTGAGTTCATGTGTCAATACTCCACAGCAAAATGGGGTAGCAGAGAGGAAAAATAGACAACTATTGGAAGTGGCCCGCGCTATTATGTTCTCAACCAATGTGCCAAAATACCTATGGGGGGAAGCTGTTCTTACTTCGGCATATCTCATAAATCGTTTACCATCTCGTGTCCTTCAGTTTAAAACACCTCGCAATGTTCTTATTAATTTTTTCCCTCATGCTCAATTCCTATTTTCAAATCTACCACCAAAGGTATTTGGATGCTCCGCATTTGTTCATGTCTATTCCCAAAGCAGAAGCAAACTTGATCCACAATCCACAAAATGTGTTTTCATTGGTTACTCAGCTCACAAAAAGGGGTATAAATGTTTTTGTCCTATTACTCGAAAAATGTTTGAAACCATGGATGTCACATTCTTTGAAAACAGTCCATATTATTCCAACCTTGAAATTCAGGGGGAGAACACGACAAACTTTCAGCCTTGGTGTTGGGATTCAATACTTGAAGACAATTCTGAGTTTATTCCAAGTCAGTCTATTTCTCAAAAACAACCTTTAAGTCCAATTTGTGGATTTTTTCCTTCTACACTAGATCAACCATCTCTACCCACATGCTCTAAACAACCAATACCTCAATCTACAACCAAAGAACTTCTAGTTTATTCTAGGAAGAATAGGCAAACTCAAGAGTTGGTTGAACCCAATACACATCTCACACCTGTCCAAGATTCTGAAATGGATCCAACACCTGCAGAAACTCATACAGATGGGAAGAATGATCAAGATACAAAGGAGATTTCAACAGAAGGAAACTTAGAGCTACCCATTGCTCTAAGAAAAGGTACTTGAACATGTACTCAATATCCAATTAAAGATTTTCTCTCCTATGCAAATCTATCAGGAACCTACAAGGCATTTCTATCAAAGATGGATGAAGTTCAAATTCCAGCAAACATCCAAGAGGCTCTTAGCCACCCAGGATGGAAACAAGCAGTTCAAGAGGAGATTAGTGCGTTGGAGAAAAATGGTACATGGATTATCACCGATCTTCCATCAGGAAAGAAAGCAGTAAGCTGCAAATGGATATTCACTATGAAGTGTAAGGCAGATGGAAACATTGAGAGGCTTAAAGCGCAACTGGTTGCTAGGGGCTTCACACAGTCCTATGGAATTGACTATCAAGAGACATTTGCTCCGGTTGCAAAACTCAATACTATCCGGATACTTCTATCATTGGCTGCAAATCTATCATCAACCTATCAAAAATGCATTCTTAAATGGGAATCTTGAAGAAGAGGTTTATATGGAGATTCCATCTGGAGTTCAAGAGAGATATGACAGCAGAAAAGTGTGCAAGCTATTGAAGTCTCTGTATGGACTAAAACAATCCCCAAGAGCATGGTTGGTCGGTTCTCAAAGTCAGTAAAACGACATGGCTTTACCCAGTGCCAAGCTGATCACACATTGTTTGTGAAACGATCATCATCAAATAAATTGACAGTTCTTATTGTCTATGTGGATGATATCATTCTAACTGGAGATAATATGGAAATAGCAAGGATAAAACAAGCCTTAGCTGAAGAATTGAGGTAAAAGATCTTCCTCACGGTCCTATGGAATTGCTCAATCAAGAGGTATATTGTGTCACAACGCAAACACTTAGATACTAAAAGAAACTGGTATGCTTGGCTGTAGACCAGCAAGTACTCCAATGGATTGTAAGAAAAAGTTTGCACGGGAAGAAGGTGGAGTTCCAGTAGAAAAGGGGAGATACCAACGATTGGTTGGAAAACTCATTTACCTCTCTCACACTAGACCAGACAAGTGTGCAGTTAGCACAGTGAGTCAGTTCATGGATAAAACAATGGAAGAGCATATGGAGGCAGTATATCAAATTCTCAGGTATCTAAAAAGACTCCTGGCTATTTAGAAAAACTGACTGTCAAGATGTAACTCATACTCTGATGAAACGATCATCATCAAATAAATTGATCAGTTCTTATTGTCTATGTGGATGATATCTTCTAACATGGAGATAATATGTTGACGAAATAGCAAGGATAAAACAAGCCTTAGCTGAAGAATTTGAGGGAAATGATTAGGTCCTCTTCAGTATTTTTTGGAAAGAATGTTAAGCTCAATCAAAGGAAGGTATCAGTTGGAAAAGGATCCAATCCATCATGATCGAACCAAACATGTGACAATTGATAGACATTTCATTGGACTGTTTGAAAAGCTTAAGTACACCAAGGGATAGTCCTGGAGCCTAGGCGCTAGGCGCAAGGCGAAGGCGCAGTGGGCGATGTGAGATACCTAGTGATTGGTTGGAAAACTCAATTTACCTCTCTCTCATTAGACCAGACATTGTTTTTCAGTTTGTTGTTGTGTTTCAGTTCTTCATTAGGAAGAGCTATATATAGGACAAGTATATCTTTTTCTCATATATCAGATAACCTTTCTCCTAATGAAACTCTATATCTAAAAAAATATGCAGATATACAAAAATAACTACTTGCTTTAAATTGGTGGTAGCAGACTTTACAGTCTCTGCAGCTGGTTTTTTACCTTTCCAAAATATCTTGCTCCTTTATTAATGGCAGAAATTTTTACTGCAATCAAGACTATAAATAGACTCATTTTTCCAAGGAATGCTGATTTAGAATTAAGAGCACTTGCAGTTATTTTTTGTGAAGGGATATGGATTAATAATCCTGAACTGGGTATTGATTTTGGAAAGATTGTTAAGCTCAAATGTGATAACCAAGCAGCTATCAGTATGGCAAAGGATCCAATCCATCATGATCGAACCAAACATGTGACAATCGATAGACATTTCAATTGCAGAGAAGATAGAGAATTCTGAAGTACAAGTAACATACATTCCCACTCGAGAGTAGTGTGCAGATATTCTCACAAAAGCTCTTCCAGGACCTAACTTTGAGAGATTGTGTAGCAAGTTGGGCATGTATAATATCTACAACCCAACTTGAGGGGGAGTGTCGAATATTTATCCTCAAAGTTAGGAATTAGGTAGATATGTTAATTCCTGTTTTTTAGGAGGTAAAATATCTTTTTTAGATTGCTGGATTTTAGGAGTCAGAATATCTTATCTGTCTTATCCTTTAGTTATCTTTTAGTTATATGGATGTCTATAAATAAATCCTGTACTCTCTCAGAAATATAGAATACAATTTCTCCACTTCTACAGTTTCCTTTTCATCTTGAATGAACCATATATACTTACAGAGGAAGGCATTATTCTAAACATGTAGATCCTTCAAACCAACACCCCCTTCTTTCTTAGGGAGACATAAGGTGCTCCAAGCCACAAGGGGTTGTTTACCTTGCCAAAGGAAGCTTCGACAGAAAGAAATTACCCGATTCAGCGCCACCTTTGGCAATGGAAAAATACCCAACCAAAAGCTCATAATCCCCTGAATAACCGAATTGAGTAACTCCAATCTCCCAGCAAACAACATAAGGTGGGTCTTCCATAGCTTCAGATGCTCACATACATCATTAATCAAGACTTCATAGTCCAGTGCCCTCAACTTACTCGGATTAAGTGGAACACCCAGGTAGTAGAATGAAAATGAACCCCGGGTCATGATAGCAAACCCAAGAATTTGAGCTCTAGTGCCCTCATCAACCTCTGCCAAAAAGATTTGGGATTTTAGAGGGTTAGCAACAAGCCCAGAAACTGAGAAAAACTCATTGAGAGCCTGCAACAACACCCTCACAGAGGATAAATCACCCCTAACAAAAATAACCAAATCATCCGCAAAAGCAAGATGAGAAATTCCTAACTATTTGCATCTGGGGTGGAAAGAAAAAGCTCTTTGAGTAGCACGCTACTTGAGAAGGCGAGAAAAATACTCCATACACAACACAAACAAATAAGGGAAAATAGGGTCTCCTTGCCTCAATCCTCGTGCACCTCGAAATAGACCCATCAACTGCCCATTAATCTTCAAGGAAAAGGAAACCATAGTCACACACTCCATCAAGAGATCCACAAATTGCACAGGGAATTGGAGATTGAGGAGGACAGATCTCAAGAAGGACCATGATAGAGAATCATAAGCTTTCTTTATGTCCACCTTAATCAGGCACTTGGGAGAAGTTTGCTTACAAGAATACTCCTTCAATAACTCCTGAACTAGCAGGATATTTTCGGTCATGAGCCGCGCATTCAAAAAAGTTCCCTGTTCTTTACCAATAAGATTATCCAAAACTCCAGAGATTCGATTAGCTAACAACTTGGAAATCACTTTGTTGATCGTTGCACAACAAGCAATAGGTCGGAAATCATTTTACTGTTGAAGGCTTGGAACATGTAGGAATCATGGCAAGAGCAGTGTGGTTGATGCACTTGAGTAATTTCCCTATCTGAAAAAACTCCAAGATAACTTCACAAACATCTTATCCCACCACCTCCCAAGCACTCTTAAAGAACTTTGCAGAGAAGCCATCTGGCCCAGTGGCGTTGCAATCTCCCAGTGAAAAAATAGTCTGCTTGATCTCCTCCTTAGTAACAGGTCGAAGGGGGTATTGCTGTAGCTCTGAAGATAGGATCGGACTAGACATGAGAATCGTCTCATCAAGGGTGGAACAAGCAGGATTAGATCCAAGCAATTCTTTAAACACACCTAAGAATTCATCCTCCATTTCCTTATCTGACTAAGTCCAAGCCCCATTATGCTTCATCACACGAAGAACCACAGACTTAGCCTGACGAGCCTTAATCATGTCATAGAAGAATCTTGAGTTGGAATAAGCTTGGAATAGAAATTTTTGCTTTTGTTTTTTTGCACCATAAAACTTAATGCCACTATATTTAAAAATAGGGCCTTAGCTCGAAGATCATCCAAAGTTGGAGTAGCAATCCGAACCCCTCTAGCTAAAATAGCCTGCTGTGCCTTCATAAGCTTAGCCTCTGCTTCCTCAGCTCGAGTAATAATATGGCCAAAATGCTGCCTATTCAACCGCTTTAACACAGGTTTCAACCCATACAACTTTTTGCAAAGAGCAAACTGGCGGGTACCAAACACATCAAACTGCCAAGCCAAACTCACCACTGAAGAGAAGTCTCGGTGTTCACACCACATGTTAAAGAAGTGGAATGGGCGCTTAGCCCTCTTGGGTTGACCAACTGAGATTAAGCATGGGTAATAGTCCGAGACTGATCTCGGAGGAAGAAAATTAGCAGCAACCCGAACATTAGTAGCAAATCTCGTTGAATTCATGAGAACAAGATCCAGCTTACACTTGACCCATTTAGCTAAAAATGAGAAGAAGCACCCTTCAAAAGGCACATCCGAGAGTTGTGCTAATAAACAACATTCCTTAAAATCCGCCATCTCATAATCAGACACAGGCCGACAACCATTTCTATCCACAGAATTTAGGGGACAGTTGAAATCCTCACCCACAATCCAAGGTACCACGTTGTTGGTTGCGAGATCAACCAAATTCTTCCAAAGCAGTTTTCGATCACGAACAGAATATAACCCATCAACAACTGTTTAAAAGAAGCAAGTGTTACTTACAACATCAGTAACCACACCAGTTAGGGTCTGGGGGGAGACCTCGTGAAGCCGGAAATCAACCACTCAAGGATCACATAAAACCAGAATTCAACCATTTGGGTGGTGGGCAAAGTTATGCTGAGATTTCCAGCCACAAAAATGCATATCCACTAACTTCTGGACTTTACTATCATTCAGTTTAGAGTTCAAAATGCCAACAATAGAACAAGCCCGAGCCCTAATGAGCTTGGAAAGAGCTTTTTGTTTCAGGGGAGTCCTCCCTCCCCTTATATTCCACAAAAGAATATTCATTCTTTAGAATTGGCCACTTGCGGATGACCTCTTTTTTTACCTGCATTACGATTAACCGGTTTCTTAAGGGACACATACTGCTTCTTTATTAGCAGTCGACTCTTCTCCTTAACCATCCTCAGCTACCTGCTCTTGAACAACTTGAGAGGGGGAAGCAACCTTCATCACCGGCTGAGAAACACGTGACGGACACGTCCTTGAGTCATTCGATTTATTCTATTTTTTTCTAAACGGCAAAACCGAAGGAGGGAGGGTAGCTTCAGAATCGAAGAGGGGTTCTTTGCCCTTAATAGGGTCCCAAAAAGTTCACCCTAATCCAAGGAGTCCGGAACCCCATCCGGAGAAAGTATAGGATCCACACGGGCAGCATACCCTATAACACCATCATCAACAATTGGAGGAACACTTCGATCCTCAGCAGGGTTAGTGTCCTTCATACCTTTCGCAGGTTTAGAACTTGTTTTCACAAACGGTTGCCACACCGAAACATGGTTAATCAAAATTTGATTAATGTGTACTGACTCCCAGCTACTACAATTCGTGGAAGAATGGCCCAGAGCCTTGCATTTTCGACAAGAAGAGGGCAAATCCTCATATTCAATAAGCTGAACAAAACTACCAAACTCACTCTGGACTTCAATCGACATGGGAAGGTCTTTTTCCAAGTTAACCGCTACCAATACCCGACAATACTTGATCTTCATTTTCTGGGCAGTGAAATCGTCCACCTGAATCGGCCTACCCACAAACGAAGCTATAACACTGAACACACCATGATTCCATAGCTCTAGCGGTAAGTTCTTTAACGAATCCAAACAGGGACCTTGGTGACCCCCTCTAAACCAAAGGAAAAAAATCGGGGAAAATCCTTCAGAAACAGTGCCTTACTATGAATAGAGTAAGGCCCTCTTGCCAACGCTTTGCTCTTATCATGGGCAGAGTCGAACTTCAATACAACCCATCCCGAGCTATGGATCATGTATTTAAATGGCTGAGAAATGACTTTCTTTGTTGCATTAACTAAAAATTTGTCAACAGGGACACCCACAAATCATCCAAGCACACAAGCACCCCACGCAAAATTGATGCAATCAATATTTTCCTTAGCAATGAAGACTTTATTCCCACGGGGTGGAACACATTCACACCTCATGGGCAGCACATCAGCGAACAACTTAGCATACGATTTAGCAGAAACCGATTTTACGTTCGACCCCTGTGGAAAATTATGTTAACCAGCTGATCTCACACGGAAATTGATAGCAACATCTAACGGGTGTTTGGAACCAGTTTGAATTGGTCCTGGAGATTCTCGGACATAGGAACCTGGGGCTACATCCGGGCACTGAAGGAAAGGCAAGGGCGGGTCTTGGCCTGGAATTGGAGAAGCATTATGCGACTCCAGATGGGCAAGTGCAATCGGGTCGGAGAATGGTTCCAGTGACTCTCCAGTAGCACAACCTTGATTCAGCGGTAAGAACGAACCAGTGACATCAGCCAAAGAAACCAAATCAACTCCAGCGGAGACTTGTTTCTCCAGAGCAGTTACACACACGAGCGAAATTTAGTGGTGAAACCTGAGTTGTCGACACCTCCTTAGATCTTGAACCCGAACACGCCCCCACAAAACCAGGACCCAGATCTACATGCATAGGGGAAGACCGAAGTTGATTGTGAACGGTAGGCGAGATACCAGATTCTGAATCATTTGAACGAGAAGAAGAAAAATCTTGCTCAGAATCGCTCAAATCTGAGACTATCGCAAGTCATGGGAGTGCAGGACCTGAGCTTTTAATATGCAGTGATTTTTTTTTTTGACCCCATAAATATACAGGACAAAACTTATGCAGTTAAAAGTGATGAATAGTGAATTTAATTGTGGGAGAGCATCAAAAGCATACAGTGATATCTCAATGGCCAGATCTGCTCACTCCATGTTTTTGCTAGAGAGAGAGGGGGAGGTTAGGAGAGAGAGAGTACTGAGACATCTTATGCCTGAATTACCACTGCTATAAATCAATTGTTCCAGTTATGATGCTGGATATCTGTTATCATGGTGTTGCTAACTGTATATTTTTCCATTGGAACTCCCCTGAAATGCCCATCCAAGACTTATTTTAAATTTCACTTTTCATCAATCTCATAGTTTTTTATTCAGTTATTTATCGAATTATCTCATTATGATGAAGGACCCTTCGGAAAGTATCTCAACTCCTGTGATATCTAAAGATATTGTGAAATCTCAAGATGACAGTCTGAAGATGATTCAGCAAGGCTTGCCAATCTCCTCATTGTTTGAATACAATAGTGAAGCTGCAAAGAAAAATGGGGTGGAAAACTCATCTGTGCCTTGTGATGATTCTGAGGTTATATTTGAGTCAAAAACTTTCATTATTGTGTATGTAATGTAATTATGGTCATGGTTCTCATTATTAGCATTGTTATTTTTTTCCTATATACAGAGAAAGGGCATCACTGCTCTGTATTCTGGCTCCCATGACTTTAGCAGTGAGCCATTGGAGTCATCTTTAGATGCTTCCACTGATGACCAGTTAAAACTGGCAACTCAGAAACCATCAGAAAACCATGACCATGCTTTCAGTGCCTTAAAGGATTCAGCAACATCCAGCCAAGATCCTGCACCATCTTTTCAGAAAGTGGTAAAAGATCAATTTCACAATGACAGCCAAATGGCGAGACATCTTTCAAATAAAGAGAGGCTTCTTTTGAGAAAGCAAGCTCTAAAGATGAAGAAACGCCCGGTACTTGCTGTTGGTAATGATCAAATATCTATGTTGTCATATGTTATCATTTTATTTGTTTTATTATTTTTCATGATGAGTTTTCGTCAAAATTTTGCATGACATGGACCCTAGATTGGACATTGAGACATGCACTGCATCATATCAGCCTTTTATCTTGCATTTAAGTATAATTTTGGTGGACATAACCTTGCAAGGAATTAATAGATCTGCCATTTGGTAGAAGTAGTAAATGAGGTCTGGAAAGGGTTTCTGATTTTAGTATAGTTAAACATAGAGGCCTTAGGGTTGAGGGATGTTCCAGTGGATATTGGGAAATCCCAAACAAGGGTTCTTAGAGCAAAGGCTGTGGCGTCAGGATTTATTGCATCAGTGTTCTTTTGATTCTCTTAAGAGTCTGAGGCAAATAAGGACTGTGATGTCAAAGTTTCACCTCAGCATTGAAGTACATGGTTTATTCCTAGAAATCTAATTTTTAGTTATTATATTTTCTGAACTCCTTTTGAAGGTGCTGATTCAATTTACTAGTGAGTGCACTTGAGTTCACAATGTATTGCTTGTTACATTTCAGGCAGAAGCAATGCAGTTACTGGTGTTGCAAAAACCATCAAGCAACACTTCAAGAAGCATCCTTTGGCAATTATCAATGTGAAGGGCAGGGCTAAGGGGACTTCAGTGCAGGAAGTAGTTTATAAGCTGGAGGTTGTGCATGCATGCATTCAACTGCATAGCTTTGGATTTGAGAGTTGTTTTATACTGATCTAAGACAATCTTCTTTCTGCTTATTTCTCACAGCAAGCAACAGGTGCCATACTAGTTTCCCAGGAGCCAAGTAAAGTCATATTATACAGGGGCTGGGGAGCAGGACATGGAACTAGTACTGCTGATAGTCGGAAAGTTGATGGTGATAAAGGGGGAGGTACACCTCCATCAACTGTTTCTCCTGAGTTAATAGAGGCAATGAGACTTGAATGTGGACTTCCATAGTGAAAGGAGGAGATCACTGTTTGTGCTGACTCAGAATGCTCATGGTATTGGGAGGTTTTTCATGCATTTCTTCTGGTATGGTGCACAAACGTTTATCAATACTGATGTGAATATATTTTTTTGTTTTAATGACAGCATGCAGACAGATTTCCAGGATTCATTTCTTGGTTTCTGTGCTCTACTATCTGGTAGGAGTTTAGTGCAAATCAGCATGACAAATCTAACATCCCAGCTTTGTATCTCATTGCTTCCATCAGTTCAGCATCTTAGACTTCCTGATTAGGGTTTTACTTCTTCAAGCGATGTAGGAGCTGGAATCACTTGCAACAATTCAACTACTATCAGACCGGAAGGTTATTTCAACTGTCATCTAGCGGCTTCATTAGGTAACATGACTTTTATTGTTATATGTTTTGCGCCGGTTTGAAATAATAAAACCTTGAGCTTTGTGTTTTTAAGTAACTCGATATAATCAGAGCCGTAATGAGGACTGAGACCCGGACAACTCTGATGTGTTTTGTGGCTTAGCTTTGTTAGCCATGATGCCAACAAGCCTGCTAATTTTCTGAGGTGAGCAATTAGTGAATAATTGACCATTGACCTCCAGATGTGACTGAAGCTGAGAGAAAATTAGAAGCAGTTTCTCACGTTATCATATTGATTAATAATAATCATACTACCAATGATTACACAAATATATATATATGCATACTATCAACCAGCTTTCTCTTACAAAATAGGAGCTTCTCTACAGAGCAATCATAACAGAAAAATAGAGAGATATTTCCTAGATAATATTGTCAAACTAGCTCATAAATATTTGGCATGGATGATTAACACCCGACTAGTTTGAGGTGCTAGTTTGTTTTCCTACACTCCCCCTCAAACTAGTCGATATATATGTTCGTCAGAACAAGCTTAGAGCTTAGCTCAGTCAAATTGGGTTGAAACAGAGCCTTAACACAAAATATCTGTTACTTCTGCTTAGAGGGCACATAGCTGATAGATACCACCGTGTCTTTTACTTTCTTACTGATGAAGTGCCTATCAATCTCAACATGTTTTGTCCTATCATGATAAACTGGATCTTTGGCAATAGAAATGGCAGATTTGTTGTCATACATTGTCCTAATAGAATTAGAAATGCTAATCTTGAGTTCACCTAGCAATTGATTTAGCCAAATCCCCAAATGCCATGAGCTAATACTTGAAATTCTGCCTCTGCACTGCTGCGGACTGCTACCTGATGCTTATTACTTCACCATGTCACTAAGTTTCCCCAGACAAAGGAATAGGAGCCAGATGTAGAGTTTTGGTCAATAGAGGATCCAATCCAACCCAGTTTGTATGTGTGTAAACTTGTAGTGACCTATCACATGTTTAACTGAACATTAATCCCTTTCCTATATCCTTTTCAATGTATCTAAGAATCCTGGTGGCTGCCTCCTTGTGAACCACTGATGGATTGCTCAGAAACTAGCTGATAGTACTAGCAGCAAAACTTATATTTGGGCTTGTGTGAGTCAAGTATATCAGCTTTCCTACCAAACGTTGATAGTCTTTTATCAGCAGCCAACTTTGCACTCCAAGGCATTAATTTTGTATTATGGTCCATAAGAGTCTCAACCGGCTTACACCCACTCATACCTGTTTCATGTAGGAGGTCCAAAACATACTTACGTCGTGTAACTGAAATTCCTTTACAAGATCTGGCCACCTCCATTCCCAGGAAATATCTTAAATGTCCTATATCTTTGATTTCAAACCCTCTAGATAACAAGATTTTGAGTATTGTTATTTCTTATTTGTGATTCCCAGTAAGAATTATATCATCAACATAAATAATCAACACTATAATTTTTTAATCAATGAAATGTTTAATGAATGGTGTATGGTTTGCTTGAGACTGAGAATAACCGTCCTACTTAAGTACCTTAGTGAATTTGGCAAACCATGTACGGGGTGATTGTTTGATTCCATACAAAGCCTCTTTTAGCTTGCACACCTTTTCTTTGGTCTGTTCAGTTTCAAAGCTTTCCTCGACGAGGTTCCCATTTAGGAATGTGTTCTTCACATCAAGCTGGAATAGAGGCTAGTCTTGATTTACTGCAATAGTAACTAACACACGGATGGTTCTGAGTTTGGCTATAGAGGTTAATGTCTCTTGATAATCAATTCCATAAGTCTGGGTGAACCCTCTAGCTACTAATCGTATTTTTTATCTATTAATGCTGCCATTTACCTTATGCTTTACTGAAAAAAGCCATTTACATCCCACAGACCATTTACTAGGTGGTAAGGTTGCTAAGACCCATGCCCCATTCTTCTTAAGTGCATTATATTCTTCTAGAGTAGCTATCTGCCATTCTGGAATCTGCTGTGCTTCATAAACTGAATCAGGAATCATAATACTGTCCAAGGACATTACAAATGCTTGGTAATTCTGTGATAGGTTTGAGTAGGAGATGTTGTGTGTGCTTGTTACATGATTGAACTCCTTTTCATTGAGCAATGGGCAGATCTAACTCTGGGTTATGTTCTTCCACTTTTTTTGTACCTGATAGTGGACTAAAATCAGCCTTATCTTGTTTCCTCTCTAGGTCAATCGAGTTGGGGAGAGTCTCTTGGCGTTGCTGGCTTAATTCAGGCTGCATGTGAGTCTTTCTTCTTGTGTAAACTTTTATTGCTTCATCAATGTTATGGAAGTGTATAGGATAGATGGTTGATGATGGGAATGGACTGGTTTCAAGAGTTTCAAGTTGTTCATTTGGTGAGTGAGGACCTGGTAGACTAGAGTGAGAAGAGTGAGATGGATAGGACTCGATGAGTGTAGACCAATCTCAATTTTGAAGTTCTTAAGTATTATTCTTCCCTTGAACTGAAAAATTTGAAAAATATGGTTGGTCTTCAAAAAACTTCATATCCATGTTGTGTTAGAATTTACAATTAGTAGGAGAGTAGCATTTGTACCCCTTTTTATTCGATGAATACCGTAGGAAAATGCATTTTTAAGGGCACAGGCATCAAGTTTGCCATGATTTTGAGGGTAAACATGTATAAATGTAGTGCAGCCAAAGAGTTTTAGAGGAATTTGGGATACTAGCTGAGAGGTTGGATAAAGGTGATGGAAAATTTACATTGGTGATTTAAATTTGAGAACCTGTGACTCTGTGAGGGCATTCTATTTATGAGGAATGTAGCTGTGAGGACTTCCTTACCCCAAAATCTCTTTGGGACATCAAATTGAAAAAGTAGAGAACGAGCAACTTAAAGTATGTGACAGTTCTTGCATTTAGCCACCATTTTGTTGACGTGTGTCAACACATGAGCTATGGTGAACAATATCATGGAACTTAAGGTATGGGTGATATTTTGAATTAAAGAAATCTCTAGCATTATAGAATTGGGATATTAGTATTGAATTGATTTTGGATCGTGGCATGAATTGCTTGAAAATATTAGTGGTTTTAGATTTTTCTTTCATAAGAAAAGTCCAAAATTAGTGAGTATGATCATTAACTAATAGTAAAAACCACCGGGCACCTGTAATATTTTGGATTCTAGTTGGTCTCCAAATATCACCATGGATAAGGTAAAAATGATGACTTGGTTTGTAGGGTTGAGGAGGCTTTGTGTGTGCTTAGCAAATTGACAAACCTCACAATGAAATAGGTGGGAATTTTTATTGATTAATAAAGATGATAGCAAGTGTTTCAAGTACGAAAAATTAGGATGACCCAAACGAAAGTGCCACATCATAATAGTACTATCATTATTGGATTGGTGAACAGACTTAAGACTATGGTCAGATCTACATTGAAGACTGACTTGACTTTTAGTAGAATAGTGGTAAGGCAATGAAGTGCTCACATCAAGAAGATAGAGGCCCGAATGAAGCTTAGCATTGCAAATCGTCCTCCCTGAGCTCAAATCCTGAAATACACAGTATCTGGCAAAAAAATTCGCTTCACACTATAGGTCCCTGCTCAGTTTGCTAACTGATATAAGATTGCAATCAAGATCAGGCACAAATAAGGCAGAATATAGAGTAATAGTGTTTGAGAGATAGATAGTTCTTGTCCCTGCTGCTTTGGCACGTGTACCATTGGTTGTGCGTACAATATGACGATCAATGCAAGGAGAGTAAGATGTAAACAAATATCTGTCACCTGTCATGTGGTTCGAAGCACCTGAGTCTACTATCCATGAGGAGGAGGGTCTTGGTTAATCAACATGGAGTACAAGATTACCTGAGCTGTTTGTAGAATCATTCTCAATTATGTTTGCCTTTGCATCTGTGAACATATGGGCTTTACTAACATGCTGTTGAAGCAGCTCCATTTGATCCTTGGTGAAGGACACCTTTTTGTTACTTTGAGTTGTCTCTGTGAGGGTTGTATTTCCTCTGGACTCATGGTCATGATTTGGCTTTCCATCGAGAGGTTTTCTGTACAATTTCCTGCATGTCTCTTTATAGTGACCTAGTTTCTTATAATGATCACGCTAGGGACGTCTTCTTCGTGGACGATTGTCACTATTCTGTGTCATTCCTCGAAATGGTAGTGCTGCAGAATTTGGAGAATATATGTGATTCTTGGATACTGCCAATGTTGAACCATTAAGGGTTGAGGAGTGGTTAGATCATCCCATCATAATTCTCTTGCAACTTTTTTCTCTGCGTACTTCAGAAAACACTTATTGCAGTCTTTGTAGAGGTTTAAATCCAAGAATTCTGCCTTAAACCTCATCTTAAGACTTACCAAGACCTGTTAGAAACTTGAAGATGTGCTTAGTTTCACTGAACTTGTAATTTTTGCTGTCGTTTGAACACTTCCATTCATGAGATTCAAAAAGGTCTATCTGCCAGGTTTGGGTGAGAACAGTGAAAGTAGGTAGTGACATAATTTTCTCCTTGTAGTAGATCTTAGAGAATGCTCACCACCTCGAAAAGTTCAACCGGGTGAAAACACATCTCGTGTGGCATCCCAGATCTCTTTTGCTGTTTTGTAGAGCAAGCATTTCTCTCCTATCTCAGTTGTCATCGAACTAATATACTAGGTCATGACAAGATTGTTTTCAGCCCTCCACGGTTTCAATTTAGGAATGCATGAATCAGGTTGAAAGACTACACCAGTCAGGTAATCATCCTTGCTTTGTCCAATAATGAACATCATGATTGATTAGGACCATTGAAGATAGTTATGCCATTGAGTTTTCGATATGTAATGTGGACGGGGCTATTTTTTGATGTGGCTCGAGTTGCCCGAGTTAATTGAGGAATGGAAACATGAGGATATGAAGAATAGTCTGTGGTTTGTTTAGAGTTGGCCATGGGAATAATTTTTGAGAAAGATGAGGGAGATGATGGCTGTGAGGTGAATTAGGTTTTGAAACCTACAGCTCTGATACCATGAAGCTGAATTAATTAATAATAATCATACTACCAGTGATTACACAAATATATATATATATATATATATATATATATGCAAACTGTCAACTGGCGGCTCCTTCTCCTACAAAATAGGAGCTTCTCTACAAAACAATCATAACAAAAATCGAAGAGATATTTTCTAGATAATATTGTCAAACTAGTTCCTTGATATTCGGCCATAATTATGGGTGATTAACATCCGACTAGTTTGTTTTTTTACATTGGCTTAAAGTAAACTCTACTTAGGTTTCTCACACAAATCCAAACTTTTACTCAAAAGTTGAATAATGAGAATACATAGGCCTATATAAATGAAAACGACAGGAAACAGTAAGCTCTACATGGCAGGTTTAAATCCTGAAATATGTTACTGAATGATAAAATAGTAGTAAATCTAGGATCTTGTAAATATAAAATTCTTGCTCAAAATTTTCAAGTTCTATGTCTATGAGTTTATGAAATAGGTGCATCTGCATTGATGTGGGACTTCCTTTCATTGTCTCAACAAAGTATTTATATTACATCTGCAGCCTCTATAATGTTGTGGAACGTAGGCTGCACCGTTCTCTTCCATTAGAAAAAAGTTTGATCGCAAATTTTGATGCAAGAGAGAACAAAGATGATTCAACCGCAAAGCTTTTATCTCCATCTCTAGAGTGCTCACAAAAATCAATGGATGTGCTTCTTCACTGGTCACTGGATCTATCAAATTTCTGACATGAGGATAGGCTCTTACTCCTTTCTTTCTGGACACAGTAGAAGTTGACTTAACCAAAGTGAACTATGCAGAAGCTCCTTGTTCGGAACAGGCCTTGTAATTATGACCAGACAAGCTTCATTTAAACTCTAAAGTACCTTTTGTTTAGAGAGATGTCAGAATTTGTTAAAGACTTAGATTGGTTAGTTGATCGATCACAAGATTTTCGGAATGACTTCTGCAGAAAACTAGGAAGTTGTTTACTTAAGGGAATCGTTTGTTTTTATTTCCCAACAAGGAAAATAGCTTTTACTAAAAAAAAAAGAAAGAAAAATTATGTTTCATTATATTATTATAAAGTAATTTTCTAACCATGAGATGTAAAATATAAGCTTGAACAATTTCATTTTCTAACCTACCATCTTCCACTGTAATTTAAATACAACAAAAACTTGGTCAAATACTACTACTAATGTTATTGTAATTATAATCACTACAATGATGGCGGTAGTGGCATGAATGACATTTACGGTGGTGGCAGTGGTGTGGGTTTTTTTTATGGTGACACTCATGGTGGCGGTGATGTAGTCTACATTTTACCTTATCAAAGCTCTCGTAAATGTAGTAGTTCGTAGGAAAGGTCATGTCAAATGGATATGCCTCATTCTAAGTTCCAAGCCGAGGAGAACTAGTAGTCTCAATTTTGTAATTACTTAGCTTTAGTATTATCCTTTGTGAATATTTTTTGCGTTAATATTTTTAAGTTATTCTTTTGTTACTATTTGGTAGGATTCTAGTTTATCTTTTATTTTGATTTTGGTCCATATTTTTAGCTCATATGCTTATTAATAGGGGTTGATGTGCTCATTAAAATTATTAGGCATGGTATGATTGATAACATTGAGTGATGAATTTAAGTTGGGTTTTATGTGGAAATAGAAGGGTTTTGTGTGTTAAACCCACGACTCTATTGGCCTTACTCTAGTCTTACATGGTTTAAAAAATTGGCCCGGCCAATAAACCAGTCATGTCATTGGCAAATTCTCCAAAACCGGTTAAAACTGGTCAACAACTAGTCGGCAAGCAATAAAACTGCGGTTATGGTCGCGATTTTGGTTGCGGTCGCGGTGTTGCGGTATCGGGGTATCACGAATGATATTTTATATGTCGCGGCATGATTTTTTAATTCTTTTACACAACAAATATTGGCAAATATCGGTCGATATCCGAAATTTTGCCGATATTGCGGCGATAAATATGTGATTTTTTGAAATGCCCGCATTTTCAGAATTTTGTGTCGCGACTAACCTAAAAACTACGAAATTGCGGCCGATACGCCATTGTGGTACCAATATTTCGTTGTATGCTAGTCGGGTTAGTGAAAGCGGTTAAAAAAAGCCAAAAATTGATTAGGAGCCGGTTAAATTTGTGTAGTTTATTTTTTTACATATTTCTTTTTTTTTGACATAATATATACAATTGGTCCAATTAGTCCAAACTATTGGTCCAAATACTAAACCAGTGAACTAGTAATGACACCGGTTTAATGACCAATCCAACTTTTAAAATTATATTTCTGCATTAGTTAACTAAAACCTCACCCGACAATTTGGCTTGGCAAATGTTTGACTGTTTTACATTCCATTTAACAACAACCCAACAATAAAACATCCCCATGGGTCAAATCCTATGCTTAATCATATTCTAGCCCTGCCCCACCCCTTGACAACAAGGCCAATGCACCTCATTAGTCATAAGCCACCAGCCTACTCGAGCATGAATTTTCTCCGTTCCTCTTTGGTTGTTCGCCGACCATTATAGTTTGCCTAGCCGCTTGTGCAAACTCACACTACACCATCAACCACCATCAAATGACTAGTATACGCTACCACACATCTTCACACAGTACCCAAGAATCACCTATTTACTAATTCAACACCTATTGTCACTATCAATTCCACCACTCAAAATTCACATCACCAAATATAGCTTAGTTTGTTTGAGTTCATAACCCACAAAGCCAAAGTTCAACAACAACTAGTAGAAGCACCGACCAACTATAATGAGATTCATAATGCATTACCATTCGTAACCTCTATCCACTGTAGGGATGCTAATGGGGCAGGGATGTCTTCCCATCCCCGAACTTAAACATCATATAGATCTTCATCCCACCCCAATCCAAGATTATTCTATCATTGGGAATCCTCATCTTCAACCTAGTGGGCTTTATCCAATTCCCGCCCCAAATGCCTTGTGAGATCAAATCTCCATCCTTGTACTCATACCAGAAACTTGAAACTCATACCTAGAACTAGTTATCCTTGTGCAAAATTTCCATGCTTGGCAAAGAAAATTTACACATTTGCACAATATATATTGGGGATGGGAATCCAAAGCCAAACACATGCTCAAAAATTTTCCTTTAACCCAGACCCATACCTTAAAAATCGATCCCGATACCCAACTAGAATAGGGCATCACCTGAAGGAAAAAATTGCCATCCACTGCTCACAAGCCCGTGGATTGGATTTTCTAGGTTGCTTGTTTTCTTTGGTCCTTGCTAGTCCTTGCCATCTCTTCCTTTCCATTTGGTTCTCCTACAATTGTCCATCTTAGTCTTTGGGTTTTTTTTTAGACATCTTTATTATCTTATGTTCTTATTAAAAAATATATGGTCAAAGGTCCATGTTTGATAGAAAGATATTTGCCCTTATTTGGCCATTATTATTATTCTTATTATGGATCTTGAATTTCTGGCTCAATTTAACATGATTGGGAATCAAATTGACAAGTGCATTGACTACTTGTTGACTAATAAATAGATCACCGCCATTTTTAGAGGATTAGTTGTCCTTGGGTGTCAAGGCTCCGACAGTGGATAGCATATACATTTATAGTGTACCCATTGTGGTACCTACTTTGCTCCTTGCCATTTGTAGTGGTACTTGTCAATGGTATTAGGCTAGCTCAAGGCGAAAGTCGGGCTCATGGTCAATCCAAGAAGCTGATGTCTTTTGCCTAGTATGGTCCATCTATGCCCAAATGTTATCACAATAAGTTAGTAACCATATTGGGTTGTCCCATGCACATTTAGATTTGATGTCGAACTCTTCTCGAGCATAGGATAATGATACACACTACATGTCATCTTATATCAAGGCCTATAGTTTTAGTTCTAGTTTGCCACTAAACTACTTAGGAAGACCCAAATCCAAATGCATATATCTCTTTCCATAATCCCAAGTTAAGCAAAACTAGTAGTTTCTAGGCTTTTAACCTTCACATAGATTCAGTAATATAATTTAAGAGTAATAATCTTTTTAATATTTGTCAATATCATTATGACATACTTTTGTCACTATTTGTCTTTAACTATAAAATTTCTGATTTTCGTTAAAACTCTATAATAAGTAACTACTCTCGAGGTCGATAGCTCCGAGACAATCAATCCTAACGAGCTATAGTCAGTTATATCCTCACATAGATCTTTGTCAAAATGTTGATCATTCTTCATGGTGGGAGGTGGCGTATTGTTAACGCAAGCTCATCGTGCTCTTTGAACAACGACAACTGAGGAGGAGGTTGGTTGATGGAAATATAGTGGATGAAGAGGTGCTACTTGTATTGTGGCCTCGTCCTAAAGTATCGGAGGCCTCGTGCAAAAATTGTATTGCGGCCTTTTTTAGTTTGTTTACTTTTCACTAATCAATTATGTTTTTATTTTTTCATTTTTAAGACTTAAAAGAATAGTGGATAAAAAAATATACAAAAAATAAGAATAAGAATAGCGAACCATAAAAAAATAAGGTATTCATGCTAGAGTTGCGGACTTAAGAAGGAACATTAGTTTTGAATTGACGGTAATATATGGTTTCAATATTGGTCGTCTTAGACAAGACCTGTGGACATGGCTGGAGTCTATAGCAGGTAGTAATCAGCAGCCTTGGATCATCCTTGGGGGTTTCAATATTGTGACTTCTGAGTCTGAGAAGCTTGGGGGAGATATAGACCAACATGATGTTGATGATTTTACACGATGCATCCATAACTATGGTTTTTGTGAGCTACCAACTTTTGGCAATAGGTATACTTGGACAAACTTGCAGGAGAGTGGGTCACGTATATACAACAAACTTGACAGAGGCTTTGGAAACATCCATTGGTTATCACAGTTCCCTCTTTCCACCTTGCAGGTAGAAGCCCAAGTGATCTCTGATCACTATTCCTTATTGCTACATGCGGATCAGCAAGATGCTAGTGGCCCAAAACCATTCAAGTTTCATAATTACTGGGCTGACAAAGAGGAGTTCCTACCCTTAGTCCAGGAGATATGGAGGATTAATTACCCTGGTACTGCCATGTTTAACGTTGTAACCAAGCTGAGAGAGCTGAAGGGTAGGTTTAAAGAGTTAAATAAGTGTCACTGGGTACATGTGATTGAAAAAGCAAAGAGGGCACATTCTGCGTGGGAAGAAGCTGACAGAAGTCTCATGCAAGATCCTTTCAATCAGGATTTGATCAAGGCAGAAAGAGAGGCCTCTCTCATTTGGCACTCCCGTGCGACTGAAGAAGAACATTTCTTTCGGCAAAAAGCACACATTCAGTATGTGAAATTGGGAGATGGAAATAATAGGTATTTTTATGCAATTGCTCAAGGCAGAAGGGTCCATAATAGAATCAATAGATTATATGATGTCCAAGGCCAATGTTTACTAGGAGAGGATAAGATAGCAGCAGAGGTACAAAATTTTTATGAAAAACTACTGGACCAATCTATTAATATACAACATATTGATCCTGATGTAAGCCAGAGAGGGGGCACCTTGTCATATGCCAGTAGGCTGCATCTTCTATCTGAACCTACAACTTAGGAGGTGAAGAAAGCTGTGTTTTCAATGGGTGATATGAAAGCCCTAGACCGGATGGGTATAACCTACACTTTTTCAAGAGAGAGACATTATTGAAAGAGATATGGTAGAATCAGTGAAAGAATTTTGGAGAACAGAGAGATTGCTTAGACAAATAAATAACACTGCTGTAACCCTAATCCCAAAGATAGATGGTGCTAGCAGAGTCAAAGATTTTCGTCCCATAGCCTGTTGTAATGTGGTATATAAGATTCTTTCTAAGGTCTTAACCAATAGATTTCAGGACATCCTCCATGAAGTGATTGACTGTTCACAAGCAACTTTTGTCAAGGGACGAGCTCTGTCTAATAATGTCCTAATGACTGCTGAGCTGATCAAGCATTATAACAGGAAAAACATATCTCCTCGAATGGTCCTGAAGGTAGATATACAGAAGGCATATGACTCCATTGAGTGGAGCTTTATTACTCAGGTCTTAACACAGTTTAGTTTCCCCATGAAGATTGTCAATCTCATTACTCGATGCATATCCTTTGTTAGAGTCTCCTTTAACATCAATGGTTCTCTCACCAAACCTATGCAATGTAAGCGAGGCTTGAGGCAAGGAGACCCCCTTCTCCTTATCTATTTGTTTTGGGAATGGAATATTTGCATAGAAGCTTAAGAGGTCTCTGGCAGGAAGAGGGGTTCGAGGGTCATCCTGGATGTCAAAAAATTCATCTAGTAGACCTTAGCTTTGCTGATGACCTACTTCTGTTTTCCAAAGCTACTCCATCTTCTGCAAAACTCCTTAAAGCTTATTTAGATGACTTTAGCAGAAGATCTGGCCTGAAGTTTAATCCTTCAAAGAGTTCAGTTTACATTGGAGGGGTTCCAGCTACAAGGAAGGCTCTAATTCTTCAAGAGCTTGGCTGGGAGGAAGGAACTTTTCCTTTTAAATACTTGGGGGTCCCGTTGGAAACCTCAAGATTGCGTGCTCAACATTACTCTTCACTAGTTGAGAAACTGCTAGCAAAAGTCAAGCACTGGTCTACTAGATTTCTCAGCTATGCAGGTAGAGTTCAACTTATCAACTCGGTCTTGTTTGGTATCCAGGGTTTTTGGGCCCATTTTTATTTCCTAAATCTGTTCTCCACCGGATGGAGACTATATGCAGATCTTACTTATGGACTGGCTCAGATGGACAGAGTAAGAAAGCCTTGGTTGCATGGAAACATGTTTGCTTGCCGAAGAGAGGAGGACTGGGGATAAAGGATGTTCACAGCTGGAACAAGGCAGCGATTGCAAAGTTCCTTTTGCAATTGATTCATAGTAAGGAAAACCTCTGGATCAAATGGGTTCATGAATTTTATGTAAAAGGTGAGAATCTATGGACCTATGAATGCAAGGTCCATCATTCCTTGATTTTTAAAAAGGTGATGAGTCGGAGAGCTGAAATGGGACCTTTACTGCAATATGAGGATTGTGTACAGCATGGTAAGTACTCTATCAGCAAAGTTTATGCCAAGATTAGACCACGAGGGCAGGTAGTAGACTGGTATTACCTAGTGTGGAAGCAGGAGGGATCACCACGACACAAATTCATCAGTTGGTTAGCCTGCAAACAAGCCTTGCTTACGAAAGAGAAGCTGTATAGGTGGAATGTTATTAGTTCTACTGGCTGTAATACTTGTGGCACTGCAGTTGAATCACTGGATCATGTCATGGTACAATGCCCGACAGCAACTGAGTGCTGGAGCAAAATGCTGAATTGGCTCGGGTGGTGTCATTGGAGCATAGACTGGATGCATTTATTAACATGGCTTATCAAGCACACTAAACGAAGACAGGGAAAAGCTGGCTTATTGAGAATGGTAGCTACTGCAGTGATATATGAAGTCTGGCATTATAGGAACCAAGCTCTATTTCGAGGGAGGAAATTGCAGGCCATTGAAATAGTCAGAAAAATTGTGACCCATGTGTATACAAGAGCTCTTAACAGCAAAAGATATAGTAAGTATGGAAAAATCTTAGAGGAGTTGGATAGATGATCTTCTATCCTAGTTTTCTCTTGGAATCTCTCTCGATGTACTATGTACGCTCAGTTTTGGTTATTAATAAAGCTTATTAATTACCAAAAAAAAAAATTGTAGCCGTTAGTTACGTTTTATTTATTTACTGTTATGTCCCCCTATTAATTAATAATCCTCAAAGCTATTTAAGGAGGCAATCAATTTTCTTTGTATAGCAATAGCCAAAATGAGAGAATACTAGTTTCCACTGAGGTTTCAAGGACCCTGGACCTGGAGTGGTTACCCCATTCCCAAATATAGCTCCCCTTCCCTTCTAATAGAATGATGACTCAGCTAAAGACGCATAATAGACTCTAATTCTAACAGACTCTATGACTTAGCAATGACAAAATAATCGAATGAAAGGAAAAATAAATGAGTTACCCTCTGACAGCCTCAACCCCATGCCAAAACCCTGCACTATCACAGTAGCTTATCCTTCCTCACATATATGTAGTTCACCAATGGCTTATCATTTACTTTTTTTAAAAATAAACTTGCTAAGTTTTGTCTAAATTTTAAAAAATTGTAATAAAAAAACAACTGTTGAGAGGAAGAAATTCTCCCTCAAACATACCCTTAAGCTGTCACAATCTCATTAAATAAAGTTGTGGAATTCAACTAATAAGTGAGTGCAAAAGAAGCAGCCTCGAATGTCTTATAAGATGGAGCTTTGAAGCAAACATATAGGGAGATAGACCTTTATCTTTTGACGTCTGGTCTGTCTAATTTTGAAGTAAAAACTAATAAAAATAATAAAAAGACTCAGAAAAGTATTACAACCAGAGAAGGAGATAGAACTCACAAATTGAAATTTAAAAAGTATATGATGCGGCCTTGGCATTTGTGAAATTCAAAGCAGAAAAAAGAACAATAAAATAAAACGATAAAAAAACAAAAAAGACCACATTGAATCCTTATACAAATGACAGCAGCCAAGATCAAACATGTGTTGATGACGGCAAGAAGAATCCCTTCACCTGTCTGGCTACTTTCATCAATATCGCAGTATATTGGGGGGCCCTGTAAATTGAGGCTCTATGAGGCGGCCCTGGCAATGCCGCCCCAAGGCCACAATGACAGGTTCTATCTTGTGGGTGGAAATGACCAAGTCTGGCTACTTTCATCAATATCACAGTATATTGGGGGGCCCTGTAAATTGAGGCTCTATGAGGCGGCCCTGGCAATGCTGCCCCAAGGCCGCAATGACAGGTTCTATCTTGTGGGTGGAAATGACCAAGGAGGTTGGACTATAGTGGCATGGTGGTGGAAGAAAACAAGTTCCATGTTGACCCGAATGGTGGTATTGTAATGGTTGAAGGGGCTGGGTAGAAGATGTATGGACTGATGATGGAGGGGTGGCAGATCTCTGATGGCAAAGGTGGAAAACATCCAAAATTAGCAGCGTAAGCAATTAGTCTTTGATGTCCAACCGATATATTCTACTCAAGGTTTCTGACAGCAACCTAAACATTAACTTAAGCTGATTGGTAACAGGAATGCATAAGTCTTAAAAACAACCAAAAATGATTAAGAGATAATACTCTCTATTGTGAAGTGCCTTTAGTTTTTTAGTATGCATATTAACCAATATTAAAGTTTAGAATGAATGATATGAAAATTGACTAAAATATGTCCATTGGAACTTAAACAAATTTGTTATTAATGATAAATTATTGTTGGAACTCAAAAGATGACTTATATTATGAAACAAAACTAAAAAAACTATAAATCTTCTATTGTGAAAGGAGTACTAAATAAAAAATAGTAGTAAACCTAAGACCCTAGTATATCTAAAATAGTAGCTATGAGTTCTAGTCCTCCTAAGCCTACAAGGTCAAAAGCATGACCTAGATTCCATTCCATTGTTAACTAGATAACTGTGGGCTGGAACATAAACTGCATTGCAGCTGTAGATGGTGGGTAGTTATCACTAAATTTTCCAAGTGCTTTATAAAAGTACTATTTTGTGGGTATTAAAGGTGTGACCAGACCAACCCATGTTAGCCAGGTTGCTGCCTGGACTAACAATCAACAGTAGGCCATCGCAAGGGCAAGTTCCTTTACCTGGAATATACACGAAAGTAGCAGAGATGTGTACTGGTCCTGTGACGTAACTTTAAATTATTGTGACCTCAGGTTGGCTTTATTGGTTGATGTTCTGATGACTTGGAATGCTTGATGATATGTTCTTACTTCTTAGTGATTGTGCTTCATTTCTTGTCAGTTATGGAGTTTTAACGTGCATTAGATATATTCTGAGTTTTGGGTTCTGAGTCTTCAAACCATTTTATATAAATGTTTTGGCTTTATCATCCTTCACCACCGACCTAAGGGGTGCGTCGGTGGTGCAGCCGCAGTGGATCTTTGTTTTTTGGGGGCTTTTCAGGTATATATTAACTAAATAAAAAAAAATCATATACAAATAGTTGAAAATATAGCTGAATTGACTTTGTCTTATCATTTCTTGGAATATTGCACCATATACCCTTGTATTTAAGCATAGTGCACTAGATATTCCTGGTCATACTAGTGCACATACTGCCCTTCCGTCTCTTTTTCCATCAATCTTGATGATGTAGCAGTTAATTTTGCAGATTTTAACGAAATTTTGAAATGATTTGACAAATATACCCCTTTGATTAAAAAAGTCTTCTTCACATACACTTCATATTCTTCGTCGCTCTACTGCGTCCTAACAATGAAAGGAAAATCAATTACAAAAAAAAAAACATAAAGAAGAAAAGGAAAAAGAAAAACAAAACCCAAATGTACATTATCTCTCAATCACGTTCCCAGTATTTTTCAGATTAATTCTTCTTCGTTAATATGACCTATTTTTCTTATTCTTTTTCTCCATTCAATAATTAAGCCAATATAAAACTCAAATAATTTTTTCTTTGGGAAAAACTAGAACTATCAAGCAACTTAAACAATGGCTTAGATTTGTGTAGAACTACTGCTGAGAACTGACAAATCCACCACCAATTCAAACCCTAACATACCCAAATTCCTGTATAACAGAATGACCACAAAAATTGGTGAATGGCCACAGCTATATATATATATAAAGTTTGAAGATTGTTTGAGCTGTTGAGCTCACAATTAACATAAGTTATTCGTTGGAAAATTTGCGAGGACGTCGATTTTTTTGAAAAAGTCTAAACCAAAAATACTGTGGTGCTGCATCTATGAGATTGGAAATTGTAAATAGGCTGAAACAATTCAAGTCTCAGCAGCTTTACAAGTTTCCGTCACTTTCTTCTCCTGCTGCACTCTCTGCAGGTTGAGATGGTGCTGCAGTTGTTGTTACATCTCATAGCCGACAATGAGTTAAGACCACAGAACATGGTGTGAATGCTTGTACTCGTTGAATTCTTCAGAAAATAAATCTACAACTAGTTTTGAAGAGATAGAATTCTCAGGCTGTGAGCTACTAATTCTATTAATTTTGTTCTTGGATGCAAATCAGAATTGTTTGTGGGTACTGCACTTTATATCTTTATTTGAAGGATAAAAATTAAAGTAAGCTTTTATTTGAAGAGATAAATCACATGCAAGCTTTGGAAAGTGAAAGGATTATAGAATTAAAATATTATCATAAACTGAATTATATAGGGAAAACAAGTATGAATGGTTGATTTTGTTATTTTTACAGATGAATGGGTCATGGGAAATAATTCAAGGTTGAAGAAGAGTATCAATTGAAAATTAGAGAATTAAAGGTAATTTTGTCTAGCTATTTTAAAATATTACTCAGTTCCTGGTCCAACTGTCACATCATCAAAATTGATAGAAAAAGAGGTGGATGGGTAGTATGTGTACCAAAACTAGTATCCAGTGGCATATGTTACTACTCAAGTTCAACCAGAAGTTTGGTGTGTTATATTCATAGTTTAAAAACTAGACCGGATCGGTTGGTCCAACCAGTGAGTTGGTCAGGTCACCGACCTGATTCCACGTACTAGTTATTAGGAGCCAACAACCGGTCTGATAGGGGGAACTAGCAATCCGCTCACTAGCCGGTTAGATTCATTTGTAGTTTAGTTTTTTATACATTTCACAGTTTTTTAACCTAATATTATACCAATTGTCAAACCACTAAACCAGTAAATTAGTTATGATATTGGTTTGATGACCAATCTGATTTTTAAAACTATGGTTATACTTGAATATAAGGTTATATGATGCATTATCCCTAATTTCTTTCACTAAACCATCTTTACTGTTTTCCTACGCGGCCTTTGTTCTTCCATCTTCCAATTCTCCTCTTATTTAATTAATGATTTACTTTTACGAAGGTAAGAAGATCAATGTTCAAAATATAGTAAACGTCATCAACATATTGATTATAGAAGATGTTAAACAAGATTTAATATAGTAGAAGTCATCAACATATTGATTATAGAAGAATTTAAACAAGGTTTCGGCACTTAAAGAGTCAATATATCGTTCTATGATTTCTATCTATTGCACGTAATATGTAATGAACTTCAATATACATGATATGGGCTTTGGTGATATTGTCTGTTAACTATCTATAGATTTGGTTTTAATAGAAAATCAAGAACATTAAATTAGATTCATTTAAAAAAGTAAAAGAAAAAAAAAGGAGAGATAAGATCACTTTTTAATTTTGGCACGAAGCCTCTTAGTATTCAGGACTGGCTTCATTTTTCACCATGCTGGTGGTTAGTCTGATTAAAGATTTTTGCTCCTTTGGAACTCATGGAAAGTGCGTTCCTTGATTTGGAAACGGTTTTAGAACTTACGAAATCAATAGCAGCAACAAAACTTAAGTAGGGTGTTTTGTTCCAACTTAGAAATTAACCTTCACTAACCACAGAGTGGAGAATAAATTGAATCCAAATATGCATTTGCTCTGCTTTAGGTAATCTAATGATTATTGATTGCTTAGGTATGATGAACATAAAGGCTGGAGATGGCGCATATTCAGGGATTGAACTTCTCAATTGTGAATTCTCTAGATTTTCATGAGTCCATTTTGAATCTTTGATGATTCCTCTTTTTCAAGGACTAGTAAGATGTTTGTGTATAAAATAAACCTAGCGTCCTTTTTCTTTGGGAGGATTCAAATAATCCAAAGCCACCCGAGCACCGAACCTCCTGCCAGCCCAATTCCCAAAAACACTGCCATGATGATGGCTGCCGTTTCTGCCTCCACCGCTGGTGCTAATTTTGGAGCAAGGATCATTAGAACACTTGTCAGGTACCCATTCGTTATACCTAGAAGAAATGTCAGGGTCACCATAAGGAACTCGGTTCTGAGCTGCTTTGGTCCATGGAGGCATGCTGTAAAAATTGGATAAAACAAAATCCTTGCTATGCATGCCCATGTTGCCTTGCCTACGTTACTTGGAATATATAGAGCAGTTGATGACTTTCCAACTAGATCTGAGATATTGTATATGGTTATCAGTAAGATTGGATACCAATCACCAAGGAACCTGGATTGCAGATCATCTGCTATGAACCCGGGGAAGATGGATAGTGTAACAATGTAGACAGAAAGAATTCCAACTGCAGGCCACAAAATTTTTCTTGCTGTGTTCCGGAAGTCTGGCCTTGAAATGTGCTGATTATCTTCTAGAAGCTTGTAATGTTTCTGCATAACTGGTAGAACGAATAGCAGATTGCTGCAAACCATGCAGCATAGCAGGAGGACAGTACTAGATATAAAGTATAAGTGGGTACTTATGCAAAGACCCCTTGAGTTATGCGGAAGCGACACTTTAGTTATAATCCGCAGCATACAAACCAGAACACCTGCCAAGAATAGTATTTAGACGCAGCATTTGTATGGTACGAGTATCTCAAATCATCCTCCCTGGGTATGCTTATGCAATGATTTCAGGATATGCGGGGCTATATATTTATGTATGCTCACATGTATGAATATGATTGTACTAATTCCTATGGAAGGTGTTAGTAAGACTGAGCCCTGTCTTTTGGTCATGTGGTCTCTTACCTGCAAAGACATTATGAATTTTCTTTACATTTGGTAGGGGTTGGGTGCATCAAAATAAGAAGAGTGAAACGGGCCAGAGGGAGATAGCTACCTGAAGAAGCAGTTCCAGCAAAAACTGCCTGCATATATTCTTTTGGCAGTTTCCCTGCCGATCCTATCAGTGTTCCTGCAACCAAACCATCAGCTAGGCCACATATCAAGACTGATGCCACGGTTATTACGAAGGCTTGTTGTGATCCACCTTTTGTCGTGCTGCTGGGACTTTTCCAGTCTATTATGGGAGCCACCATTAAGGAGGTGATGAACATGAAGAGGCCGGTGTTCATTCTCTGTCTAAAGCTGAGTCTTCTGCTCCATTCACCGCAACTTGTCATCAGTGCTAATACCAGTATTGAAGAACTCATATAGGCAATGGAGAATACCTTCTCCACGTGTTTAGTTGGATAAAGATAGGTGAAGTAATCGACAGCAGTGATAATAACATTCCAGGGGAGTAGATTGCAGGCACCAAGGAAGAAATGGATAACATAAGCAATTCTGTAAGTGTCTCTTGGCTCACTTTGCTCTTGAGCATACTTTGTTTCTTCCATTTTGTGCATTCTGCCAGGATTGTTGATCATTGGTTACCACAAGGCTGGTGCGTGGTTGGTTTATTTAAGCATCATTATAGTTATGAAGAGACGTTTCAAGGTCATTTCTTGGAACAGTAAATGAACAAATTTTCAAGTTATTGCGGCGTGTTTTGAAACAGTTCTAGTTTTGGTTGATGCTTTTTCGAAATTTGGTTTGCTAGAGTCGAAAGGGCAAGCTACGCTACTATATAGTGTACCTGTTGACAAGCCAATAGTACAATTTGAGAGCTCTACTCCTATGATGGATTTGATTGATAGGCTTGAGAAATCATGTTATTGAGGGTGGTTTCTGTTTCGTAGGGATCCAATGGATGGATGTCATGCAAAGTACTCTTTTCAATAATTCTAGATAGCTAGTAGACTGTCCACCTAAGCCATAACATAAAAGTATCTTATGGTAAATTATTGCTTACTTAGAAGGATTTCCTTGAGCCAGAAGAATCGCATTGTCAGTTGTCTATCAGTGTCAGGAGCATCTTTGATTGTTAGTGAAGTTGACAAATGTAACAGAGGTAAACTTTGAATGGAATAGAATGGCATGAGCGTGATTGGAGATTGAATGGATATATGGTTATTCGGTTAATTCTCATAGCTGGAAAATGATGTTTGTATGATTAGGTGTGGGTGATTATGAAGAAGATAAATCTCTCTTAAGTTTCATAATATTTGAGCTAATTCTACTTAGGTAGTAAATGTTTCAAACAATTTCATTTAAGTACTGTATTATAAAATTTATTTACTTTAATACTATCCTATCAATAATTATAGTTTTACGTTACTAAAATGATATTTTTTTTTAATGTCAAGAATTAAAAAGTTTTGAATATTTATTGATTTTTTTTTGGGGAAATTTCTAGAATATTACTTGAATTTTGTAAGTTTTAATGTTGTTTATTTAACAAAAATAAATTATAATATTCCAAAGAAAAAAAATCAAAATTCTCCAATTTTTTCATTCATCTTATAAAAATGTGTCGTAAAAAATTATTGTTCAAGAATTTTAATACTAAAAATATTAATAGGATCGTACACAAAGCGAAAGGAAATTTTGTAATGTATAAATTATTTAAAATACATGAAATTTAAATTAAATTAGCCCAAATGTTGGGATAGGTGGGTAGGCCTTTTCTAGAAATATCAGGCGTGGATCCACAAATGTCTGTAGCGCCATCTTGGATTCCTCCGTGTTATTCTTACATTACATACCGTTTCTTCTGTACACTTGATGATCGCTGATTATATGTCATTATCGACTATTATTATTTGAGTACAATTGTTTACTTTTCATAAAAATGATCTGGAAAGACAGTAATCCAGCTTCATTTCTATCCAAAATGTTGATCGCAAGTTGATGATCTGATCGTGTCATTAGATAAGCCAGGTGATCAGGATGTTTTTGTGACAGGAGCATTAGTCTCCGATGATTATTGCCAAAGTGGACCTTTCTCTGATAGTGCGATCAATATCATGTCAGGTGCCCGTAGCTTGTGAAAGTGTCTCATTCTGTATATGCTTTTTTCACTAAGTGGAAAGGCTACATACTCCTCTTTTCTTTTCTTTTTTTCTGGTGTGTATCGCAAAAGTTAATTATATAATCTAACGACATGATTGCTAATGCCAATGGCATTAGATAAATGAGATGATTGCTAACGCCAATGTGGTGTATAAATTTGTAAAGTAAATTTAATAAAAATAATATAAATTTTAAAAAACAGCGGTGAAAAAATAATTATTAGAGCATCAAATATTTAATTATATATATTTTCAGTGACACGGTATTACTATAACAACTATAGATATTAGCTTTAACAATTGTATTTAGATGACAATTAGCTTAAAATCATTTCTAAAAGTGTAAAATTTTTGGAGGTGTGAATTTTAATAACGGGTTCTTTAAAGAATAGGTATAGAAAATGGATCAAAAATATGATATTTAAAGTATTAATTTGAATCCTCAGCTTTAATTGGTAAGATTGAAGAATTGTGAAGAATTTAAATCCTCAATAGTTTTTATAATGAACTATGCCAAACACTCAAGAGAAATGAACCACAAAAATAAAGAAGAAATACCGAACAATAAACAAACACAAGTGAACAAATAATAACAAACATATCTAGACACAATAACTCGGGTGGTCTCTTGGAACCGAGCAAGTGATGAAGGCAATTAACACCAAGTGTCTTGAAGGCAATTAGAACAACATAAGAAATAGGTGAACTCACAACTAGCTGATTTTGGGATGAAGTAAACTGGAAACGAACAAGTATGAGATAAACTGATTGAAAATCCAAATCAAAAAGGGTTGAAATGGTGACCAAAATAGGTGTTGGTTTTGAAAATATGGGCGGATTTTAACAATTGTTATCTCATAGAATGGCTATTAAAATAAAATGTTGATGATGGACTTTATATATATCCATTATTAGAAGTTGGCACTTGCCCTTTTGTCATAATTTATTTAGGAACTTTAATAGTGATTCAAAATCGGATGATTTGATAACGCGTCAAATTTATTATTAAATTACTAAAATGACGATTATCTAAATCCATTTAAATGCTCGTTTGGTATGATCGTATGATGGTAATAGAGGTAAAAAAGTTATCTCTATATCTTGTATAATTTATTTAAAATTAAATATTCTTATTCTAATGAATATCTATTTTAGATTTTAATTTGATCTAAAGTAGATATTTTATTAAAAATATATTTATTATTATTAAATATTTAATATTAAATATATAAAATAGAGAAAAAAATTTATTTACTCTTATTATTTCCATATCACACAAGTCCTAAGTAGTATTGTATTACTCCTATAATAATAACTGCCCAAGTAGAACCTTACATGAACCACCAGGCAGCCAAGTCATGTCAGGTGCCAGCATCTTGTGGATTTAGCTGCTGCTTTATTAATTATGATGGAGTTTACTACGCTTAGTGGTGCATGGTGGAGCCATCGGCACCTGTTGTTGACTGTTTGAATGATGAAGGAATGCCGGAAAGGTGAAAAAATATATTCAAACTGTATGCGAGTCATGTTATACGGCTCAGAATGAAGCGAGGGAAAAATGGCATCTTTAATTTGAAGTCTTGATGATGGCAGTGTGGGTGGGATAAGAACGGGGTGTCTTTTCTGCCAGGGCTGGAAAAGGCCGATGCCGTTGTTTTGCTCTATGCCATCCAATTTTACTCGGCTTTCATTTTCGATCGTTGGGTTTCTACACGTTTCTCCCACTTTGCTCTTCTCAGGCCCGTCCATTCCACGTACTCACATTTGCGCGCGTTGCTTCAATTTCTTCGTGCATGCATGTACATGCGTTTAGTCTCAGAAGTTAGATTTTGGCATGGTGGGAACTGGGAATGAGATGGGGATCCTCGTCTCGGAACCTGAAATAAATCCCCTCCGCACTAATATCCGTGGGAAATATATCTCTATCCTCGCGCCATATTCGAAAATTTTTATTTTTATTTTTATTTTTTATTCCTATTTTATTATTTTTTATTTATAAAAGATATAGTGTTATAAATTTATAATGCGCGTATATATATGCATATTTATATATCGAGACTGGTTCGGGGATGGGGATCATATCCTCGTCCCCAGCCCGTTCTTGAAAAAAATCCTCGAATCCAAATTCATCCTTAAAAATTTTCCTCCGAACCTGATCCTGAACGGAAAATTTTCGACTGGGCTTTAAATTCGTGGAAATTTTTGCCGTCCCTAGTTAGATTACTTTAGAATTTGGTCGTAAACTATATAGATCAGGTGAGATAATATAATGTAACTTTATATATGTGAGTTTTGATCTGGTATTTGAAGTATAACAAAATATTGTATCGGTTCTTGAAGGTATTGAAGAAGTTTAAGTGTAAAATGGTGAATTATGTGAGCAACATGGGGATCTCATCTTTATTAACACGGATTGTGTTTCTCATTGAGAACTTATATGTGTTTTTAACAAAAGTCGAGAGTAAAATAATTAATATGGGATCCCGTAATTCTTAAATATGGGTCATGTTTTATCATTATTTTCAAAATACGTTATTTTATCTTGTAGGATTTTATCTTTTATAAATAAAAAAAGACATGATGAAATCGTAGTCATTAAGTCATACGACCCACTTCTTCTTCTTCTTCATATAATTTTTTTAAAAGAGAATTATAGATTTGTATAATTGATTGATTGATTAATTTAATCATCGTATAATTATACAAGAGTACGAATAAAGATATCTTCTTTTTTTTCAATTATTCTGTTTTGTAGTTGAATTTTCAATTATTTTAGAAATTATTGGTCCATATCCTTTCAATCTACGTTATTCCGTAACACATGTAGCCATTATAAAGATCTTATTGAGCTAGATGATTATTGAGTTGATCTCAAATGATATGTGATTATTTGTTTATTTATTTATTTTTGAAAAAGCTAGGACTTACAACTATGGTTACATGAATTTGCTTTTATTGATGTATGCTATTTGTATCTTTCTGGTCCCAAAGTATTTTTTTTTGTCACTCAGTGTTGCTCGGTCCTGAGTATTGGGGAATCCTTGATGAAATAATTATAATAATAATAGACTTGCTAAAAATAAATTGTATGTATTTTTAGAAATTAAAAAAATTAGTTTTGAAATTATACTTATATTTTATATTAAAAAATAATAAAATATTATATATATAGTTAAAAAAGTGATAGTAACAATAAAAAAAATAGGCTTTATTTTTTAAAATAATTTTTTAATACAAAAATTTAATGATAGAATTTCCTTTTTTTTTTATACAGAGAGATAGGTGCATTGCATAAAAACGTTAAGTGTGAGAATTAAATTCATTGTTTATTTATTTAACTTTTTATTTATTATCTTGTAAAAAGCTTGGGCCGTTGGGGTAGGGGAGGTCCTAATACTCTACTTGCCATATAGGGCTGGTGGCATTGTTTCACCATTCATTGAAGTTTTCTCTCGGATTCTCTGTATCAGATGCTTACTATACTTTTAAAAGAGAATCATTTGGCAACACCATAATTAACTGCATCTGGATGGCTGCATCTTAAAGGTTATTGCTATGAAATATGCAGTTATATGACCAACTCACTAATTGATGCCTCTTGTCGCTATGATTTGCATCATTATTTATTTTTTATTATTAATTTTTTAGTGGTTGGTAAGAAAACAAATAGTCGATGCATAGGACATGCTAATTTCTTATATATATATATATATATACACTTGCAATGGAAGGATCGGAATCCAGGCAAAGAGGACATGCTATTTCATGCATGCCGAAACAGTATCATATCCTCGACAACATGCAATAACAAAGATTATGATCCATAGCAGCGATCATTATAACTCATAAGGACGATCGAATGGATATGATCCTCGACAACATGTTAGAGAATCCGATGCTGCTTGGGAATAACGTATTGCAACGCCTTGTTTCAAGAGTCGGTGTTTCTTTCGTTTTCCTTAACCACCACACAAGGAGGCACAACCGACACTGCTCACAAAATATTGGACAGAGGGGGGGGGGGAAGGATCCCCCTGCCCTTATGGGCTAGGAAAATGTAATATCATAGGACCATATGCATCTTTGCCTCTCTTATTACCTTCTCCAATATGTATCTATATTTATATCTATCTATATTATATTTATGTTTAAAAACACAACCCAAAGAGCATTAAAATTTCCCTTCAAAATGACACTCATTATAGTAACCAATCAAAAATTAATGAAAAGGAAAAATATGAAAGGATCCTAAATTAATTCATTATTGATTTAAACATAGTACTTCATGATTTTATTATGATATTGTGCAAAGACAAAGCATGGAGTATAAATTGGCAAACTCTATTGAATAAATAAAAAAATGCACAAAGGTTATGAATTAAGAAAAGAATAAATGCTTGGGGTTTTTCAATTATGGAAGAAACATTTTTGAATTCACAATAAAGGAAAAATTATTTGAGTTTTATTCCCTTAAAATAATTTCTCTATTAAAATAATATTATTTTTGCATAAATACAACATTTTACATATTATAAATATATACATACAATTACATTTATGAATACTTACTTAATATGTTAATTTAAAATAAAGTAATTTAATATTCAATTATTTTATTACTTATTCAATATATTTTTAAAATAATATTGTCATATTTTCATATTTTTTAAGTTTATATTATTTATTTTTCTAAAATTAAAAAATAAGCACTAAAAAGTTAAAAATAATAAAAATCAAAATCAAAACCTAAATTAATAAATGAATTTTTTTAAACCAAATATTAAAAAATTAAAAGAAAGCTTTAATAAGTTAAAAAAATGTTATCCATTTTTGTTACATAATATATGAAATGATATGCCATCATAAATGGAAATAAATCATACCACAATTTTATTACTCCATCAAATTATGATAAAGATATGACTTGTTAAAAAATGATGTGGCATTTTTGTATTCTCTAAATATCATTTATAGATAGATTTTGAATTTATTGTGGTGGAATCGAAAGAGGAATAATTTGATACTAAAATATGTGTGTGGGGGGGGGAGTAATTAGATAGATGAAGGTGGAAAATTTTCATGTAGATACCTTAACATTTGGATTAATATTTTCTAGATATCTTACGTTTTCAATAATTTCATTTAGTTATTGTCATATTTTAATTTAATTTCACTTAGGTGCCTCAATGGAAATAAAAATGTGGTTTATTTTCATCATTTGGGTATGCCAAGTGAAACTAATGGTCTGTTTGTTTTGGGGTGGAAGGAGGTTAATGGAGGTGAATGAATTGATTCACCCCGTTTGGGTATCAGGTTAATAATTTTACCTGGGTGAATCGAGGTTAATGTTTCACCTCCATTCACCTCGATTAACCTCGTTTTTATTAACCTCCGATTTCGGGGGTAACGGAGGTGAAGGTGAAAGAATAAGTAAATTTTTGACTTGATAGGACCAAAATACCCCTCAATATGACTTATTTATTTATTATAAGGGTATAAATATCATTTATTTTATTATTATAATCTTTATTCATCTCAATTTAAACGAAAATCTTAAAACATTCACCCCGATTCACCCAGGTTAGGTTAATATCATCCAAACAGAATTTTAAAATATTCACCCCGATTCACCTCCATTCCCTTCACCTAGGTTAATTTTTAATGTTTACCCCTACCTCGATTCACCCCAATCCAAACGGAGCCTAAATGTAGACATACCTAAGTGGGATTTTTAGAAACATATGGTACCTAAAAAATATCAAGTCAAATATCAAGGTATCTAAATGAAATTTATCCTAATTTTTTTTTATCTAATTTTTCTATTCAATTTTTTATCCATATTATATAGATTATATATAGTTATATTGAATACATAAATAATTTATTTATATCATTTATATCTAAACTATTACCTACCCTATTCTATTGAACTATTGTTTTTTTAAAACTACCTTTGCTATTAAAAAAAACACCTTAACAATTGTCTCACTTTGTCAATTACTCAATTATGAAACAATGTTATTGAATTAAATGTTATTAAAAAACTAATTGATTGAAGTATCATTACTACTCATGTATCTGTCATCCTCCCCTTATTTTCCCATCCTATATTTTCTCCTACAAAATATAAATATAAAATAAAAAATAAATTTTTCTCCACTTTAGGCACACAAACTCAAAAACTTTTCTCAACCTCAATTTTAACGAACTAAAAAAAAGGGATTTTTTTACCACATATATTGACTAAGTACATCGGAGATGAAAGAAAATGTTAATTGATTACACACATTAAATAATAACAATGTTAGGTGAAAGTTTCAAGAAAAAAAATGTGAAGTTTTTTAGTTAAAAATATTTTATGCAAAATACTATAGAGAGCGTAGACATAAATATAATTATAGGAGCATTATCGGTTAAGATTTGGATTCAATTAACTAGTATGATAGTTGCATACAGATAAGAACATTCAATTAACATGTTATGAAAACAAAATATGAAATAAAAAATTTAAAGATTATACCTCAAAAATACCATCAATTGTACAACTCAAAATAATCAAAATTTTGGAATTAGAGAAAAGTATATATATATATATATATATATATATAGAGAGAGAGAGAGAGAGAGAGAGAGAGAGAGAGAGAGATTTTTTATTTTTAAATTATTTAACTTTTTTAAATTTTTAAGTTTTTTTAATATATTAATATTAATTATTTTTAATTTTTAGTTATAAAAATATTAAATAAGAAATATAAATTAAGAAAATAAAAAAATTATACCATTAGCAAGAAATAAAATGATTTTATATTAAATTAATTTAGACAATATACAAAATATGTAAGTATTAATAAATGTAATTGTATGCATATATTTGTAATATTTTAAATATTGTATTTATACAAACATAATATTATTTTAATAAAGAAATTCATTCATTGAAACAAATGTTAAACATTTCTTTCTTTATTGTAAATTCAAAACGTGTCTTGCTTAATTGGAACAAACCCTAAATATTTCTTCCTTGGTTCATAATTTTCATAAAAAATAATAATAATCATTGTACTTATATCCATCCATATCCAGTCTTTTGCGGCAAAAAATATATATATCCGACCTAGAAATAAATTTAAATTACATACTCCTACATAAAATCCATTAAACTTACCAAATATGGTTAATAGTAAACTATATGTATTAAACTTACCAATATGGTTAATAGTAAACTAAATGTAAAACTATAATAAATAAATTAGAATTGTATCAAATAGAAGGATGCAATATGAATGAGCACCTCTCATTAATTATTTACTTAAGTTGTTACATATTTATCAATTGTTAAGGATATAACAATTACTATTTATATTTATTAATTATACAATCTAGTTGATCTCAGAGTACATCTAAGTTATAATAAGAGTTTAGAATGCTAATTTCCTAGCTTTTACAAAAAAAAGTTTACAATTAATATGTAAATTTCTATAATTTCTCTTTTTCTATGATTTCATCAATTAAATCGACTTATTTTGTAACAAACATTCTATATCAATTTCCTCAGTAAATACTGATAGAGATCAGTTACTAAGTTTTATCACAATATGTTACAAATTTAAATTAGTTAAAATTCTACTATTATTCTAAATAGTTACAAATCCTCAATAATTTTTAATTTAATTGTTGTTTAAAAGCTGCGGATACATTTATTTAAATATGTTATAGCTTTATCTTCAGTATAATAATCAACACTAACCAAGGATTAGAGCCATTACCAAAACGACATCATGAATATCCAACGTCTTCACAAAACCACAAACTCATGGTAGGTGTAACAATGCCTAGAAGCATGGGGAAAGTAGCAAAGGAAAACATAAGTCAAAATTTGAAACAAGATCTACAATTGAATGCTAAGATGAAAATGAGAGAGCATAAGTGTAGAGAAACACAAAGATGAAGAATATAGGGGATGAATGACAGATGAAATTTTTTTTACGGACAATGAAAGGATGAATAAATGTGTGAAACGGTAGCTTGAGTTGAGGCAACTCACGTGTTAAAAAAAAGAAGAACAAAGTAAGGTTTTTGCTCAAAATTCTGAATGCTATCCCACACGAATCCAATCTTCTCTCGATACTCTTCTCTCCCTAATCATCCATCCTCTCCTGAAAGGTGGTATGTAGATGGAAAGAAGTGTCGTATGCTGATGTCTCCCTTGCGATTTGTTTCTCGCGATATGGAGGTCGAAAACAAGGATCATATGTATCGAACATTAAATCAAGAGGAATTGATGGATATGCTTAGAATAGTGAAGGATTTACCACTATAATTTGGAGTTTTTGTGAGGCGCTGGTAAGCCAAGTTTCAAAAGTGATTTACTCACAGACGGAAGGGATAAAATGGGATGAATATGATGCTTCCTTTGACAATAACTTTTATGATGATAGGGATATTCCTAATGTTGAATTATAATACTTCGTTTTTAAAAATCTTAATTATAAATTAATAATTATATGATTAGTTATAATTATTATTATATGAGGTTTAATTTAAAAGTGTTATTATTTTCGTATTATTTCAATGGTTTAAGTATAAATTTAATCAGGTTAAAATTTTAATAGAAATTGGATTATTTAATTTAATCCTAGTTATACCCTTAAATCTTATTCTAAATTATTTTACTAATAAACTTTTGATCCATAACCCAAAAATAATGTCCAAAAATTTATTTCCAATTATTTTACTTTTTCCGACCATTTTTAAACCTATCCTAATCCGGATATTTTTTTTAAATTATTTTTCTATATGATACCCTAACTTATCCAAATTAAATATAAAACTAAATAAATAAAATTTACCTATTTTATCCTACCATTTTTACCCAACTAAATTTACCCATTGCTTGCCCCAATTCTCTCCCCCAATCACTCTCTTTGTCTCCCTCAACTCCTTACCTCACGCTACAATTTCTGCATTCATACATACATATACATGCTACCATCACCTCCGCATTTATACGTACTTACACACGCTATACATAGCCCCTTCACTTCCCGACTCCTAACAGCAACCCTCCACTAACTCACCTCACCCCCTCTCCGCATGCTCACACACGTATACTCCTAGCTCCTCAACCTTCTCCATTTCCATATGTATCTTCTCACAACCCTAGCCCCAATCAACCCAAACAACCCTCATCCCTTTTGGCGCACCAACCCCAGCCCTCCCAACCAGCAACCACGCACGCCCACCCTAGCGCACCAACTCCACCATTCTCCTGCCTTCCCCATCCATCGCATCCCCCTACCCACTTCCTTTCTCTGCCCCTTCAATACCCAATACAGCTCCTGACCGCTGCCCATCACCACCAACCTTCACCATCACCAACCTCCCAACCTCTTCCCTCTCTCTCTATTTTGTTTGAATTTTTCCAGCCCAGCCACCACCATCTCGTGCAACCCCAGCCCAAGCCTTCCCCATCCAGCCAGTACCCCCATAGCATCCTCCTCCCCTCTCTCCTTTGTTTGGTTTTCTTACCATCTTAGTAGCCTACCTCAGCCTGCACAACCCGCCCATCACCCTCAACCCAACAGCACCCAGCAGCCACCTCAGCCTGCAAAACACCGCCTACCACCGTCGAATACCAGCCAAGCCCAGCCACCAATAGCCACAGCTCCACCACCGGACCCCTGCCTTCTTCCTCTTCTCCCTTATCCCCTACCCATGCATGCATCCAACTAGTCGCCTCTACTGCAGCCGCAACAGCCACCAACCATCACCTCCAGCCAGTAGCACCACCTTCCCTGCCACCCTACACCCATTTCCCTACCTCACCCTTGCAGCCCTTGCAGCCGTCCAGCCCTCTCCCATTTTTCCCGAGGCTCACACTGCGCTTGCAACATGAGAAATGTTTGGATTTTGTAAAATTTTAGTACCCATAGTAAATGTAAGGGTATTTTAGTAATTTTTTAAAAATAAATATTTTATTATTATTATTATTATTCTATCTGATAGATATTAATTCGGTAATTTCGGTATTATTTTTAGGCATGAAATGTTGATTAGCGGGATTCGATAATTTTAGTAAGATACCACTATTTTTGCATTTTTTTGCTGGAATTCAGGTAAATGTTATACTCTATTAAAATGATAAATATTGTTTGACGACACATTAGGGTTTTCAGTGTATGAAGTATGTTAAATATGATTTGTTACGTTATAATTATATGTTAATTATTATTATCATGAAAATGGATAAAACGAGCATGTTATCTGATGTAAATTATGTCGAGTATGAAAGAATGATTAAAATGATTAAAATGATGGAAAAATAATCTGTATGATAATTATCTATAAAATAATAGGTTTAGCAGGCTTAGATATAATTATGGAATAATTATTATGGATGTTTGCCCTAGGGGCAATTTAGTCATTTTTTTGTATTATGATATTTAACCTAAAAATTATGTCTAATATGTATTAACTATTGTTGAGTATGTGAGTATGTGTTTTGGATGGATTAAAGGTGCGAAAAAGGATTTTGTGTGCAAAATTATGTATAAGGACAAAATGGTCATTTGACATATCTTATAATTTAAATCGCATAATAAATAATTTATTTATGGTTTTTTAGTCTTTTCATGACAAATTAATAAATAAAATAGAATTAGTATTTAAACATATGATCATCTGGGAATTTTGGTCTCATGGGTATTTTGGTCATTTTTGACTTAAAGTGTCCAGATGTGAATAATTGAGCCTAGGATGACCTTAGTATATTTTAATGTTGGCCTCGATGTTGACCTTGATTATGGTTTTCTCAGATGATTGGAAATAAATAAAAATGGTTAAATATGAAAATTAGATTTATTTGTATTGTATGTGATTTCGTGATCACCTTAATAAAATACTAATACTTAAAGTGAAAGACCTCGAGATTGAGAATGATGGCTCCTCAAGGGTCGCTACCCTAAGGACGTGGATTAGCCCATGGTTGATATTATGGATTTTTGCTGGTGTGCCTTAGTGCCCTAGTCAGGCCCTACATCTTACTCTATTCTGTTATGCGGAATGATAGGGGGTATGCATACTTATGGATTAGGTGTCCTTGTCGGTAGGGTACTGTGTTACCTTTATATACCAGTGCGACCAGGATACATTTGCGTCCTTAAGTTGATAGTCGGTAGGATATTGTGTTGCCTTATTGCACCGGTATGATTTGAGTACCTTTATGTCTTCAGGTTGATTGATCTCCCCTTGAGAAAGTAAATTAAAATGGAAATGATATGATTTGATTGAAATAATGATTATCGGGTTACTGGATTGTTCGGTAGCAGCCTTCGTGCCTGCCTGTGGTTTCGGTAGTAGCCTTTTTGCCTATCTATAGTTTTAGTAGTAGCCTTCATGCCTACCTGTTGTTTCGGTAGCAGCCTTCGTGTCTACCTGTGGTTTTGGTAGCAGCCTTCATGTCTACTTGTGTTGGTATTATGTATGCGAGTATACCTATGATTTTATGAATCTTATTATGTTGTACCTATAAGTATACCTATGATGTTATATACTTTATTATGTTGTACCGGTGAACATACCTATGATGTATATAATCGGTTGGGATTTATGCTGAGACATGAATTATGCTGAAGTTGGGATTTAACTATTACTTCAGAGAGTATCTCTGAGATGTTCATTGGTAAGTTCAATTGTTTCAGATGAATGAATATGAGTAGTATGTAACCTTGATGGAATTTGATTATCTAAATGATTATTGTATCTCAATCATCGTATGTATATGTATATGTCTTATACCATGTTAGTTGTATGCCTTGCATGTATTCCATGTTATTTTATCATATTAGTTTGGTATAAAGGGTTGCTTAGTATCGTAGTACTAAAGGATTCATTCTCGTGGGCCCCTAGCTATTCAATGGGCAGTGGACTTTTCAGGTCAGCCTCCGAGTTCATTCAAATGCAAGTAGTTCAGATTTGAGAGCGTAGGACTATCTGGTGTCTCTATTACTATCTTATTTTCGTTTATATTTGGACCCTTATGTCCTCCTGTAATTTTTCTCTTGAGTTGTAAACTACTGATGTTGTTTTCATTAGCATGGTATTTATCTAACGTTCTCTCTATTTTGATTTCTGTAATCATGTTATTAATTTAAGCGGAGTAATGATTTCAACCTTAGCACTTGGTATGAAAATGATATAGGAAACCGGACTTGTACTAAGTGTGGGGGTAACACCATTTGTTTTTATTGTTGTAGCTTGTGCTCTTAACTCTACAAATGAAATTTTTTTGGTAGTAAATTTTGGAATGCCCCCCCTAAATTTTTTTCACTACTGCCAAAAAGAGGGAGATGAGAAACCTTACTAGTGTTGCCTTATTGTTAAACTCCTAGGCAAGAACCTAAGATACTAGAAAATCTCTTATAAATTGAGGGACATGTGGATTTTGGATGGATCCTATGAACTGGACAATGACTTTTTCTTGGTGAAATTTTGGAATTTTTTTTACTATAACTATGTCTTTAGTGGTGGTCCTTGGTAGGGATGGCAATGGGTCTCGGACCCGACCTAGACCCACTAGACCTGCCTTATTTTTAGCTAGTTTGGGTTTGGATCCATATATATCTTAATGGGTCTGGATCTGGATCCATATATATATACATATATAAATACATACTAATATTATATTTGTCATTATTGTCATAATCTTATTTGAGATCCTTATTTATTTTTTTTAATTTTATTTTTGTATATTTACTTTATAAGCAATATGTACAATATTATATTCTAAAAGCATTAATACACCATTTGAAAAGTTAACGCAACTATTTTAATATATTTATTTTTTCACTTGGAGGTTTTTTTAACAAAAAATGCATATTAAGTTATATAAAACATAAATGTATTTGTATTTACATAGATTTTTTTAATAAATAACGGGACCCATTTAGGACTCGTTTACCCGCTAAACCCGGGGGATCTGGGTCTGGGTCTGAATTTGTGTGACCCGATAGGTCTAGGTCGGGTTTGGGTCTAGGTAATATAAACAGGTCCGGGTTTGGATATGGATGGACCCGATCCAGACCCGACCCATTGACATCCCTAGTCCTTGGACTATCTTCCAACATTAGTTGACAGTGCAAAAGTGGTCACGGGAGTTTGATGTCTCGGACTCCTCAATCAAATCCACAGTGGTATGGCTTCGTATACCAGGTGTTCCAATTGATTTTTTTGAAAATAAAGAAAAACTTCACTATATTGGAGACTTAATTGGCAGGTTTATCATATTAGATTCACATACACACCATGTTGTTAAAGGTAGATTTGTTCGATTAACAATGGAGGTTAACTTTGGGAAACCTTTGTTGCCAAAGTTTTTCTTAGGCAATAAATTGTGCACGATCGAGTATAAATTTATCCTTACCATATGCTTTCATTGTGGTATGGTAGGAATCTTGCAATTTGATTACTCGATAAGCCCAGAAGTGATGGCATGTAAAGAATAAGAAGCAACTCAAGCTAGAGAAGTCGAGAAGGTTAACACTGCAACTAGGGATGAAAGAGAAAACTCAAAACCTTACGGGCCTTGGATTTTGGTAGCTAATATAAGAAATAAGGCTAAGCTCAATCACCAACCCACTAGATATGAATGAGCCCATTTTGCGGTGGATAAAGCTAAAGCTTATAGATAACCCCAACAAACATACCTGGCAAGCCTGCGCCCATGGGCTCTACCTTTTCACTTATGCAAAACTTGGAGGATGAGTCTGAGGGTCTTGAGGAGTTGTACCATGAATCTACTCCCAAGATAGTAGCCTCTACTCCTATAGATCCAATGGAAGCCCCAATACACGCTAGGAGGGAGGTCCACAAGGAAACAAGTGATGTGGGGGTCCAACACAAGCGTAAGAAGTGTCCCAAGTGAATATTATCTCTTTTGATGGTGGGGAAGCCTCTACAACCACTCGTCCAACAAGTGGAGAAAGGGGTAAAAGAGTAAATAGCAGCAAGACAACTAAGTCCAGTTGTAAGGGATCCACCTTGTTAATGTCCACATAGATAAATTACATAGGTAAAACTAAGCACGAATTTTTGTCCCACCTCAAAACTTTGCTTTTGAAAGAGGGACCATTGAGTTTAGTGTAGCAATAAGGTGATGATGGAGGAGGGGGGCCTTCTCCTACCCTCCCCCAGCCATAATGGTTTTGTTTTGATGGAGAACACTTCTAAAATTATCTTATGGAATATCTAAGGCATGGGGAACAATACATTCCTTCTTTGTTTTCATGATATAATATGGCAAGTTAATCCAATTATTGTGGTTCTTGTTGAGACAAGAATTAGTTATGTGCATGCCAATTAGGTCATTAGGAAACTTTTTTTCTAAGGTAATGCTAGATTTGAAGCTTTGGCATTTTTTGGAGGTGTTTGGTTGTTATGGTGAGAGGATAGGGTTTCTCTTTCAATCCTTGGGTCCGCTCATCAGATGATCCCTGCTCATGTTCGTATTGACTCCCAACGACCCTTCCTTTTTATGGGAATTTATGCATCACCATTAGTTATTGTAAGGGATGAGTTGTGGGATGATTTGTGCTTCATTTCAAAGGATGTTTTGTTACCGCTGGTGATGAGGGGATATGTTAATGATATTAGCTCACTTGATGTGCGTAGGGGCGGTTGTTCTTGCCACCTCAATTGTTGCTTTATTTTTAATGATAGACTACGTTATTGTAAACTTTTAGATTTGGGATTCTCAGACCCAAATTTACATGGCATGGGAGGGCTTGTGGATGAAGAGTGAGATCCCAAATTGATAGAGTAGTTGAAAATGATCTTTAGAATTTACCCTACCCACATGCACACATCTTGCACATGACACATTTGCATGATGAAAAAGTTGGTGTCTGAATACAATGATGTCCTACTATAGGAACACATTATTTGGTTCTAAAAATCTTGTATGGATACCGTGGCATTTCAAGATCGAAACACTAAGTTCTTTCAACTAGTTACTTTGAACCGTAGATGCAAGAACAAGATTTTGGGAATTAAGGATGATGGTGTTAAGTGGATTGATGATGAAGAGGGACTAAGAAAAATGGTGATGAATTTTTATAAAACCTTGTATATGGTTGAACAGCAGTAAGGACAGTGGTTGGGCCTTCGCAACCATTTCTATCCCTTGGATGATGTAGAATGTATCTCCTTGAGTCAACCCATTTTTTGGTGAGGAGGTTAAAGTGGCTTTGTTCTCTATGAGTCCTTACAAGATCCTAGGTCTCGATGGATTCCTTACTTTTATCAAAAGTTTTGAAGAATTGCAGAGGAGGATACCTTTACTTTTGTGGCCGAGGCCTTGGGGTCTTCCCATATAGTCTCAATGAGAATATAATTTGCCTTATCCCAAAGGTTGAGAGACCTTTATCAGTTACCTAATTTAGGCTAATCGTCCTTTGCAATGTGGCTTACAAGGTGCTCACTAAGGTTCTTACTCAACGCCTAAGATCGTTGGTATCCACCAAAATAGCTTCCTCCCAGGTAGACACACGAGATAGAATGCTATTGTGGCTCAAGAAATTTTTCTATGCTTTGGAAGATAGGTGTTAAGGGTTTTATGGTCTAAATATTGATTTGGAGAAAGCCTATGACCGCTTATACTAACACTCATTGAGGACACCTTGTGTTGTATTAGTATCCTATATGTCTTTATTTGGGTGGTTATGTTTTGTGTCTCTTCTCCTTCTATACAGGTGATTTAGAATTCTAAAGTAATAGAATATTTCTCCCCTACTCGTCACATTTGCTAAGGTGACTCCATCTCCCTATACCTTTTCATTGATTTTATGGAGAAACTTTCTTATTTAATTCTTGATAGTGTGGATGCCTGGAAATTGAGACCCTTTTTCATCTCTAGGAGAGGCACGAAGATATCACATTTGTTCTTTGTAGATGAATTATTGTTATTTTCTCAAGCCTTAGTTAGCCAAATTGCTATTATTATGGAAGTCTTCCAAAATTTTTGTTTATCATCCGAACAGAAGCTTAGCTTGGAGAAGTCATCTATTATTTTCTCTAGTAATGGTCCTTATGGCCTAGCTAGAAAAATTAATTCAATTATGCGTGTGTCTTGGAAATTTCTTTAAGGAAGTATTTGGGAGTGAAACTTTATGAGGGGAGAGTCTCAATGAATCTTTTCCTCCATGTTATAAACCACATTCAGAAACCCATATTTGCATGGAAGCCAAATATGTTTTCCTTAGAAGGGAGAGCTACTCTTATCCAGTCTATATCGAATGTTATTCCTCTTAATAATATGCAAATGTACCTCTTCTCGAAGACTATCAGTAATCAGATTTACAAACTCATTCATTATTTCCTTTGGGGTAGTTCAACAAAGAAACATAGAACTCATTTACCGAGTTGGAACAAAGTTTGTCTTCCAAATGATAATAGGGGCCTAGGCCTAAGGCATTTAGGAGATACAAAAAAATCAATTTTCTCAAACTGGTTTGGGATATTTTGGGCAGAATGTGAGCCTTTGAGTTAAGATAGTCTCTAAAAAGTATCTTATGCATCATTCATTGTTGGCTGCTTATTGCTCCTTAGGTTGCTCCTCGATTTGGAGGCAAATATATAATTCTATTGAGAGATTGGGATTAGATATTTGTTGTCTATGTGTGGAGGACGTGATACATGCTTTTTTCTAGACTGGTGGACAGAAAATGGCCCGCTCACCAATCATGCTCAGGGGATGGTTGATCTGGTGGATATTTCTCATTCGGTTGCTAATTACATAGGTCCAAATGGTTGGAATTGGAATATGTTTACACACTGTCTACCTCACTTTTATCTAATTGAGCTTGCGTGTGTATGGGTGTAGTATGGCTCGACAGAGCACAATATTCCTTTATGGGGAGAGAGCAATGATGGCAACTTCTCGGTAAAGTTGATGTATAGGGTGTTATAAGGAGATGTCGACCCAACTTCTTTGATGTGGAAAAATGTGTGGCGTGTCCAAGTATGCCAAACAATTAAGACTTTATTGTGGCTTGCGCTACACGATTTCCTCTTAATGAATGATAACTGTAAAAGACGTCATTTAACATATGATAATTGTGACTACTGTGGTGGTGAGAAAACACTCATGCATATCCTTCGTGATTGCAACTTTAGTCAAAAGTTTTGGGAGAATTTTCTTCCTTCCCAGCTCGGGAAAGATTTCTTTATCCAATCACTTCAGGATTCATTAAGAAATAATATGGCCAAGCAACATCAAATGCATCCTCATGCTCCTGCTTGGACCTCCACCTTTGCTCCTGCGATTTGGAAGTTATGGCAGTAAAGAAACAAATGAGTCTTTGCGACTGATATTATAGAGCCTCATTTGTTGGGGGGAGAGAGTTGTACATTAGCTTTTAGAAAATGTTTTTATACGAGAAAAACCATGATATCTTCATGTTTAACATATTCAATTTGTAATAATAAAACTTAAAACAATTGAAAAGAACTAAAGTAAATTAAGAACTTTTAGTCTATTGATAATTGGGATAAATTATAGAATCATTCCTTTTATAAGAATACTCCTGAACTTGGAGAACATTACATGATATATCTAGTCCCACATTTCTTACATCCATATATCCCTGAACTTAGAAAAAGTTACACCAAATGCGATATCATCAACTTTCCATTCAAATTTTGCATTTGATTGTTACCTTAAGTGATATTTTATTTTAAATGACAACTTTCACCATATATAAAGTTTTTTTTTTCAAACTATTCTACCATAATCCAAATTTTCATCTTATTCAAAATGCACACCCCATTTCTTTTCAGTTTCTTCATTGTTTTCTTCATGCTCATCACTTCCTCGATCTTTGTCCTTTAAAAATTCATCAGCGCCATCATCTACCTTATTCTTTGTCTTCTTTAGTACAATATCCCATTTTTAGAAATCTTAATAATAAAATGATAGTTATATGTAATTATTTATCAAAATTATTTTAGGAGGTTTTATATTATTATTATTATTATTATTATTATTATTATGTGCATTATTATAATGGTTTAAATATAAATTTAATTAGGTTGAAATTCGATAGAATTAGAATCATTAATTTTAGCTCTACTCGGAACCCTAATACGTATCTATGTCATTGAGTAACCCTTATTCTGATAATCAAATGTTTCTATTTTGGTTTATCTTTTTCTAAATAGAAACCCTACCCTATACTAGAGTTTGCTTACCTACCACGCCTCCATCACCTACACCCTACCCATTTAACTCCCACCTTCTACGTGTATGGGTTGGCTTTCCCGATCCCTTCCATCTCCCCCTTTGTATATATGTGTATATATATACCACATTTAATGCTTCAACCAACCTCATTTCTCCTTTATTTTTTTTGTTGGAATTTATACCACCAAACGCAACCTACTTTCCTCTTATTCCCTCCTTATCGTCATTGCCAAACTCACCCCGAAAACCACTAATAACCACCCTTGTTGCACCTCCCTCGCTTACACTAGTAACCTCCACTGTTCCACCCCCTTATGCAATGTCTAAAGTTGTCATTCCTTACCCTCCTAACTTCAAGCAAAAATCCCGCAATCACCACCCTTCATTCACCCATCCTCACCAAAGCTCCCCTTTCTACATATTTCCCCTAACTGTGCACTAAACCATCAAAGCCATAACCTTTTCTTTTGGTTAAATATGTCGATCCACTCCCCCTTGCTGCACCCAAAGGTACCAAATCCCCTCTCTTTGTCTTTGGTTAAAAGCACCAAAGTTCCATCCCTAGCAATTGCACATATTATCTTGCTCACATCCTCCCTTTGGCATTTTCCACCAGCTCTCACCTCCTCTCTTTTGGTCCTTCCACCGATTGCCTTCCTCCCTTTTTTTTGAGTTTGTGTTGTTGTTCCTTACAACCTTGTCAGCTTCCCTTTTTGAATACTTCTGACCCTCTTTTTTTAGATGATTTAAGTTAATTTCTCTTGTTGTTATTTATAATGCTAATATATGTGTTAGTTGAGTTAATGTAAGGAGTTCAAAGAGGTTGAGTTGAGATTAGTTTGGTGAATCTTACATTATTTTTTTCTTGGATAATAGGTAATCATACCCATCTAACTAAGATGTGAAATCATGTGGCGACACATAAAAGTCGTTATATACTTAGGATATGATTTATGCATGGGTTTTTGAAAGAATATATATGTGTGTGTGTTTTACTGTAAAATTGTTAAGAAATGTATGAAGGGATATTAATATTCTAGTATTCTAAAAGTTAGCATGTATGTTTGACTTATCATTAAATATAAGCTATGTGTATTATGTTGAATGGTTAATGTATGCATGTCTAGGGTTTTGCTAGGGTTTGGGATCTTGTCAAGATATGATGTGAATGCCATGCTATGGGTTTTATGATTATCAATTTATGGTAGCTAGGGTTGATATAAATAGAATAAATGCATGCATGCATGATTAGGGATAGAATACAACAATTATTATTTACATGCTTGAGGGTTAGAAATGCTACCTTTCATGTACCATGATGTTAATTGCGCTATTAAATACCATATTATGTTATATATATGTACGTATGTGTTGCATATAATATATGACATATTAGAAATGTATGATTAGGATTTGTAAACGTAACCCACTAAATGCATGAAAAGTAGAAAATATAGTCAATCACTAGATCATAAAGATTACCTATGTACTAAAATATTTTAAATCATTATCTTTTATCCTTTTGTGACAAATCCTCATAATAATAATGTTTGGTAAGAAATGTGGATAATAATGGTGAAATTAAGGTTTGAGGGTAGTTTGGTCATTTTGAGCTAATGCATATTTTGTAAATAATTAGACATAGGATGTCATTAAACTTTGATAGGATGACCTTAGTGTTAGCTTTGACTCTAACATAAACCAATGACCTTAGGGTTTATCTTGATAATTGGAAATAAAGAAAAATGGTTAAGAGAATTGTTATGTTATGTGTGATATCTATGATCACCTCAAAAATCATTAATACTTAAAGTAAAAGATCTCGAGATTAGGAATAGTTTCTATATCTACCCTAGAGATGAGGTGGGAGCCCTTAATTTTTTTGGTTCACTAGTATGTCGTTGTGTCCCAATAAGGCCTTAGTATACTATATAGGTGACCTATAGGCCCTCTAGGGGGTATCCATACTAAAGTATTAGGTGTCCTAAGTGTGGCGGGCAGTGTGTTGCGTTGTGCACCAGTATGACCAGAGTGTTGTTATGCATTTGGGTTGGATGATTAAGAGGGAACCATGATGCTTTATGCACCAGTATGATCGGTGTATTTTTATGTCTTTAAGTATAATTTTATCTCCTTAAATAATTAAAAATGAAAGTAACTATTGTGTATGAATGTAAATGGGCTGATCTGAGTTTTATTTTGGTAGCTATTTTTGTGCACTAGCCAGTTTGGTATGTGGTTAGGTAGTTACCTTAGTGCCCTACCTTTGGTATTTTAAAATATTTTGGATTTACTAATTCGGTCGTTACCTCATTGCCCTATCCTTGTTATTTGAAATTGTTTTGATTATGTTAGTGTTGTTCATTTTGGTATTGCATGATTTCCTTAATGTAACCCTTCCATGTTATTACCTATGTGTTTTATATGGATTTGTATGTTAGTGTTGTGTAATGGTTCACTCAATACCACAGTATTAATGGGTTCCATCCTTGGTCTATTTCATATTCAATGGAGTAGTGTTTATCTTGCATGGATACTTTAAGGTTTTGGCTTGATGGCTTCCGCTAAAGGTTAAGATTTAGGACTATCTGATTTTCGTGACAACAAGTTTTGATTCGGGTATTCTTTGGACTCTTATGTCCCCTGCTATTTCTTTTTTTGATGTATTGTAACTCTTTTGCCTAATCCTTTTTCTATTTTTCAAAAAGGTTAATTTGTAATGAAATCACTATTTTATTCTTACGTTCAAAACTTTAAGTAAATTGACATTTTAACCTTAGTACTTAATATACAAATGGTAGATGATGTCAAACTTATACTGAGTGTGGCAGTAACACCCATTATTTTTGTAATTATCACTTCCACAAAATAAATTTTTTAAGTAGTAAATTTGGAGGTATTACATTTAGAGCTTTCAAAACCTCTTACTTGTTTTCCTCTTACTCCTCAGAATAGGATTTCACCTTCTTCACACCTACTCTATCTTCCTCTTCTTCAAATTCAGGTCTGATATTCTCTGTCATTCTTATATTGCATGCTAAGGTTAAAATTTTAATTTACTTAAATTAAAGTTTGCAACTTAAGAACTAAATAGTAATGTTATTACAAATTAACCTTGTCCTAACAAATACAAAAAGGATTAGACAAAAGAGTTACGGTACATCAAGAGGAGAAATAGCAGGGGACATAATAGTCTAAGGAATATATAGATCAAAACTTGTCGTTGCAAACACCAGATAGTCCTAACACTCAACCTTTAACGGAATCCATCAAGTAGAAACCTTAAAGGAACTCTACAAGGTAAACATTGTCCATTGAATAGGCAGTAGTCGGAGAATGGAACCTGTCAATACTACGGTATTGAGTGAACCATTACACAACACTTACATGTAAATCCATATGAAACACATAAGTAGTAACATGGCAGGGATACATTAAGAAAATCACGTGATACTGAAATGACCAATACTAACATAATCAAATCAATTCCAATTAACAAGGGTAGGGCACTGATGCAACTACTAAATCAGCAAAGCCAAAATAATTTCAAATATCAAAGGTAGGGCATAAAGGTGACTACCAAAACACATACCAAAACAGGTAGTGCACAATAATACCTACTAAAAAAATAATCAGATTAATACATTTACATTCTTACACAATAGTTACTTCCATTTTTAAGTACTCAAGGGGATACAATAATAACTCAGAAACATTAAAGTACACCGGGTATACCTGTGAATAAAGCATGATGGTACCATCTAACCCAAAAGCATGATAACTCTCTTATCATACTGGTGCACAAAGCAACACAATACCCTCCACACCTAAGATACCTAATCATTAATTATCGATACCCCTATAGGACCCATAGGTCACCTATAGAGTATATTAGGGCCTTATTGGGACACAATGACACATTAGTGAACCAAACAAATAGAGGAATCCTACCTTGCCTCTAGGGTAGCTAGAGTTACTATTTTCAATCTCGAGATATTTCACTTTAAATATTAATAATTTTTTAGGTGATCACAGATATCACACATAGTGCACAACAATTCTCTTAACCATTTTTCTTTATTCCCAATTATCAAGATAAATCTTAAGGTCACTGGTGTATTTCAGAGTCAAAGATAACACTAAGGTTATCCTATCAAAGTCTAATTCCATCCTATGTCTAATTATTTACAAAATATGCATTAGCTCAAAATGACCAAAATGCCTTCAAAACTCTAATTTCACCATTATTATCCAAATTTAGTACCAAAAATTATTATCATAACAATTTGTCATGACAAGGCTAAAAGATAACGATTTACAATATTTTAGTATGTAGGTAATATTTATGATGTAGCGATTGACTATATTTTTCACTTTCATGCATTTAGTGGGTTATGTCCACAAACCCTAATCATGCATTTCTAACATGTCATATATTCCATGTAATACAAGCGTACATATTTATAGCATAATACGGTATTTACCTGGGTAATTAACATCATGGTGCATTTAAGGAAGCATTTCTAACCTTGAAGCATGCGAAAAATAATTATTGTATTCTAACCCTAATCATTTATGCTTGCGTTTATTCTATATATATCAACCATAGCTACCATGCAATGACAATCATGAAACCCTCAGCATGGCATTGACATTATATCTTGACAAGATCCCAAACCCTAGCAAAACCCTAAACATAAATATTTTAACCATTCAATATAATACACATGCATGCAAATCATATTTAAAGGTAAGTCAAACCTATGTACTAACTATTTACTATCATATTAATATCCTTTTATGCATTTTGTAAACAATTTGGGGTATAATGCATATATATATATATATATTCTTTTAAAAACCCATGCATAAATCATACCCTAATCATATAATGACTTTTATGTATCACCACATGATTTAACATCTTAGTTACAAGGGTAAGATTACCTCTGATCCAAGTAAAAGAAATAAAGTAAGATTCACCCAACTAAACTCCACTCAGCCTCTTCAAAGTGATATTTTTTTAATTTATAATAAAAAATAAATATTTTCATCTTTTTCCAATCAAGGAATTTAGCAATTAAAATAACCTGTTATTGTATAAAGATGGTATTTTATGCACTATGTGTATTCATAAACATGCAATTATACCTATTATCTTTACTTATACAATACACTACTTAACTACAAATAAAAATACTACTTTTTAACTTTCTATTTTATAATCAATAATCTATTGATTTTATATTTTTATTTAATAACTCTTTTCAAATCATTTGTTTTATGATTGAGGCTTACTATTAACTTCTGCAAGCACGTTATTTTATTCTTTATATTTTTTATTCTCTACTTATATTTTTATGAGTTAATACATTTAGTAATTTGATTAATATTTTATTCTTTTGGATAAAAAAATAAAATCATAATTAAATTTTAAAATTTTTTAAAATATAAATTATGAATTTTATTTTCAAATGTAAAATTAAAATTAAAAATTAATATTTTAAATTATTAAAATGTATTTAACTCTAACAAGTTGAACCACAACTTCAAATTGAACCAATTAGTCCAAACATGATTTCCTAAACTAGAAACAAATTTTCATTTTATTTTAACCTTTTTGAAGTTTTCATTATCAAATTTTAATTATTAATAATTAATTTTTAACTCTTTATTTTAGTTTTAATTCTAAAAAATCTAATTTTTTATTGTATACTTAGAAAATAAAATTCTAACCTTTTAGTTTGGTTAGAAAAATAGTTGACCTTTTAGTTTGGTTAGAAAAATAGTTGACTTTTATTGCTAGTAATGATTCAGCTTTTATATAGATAATAGAGAAGACTTGTTTGCTAAAAAATACGATATTTAAAAGTGTTATGTATATCAATATTTGTATCATTGAGGTGAACCTTTTAATTCCTATATGATTTTAAATTTTGTACGGTAATCAATACAACATTCACAGTGAACATGTTTAAGATATCTAACCTTTTAGTTTGGTCAGAAAAATAGTTGACTTGTATTGCAAGGTATGATTTGCCTTTTATATAGAGATTAGGGAAGACTTGTTTGCTAAAAAAAAAAAGATATCCAGAAGTGTTATGCATATCAATGTTAGCATCATTGAGGCAAACCTTCTAATTCCTATGTGATTTTAAATTTTTTATAATAATCAATACAACATTCGCATTAAACATGTTTAATATTCTACACAACGGTTATAAACTTTTAAATATAAGTTAATCTATTATGATAGTTTTAAAAAAATTCAAAGATATTAATAATCATATTCAATAAGATATTATGTAATAATTGTCAAATACAAATTAACTTTCTCTCTTTGTCATTTTAATACCCCAAATTAAGTGGAGTGCTATAAGAATTGATCTGACTACTTATATCAACATGGTACACCATTTTTTTGTGATTTCGTCCTAAGAAATCCAAAGTTAAGTGTGCTGACCATAGAATAATTTTTACGATGGGGTGACCCGCCTAGCAAGTTTTAATTTTTTTTAAAAAAATTTCTCAGGAAGTACATGAATGAGAAAAAAAGTATGTGGAAAGGACTCGTGCTGATCTGTGGGGCCAGCCGATCAATTTAAAAGCACTCTAGAATAGCCCTCACGTGGTCATATCGACTCGGGGTGTTACAAATCATATCAGAGTAAAACTGTGACTATCAGCTGAACTTGTATGAGGCATTCATCCACCGCTACTTATATCAACATGGCATATCATCTTTTTAGTGATTCTATCCTAAGAACTCCATATTTAAGTGTGTTGGTCGTGGAGAAATTTTTAGGATGGATAACCTTCTTGGGAAGTTTTTAAAATTTTATGAAAATTTCTCATAAAGTACATGAAGGGGGGAAAAGTGTGCTGAAAGGACTTGTGTTAATTTGTGGGGTCAACCGATCAATCTAAAAGCACTTCAGGGCGGTCCCCGGTTGTTGTATCAAATTGGGGAGTTATAATCATTCCTATTAAAATGTCTTTGCATGCCATTCGAGGCATAATTCATTGGTCAATGACCAATTGGATCATCAAAGTTTGTGTCATTATAGTAAACAAAAGTTAATGAAAATGTGGCATTGAGATTCTAACAAAATGTTTATTCTGTTTCTTCTTTACCTATCACCATAGTTGTAAACTAGTTCCTTTTTTTTATCTATGATATAAAATATATTAGTTGTTTGTTACTAATCACACCGATAAATAAAATAGAGAGAAAGATTAACCATAAAAATGAATTACTATAATTACATAACCAAGGAAAAACAAACAGTACAAAACACTTAATGATGCAATTTTTCTCTTAACATGCTTAAAAAACAATGAATTGACCCCCCACATTACACAAGTAGTAACTAGTATTAAATAATACTATAAAAATACTTACTCTACATCTTCTCTTTCATCATTTTGTACCTTTATAGCCTATTTGTTGTGGGGTGAAAGGGATTTAATGGGGGTGAGTCAATTGATTCATTCCATTTGGGGATAAACTTTATTAACCTTGACGAGGTGAATCAGGGTTAAAGTTTCACCTCTATTCACCCTGATTAACCTAATTTTTGTTAATCCCCAATTTTGGGAATAACAGAGGTGAAGGTTAACTTTTAAGTAATTTTTTTTACTTTATCGAACAATAATGCCCCTAATAATTTATATCATTAGACAATGCATTTTCCCACTCGTGCTCCCATTCTCTGTCTCTTGTTCTCATCCCACTCATGCTCCCATTCTCGTCTCCTGCTCCCTCTTGCCTTTGCCTCCTCGTACTTCATCGACCTACATCGTCTAAGTAGCAGCGATGTCCAAGCTCAACGGCTAGAGTTGCAGTGTCATCAACTAATCTTAGGCGTCCACTATCCTCTCCTCCCGTGGTGTCTGTTCTCGTTACACAATGTCCTTTATTTGCATTCACTCTCCTTGTTTCCAAGTATGATTTTGGTTAAATTCTTTTCCTTTTCTTCTTCTAGAGAAAATTCCATGTATAGATCTAGTAGAATATTGACATATTGATTTGTGTTTTTCATGAGATATGGTTGATACCCTCCACTACCATAGTTGAAATCCTTTTGGTGGCCTTGTTTTGTTTGATTTGTTTGAATGTTGTTACCTTGTTTGATTGTATTTTTTCTACCCTTAGTTCAAATGGTGTTGCCCTATATTGCAATGGAGTTCGACATCCTCCACTCATTTAGCCAATCCACACTTTTTTTTGCTTGAATTGGAGTTCGAATGTAATTAGAGACCAAGGCTTGGTTTAAATGCAATTTTTTTGCCTTAATTTGTGCAATATACTAAGAATGTATATTATTAATATTTCTATTAACCACTAATGGCAGATCTATTATTTCAATGTAGCTCGAAGCAGTCAATATAAAAATTTGTTTCTTTTCTTGTTCAAACCTATTTTGTGCAATTTAGTGAGAATGATTTCTATTATTCATAAGATCTGGTTGATACCCTCCACTGCCATAGTCGAAATCCTTCTAGTGCCCTTTTTTTGTTTGTTTGGTTCGAATGTTGTTACCTTGTTTGATTACATTTTTTTCCTTAGTTAGAATGTTGTTGCCCTATATTGTGATGAGGTAGAATGGAGTTTGACATCCTCCATTCATTTGGCCAATATGTAATATTTTTTTTTACTTGAATTGGAGTTCGAATGCAATTGGAGACCAAGGCCTATTTTTAATGCAATTTTTTTGACTTAATTAGTGCAATATACTAAGAATTTATATTATTAATACAGGTATTAATCACTAATGGCAGATATGGATTTTTTTATTTCAATGCAGTTCGAAGTTGCTAATATACAAATTTGTTTCTTCTCTTATTTGAACCTATTTTATGCAATTTAGTGAGAATGATGTCGCCTTGTTGTTCTCTCTGTTGTGGTATTTGAATCCAAATTAATTTCAATTGAGTTGCATTTTGCCATATGATTTATTATGTTTGTTATTTTTTATCTTGGTATTTTCCATATGTTTCAGTAAGACCTCTATATGTTTGTTTTAGTAAGTTTGGATGTTATGTACAAGCTATATTTTTTATTTAATAATAATAATATTTTTTTTATATCATAATAATGACGATGATATTTATATTTTGATAGATGGATAATGGTGATGATAATCTTATTATATTTTTCTTTACAATCCTTAATTGGTTTGTTGTGGTAGTGACGACTTATTGGTATTTGGATGAAAGTAACATATTAGATGATGATGAAGATGATGATATTCATAAAAAATCTAGACAAGTGAGATTTTTGGTAAGAGAGATGATGAAAAATAGAGTCATATATCGAGATATGATTCGTATGGGTTATAAGGCATTTTATGAATTTTGTGGATTATTAGTGAATTATGGTGGCTTGCAACCAACGAAATAGGTTAATGTCAAAGAACAAGTTGCTTTATTTGTGTACAATTTGGGGCATGTCACAGCAAATAGGGAGGTGCAAAGAGTGTTTGGTAGGTCTAGAGAAGTTATTAGTCATTATTTCCACAATGTCTTAAGAGTTGTTATAGAATAAGAGGAGATGTTTATTAGGCAATCGGATAGATCATCGACACTAGCAAAGATTCAGGACAATTCCAAGTTCTATCCTTATTTTAAGGTGTCTATCATGAAATTTTCTTTCTTTTTAGTTAATAAATAATTTAGTTAGATTTTTAATAATGTAGTAGTTAATTTCAAGATTGTGTAGGAGCAATTGATAGAATCCATGTTGGAGTAAAAGTTGTTGCATTATATGCTCCTAAATACCAAGAAAGAATATATTACACCACACAAAATATACTAGCGGCTTGTACATTTGGCCTAAAATTTATCTATATTCTAGTTGGTTGGTAAGGAACGACATCTGATGTTCAAATATTAAAAGATGCATTAAGATGACAATATGGCCTCAAAATTCCACATGGTAACTACATTACCATACTTGATAAATACCTTTTACTTAATTTATTAAAACTTTTCTAACATTTTAGATTTTTCATAAGTAAATATTATCTTGGTGATGCTTGGTTTCCTATGATGAGTGGCTTGATTCCACCTTATAAAGGAGAGTAGTATCATCTGAAAGAGTACTTGCATAATCTACCGAGGACTCCTAATGAGCTATTTAACTTGCATCATTCTTCATTAAGAAATATGATTGAAAGAATTTTTGGTGTTGTAAAAAAGCATTTTCTAATTATGGTAAGGGCAAATGAACCCCATTATGATGTATATACACATACAAGGATTATATTAGCATGTTGTATTGTGCACAACTTTCTAATGGGTGTTGATCTAGATGAAGCTATAATTAGAGAGGTATATCAAGAACTTGCCAATGACGATGATGGAGAGTGGAAAAATAGGTTTGATGATCTTACAAAAGAAGAAGAAGATGTTAGTGGAGGAGATTTTATAAGGAATTTAATAACGATGGTGATTTGGAGAGATTATAACACATAAGCATTTCTTATGGGCCATGTAATTTGAGCTCATGTATTATTTTGTGTAAACCTTGGTCGATTAGCTACAATATGTTGCATTTTATATTGAACATGTGTACTAAATTGTGAGAACATGTATTTTGAACATGTGTACATTGAACATGCCTTGACACATATCTTTTTTCTTCTTCTTTTTTGCATAAATATTGTATATGTCATCCTTTTTTTATAGATTCAACCATGCCTCCTCATCAAGCTGAGAGAAATATTTGGACACGCAAAATGGATGGAATTCTTCTTAATGTTTTGTTGCATTAGATGTGAATAGATAATCGTCTTGGTGGTACATTTAATACGGTATCTTACAATTCCATGGTAAAAGAACTTGAATAAAAGTTTTCGAACTCCTCATGGAACGACAACTGATTCTACAATAGGATAAAATGTCTAAAGGAAAAGTTTTTTGAATGTTATAACATATTTAGGAATGTTTCACAAAGTGGCAAGGGTTTTAATCCTACTACTCAAATGTGGGATCTCGAAGATGAAGTATGGAATCAACTAATTGAGGTGTCTACAGTGTCAATTTGATGGAATCATAATTTGTTTTGTGTGTTTGGTGTCATTCACTTTATTTGTTTACTTGTCATAGAGTAATCCAAAGGTTGCAGAATGGAAGAGTAAAACAATTCCCTTCTATAAAAAATTAGAAGAGCTCTTTTCTAATGATAGGGCAACCGAGGATAATGTTGTAACTATTGTTGAAGTAAGAGAATGGAGAAGATTAGCTGCGAGACAACATAGAGAATCTGGTAGCATGATTCATGACATTGATAAGATGGTCACACAAGATGAAGTTCACATTAAGGGGTTTATCTCATTTGGTATTAATTATAAGACTCCACCTCATTCTCATTAAGACTATGTTTTAAATGCTAGTAATACAAGTGTGCCATAAGCGGGTGTGAGTCATGGAAAAGGCATCAAGGGTAAGAGAAAAATTAATGCATTTTTTACATCATGTTATAATATGCTAAGTGAACAGGTAGAGAAGTTTGTCATAGTGATGGACAAACGCTCTCGTGGAGGCTATAAAGTGTGTTGAGGAATTTAACTTTGATTCAAGGTACAAGATGCATTTATTTTCTATCTTTAAAAGAATCGTGAAAACTATGATATGCTAAATGCATATCCATTGGAACAATGTTACTCTGCATTATGGCTTATACTAGTACAAGCACATATCATTGGTGAATCAGAACCTTCTCCTTATGCGTAGTTTCATGCTTTGTTGATTGTGAAACATTTGTGCACTTTTTGAGTTTATATTGTAGATGATGATGGACGTCTTTTGTTTTGAATGTAGGAGGATGGATGTATTTTAATTTAAGTTTTGTTTTAATGAAGGATGATGGGTGTCTTTTTTCAATGTATTATATATGATTTATTATGTTCGTACATTTTTTTTGTCTTTGAACTAGTTAGATAAATGGATGTTACAACAAAAAATTGCTCGACTTGTAAATTGTTTGGTAGTGGTTATAATGGAGGATGAGGATGAGGACGTTATGGTGGAGAAGGTGGTGGAGATATGATGGAGTTGGTGGTGGTGAATAAGGTGGTGGAGATATGTTGGAGTTGGTGGAGGTGATGAGTTTGTTGTTGTGAAGGAGGTGGTGGTTTTTGTGATGGTGGTGATGAGGTTGTTGTGGTGGGGTAGGTTGTGGTTGTTGTCATGGTGATGCGGTGGTGGAGGAGGAGTTGTTGTGGTGGTGGTACTAGCTAAATTGTTGTGAAAGGAGTTTGTCAACTTAATAGAAGGATATAAATGTTATTTTTTTTAAATCTTAATTCACTTCAAATCAAACGAGATTTTTAAAACATTCACTTAAATTCACTCAAGTGATGTTAGTATTATTTAAACAATATTTTAAAATATTCACCTTTATTCATCTTTATTTTTTTTACTTGAATTAATTTTTAATGTTTACTTTCGTTTCGATTTACTTAGATCTAAATTGAGCAAACCCCACAGATTTCTTTTTAATAATATTAAAAATATATATATTAACTAAATTATGGGCCCCTTTTTCTTTCCTCCAATTGTCGGAACACCACTAAGGAGGTTTGAGATAAAAATTTTACCTTCCCCACTGTTACTGTCAAGGTTACGGAATCTTATGAAAGGCAAAATCATGCTTGCACCCCCAATTTTCTTAAGGATGCTGCTGATCTAATGGCTCATTTTCAAGACAAAGAAACGATCAAACAAAATGGAGTAGCAGTACATTACTGTGTTTCAATCGCATATCCTGCAAAAAATAAATAAATAAATAAAGGGTATGAGTTTTCAACAACGTAATTCTCGTGGTGAGGATGATGGCTCTTCGTACGAATTCTGATGGAAGTCTTTCAGATCGAGATGACGCCAGTATCAGGCACTTCTGTGTAATCAATATTATCATTTGTAGCTTCAGTTTCCACGTTAATAAGCTTAAGTAGACTCCCTGTTGCCAAAATTGCTTTAGGATTGATATCATGCAAAGCCCTAGCATACAGACACTTGCACACCCCACAACCCTTGTTATACAATTCTTGATTCCTAACAGGGGCCATGACACAATGTCCTAAAATCCTCAAGCACGGCTGCCAAAGTTCCCAAGGCAACGGTATCCTACCTTGCTTCAAACCCGCCTCCTTCGTCTCCTTTCCCGTTGCACCACCGTCTCCCGCATTACCTCCACCATTATCCCTGCACAAATCACCAGCATCTTGACCGGCCCAAATCTCACAGAACTCACAAAATTCCAACTTTGAACAAATAGGCATGACTGAAATCTTACAATAATACAGCTCCAATGCTACTCCGACTATCCAAGCCCGCCTGGTGGAACGGACGGTGCCATGTGGCTCTAAGCTAGGTGAGATCACAGCTATGTTGAGTTCAGTGGCATTATTCTTTACTTGTGCATTGCTTTCATGGTAAATGCTGGGATTCGATAGGTCCGGTACTTTCACACTGATGGCTTGTCCTGCTCTTGATGTTGTTTCATGAGCATAAACAGCGAGCAAAACCGCCTCAAATCCAGCCTGTGGCTTTCTTTGATTGACCCTAGATAGGTATACTCCGGCAATTAAGGGAACGAAGCGAAGGACTACCAGTTGGAGACCTGGTTCCGAGGATTGGAACGTGTCGTAAAGCCATCGGCAGAGATGGTTATCTCCTGCACCTGAGTCGGGGCGCCGGAGGAGAGTGGATATTTGGGAGGAGATTTGTGGGTCGTGGAGCAGGACGTCGGTGGGGTTAGAGGAGTTTGAGAGGGATGATGGGATGGTGGTGATTATGGAAGTTAGAGCATCGATGGCTGCTTGGAATTTTGATTGAAATTCAGGGGGTGGAAGTTCGGGAGAAGGTGTGGCGGTGGTATGGGTGGCATCGGTGGAGGTTTTTGTGACCTCTAGGGTGGATGGTGTGGCTTCAGATGAAGAATGTGTAGAGCTCCCGGATTCAGACATTTGGTTGTATAATCGATGAAATATCGAAAGGCGGATGGCTGGAGAGCTGGAGTGCTTCAGAGGGTTGAGGGAGAGTATATTTTGGTAGAATAATTGAAACGGAAATGAGCTATTGAAGGAGATAGTTAAGGAGAATAATTAGGATCTCCTTACTATTTATTTCTTTCTACTATCTTGAATAAAAAAAAGGTTCAAATTGTATTATTACTATTATTTCCTTAATAACCTAGTTGAAGATGCTTTTCTTCTTTTATTTTTTATTGGTAAGGTTAGATAGGAAAGGGATGGATGTAATATAAGTGAATAAATACTATATGATCCAATATTTATTGATTCGATCTGATTTGAAAAAATAAATAAATTGGATATTCAATTTGTAAAAATATTTATATCAATAAGATTATAAATGTAAATTCTTTGTAACCATATGAAAAAATAAAATATTATTTATAATCTTAAAATAATTATATAATTAATCTAATAACTATATAGTCATTTGATGACTATTAAATTATAAAATTTAACTCAGTAATTAGTTTTTGGATTCAAAGCTTGACAATATATTTTAACAATCTTTTGGGATAACATACAATATCTATCTATCTATCTATCTATATATATATATATAGACATAAATATCATATGACTGTCGATACTTATTTTTGAATTTTTTTATTAATTAGAACAATAATAGAAAAATTGGATAGTTATCTAATTCGATCCATATTCATAGTTATCCAATTAAATTGTCCATGTCAGATATTTAATTTGATAGCTACAATTATCAGTACTTGAACACCCCTACTGGATACCCAATAATTAATCAATGAAGGATAGCTAAGGTTGTGCGAAAATGGGAACAAGGATGTGTAAAATAAGGATGGGAAAGTACAAACGTCAATTTAAAAAAAAATAGAACATGGGGTGTTATGAAATGTTTCATAAATTTTAGGGATATATCTTTAGATCTGAATTTTAACTATATTATATATATTTATTAAGGTACATATTTTATTTTCATCAACAATATTATAAGAATAATATTTTTATGCTGGAAACTAAATATGTTATGTTTTGATAGTGAAATTGGATGTTATTGTAAAATATAAAAATTTAACTGCTACTTAATAAACTCAATTAGAATTTAAAGCTCATAGCCTAACCTTATAATTTGAGCCCAAAATGTTAACCTCCTAAAACTTAAATGGTTATTTAATTTGGAATAAATGATTTTATTTACCATCATTCACCCTATTCAGTTTAAAAAAAGAAATTACCTAGGTTAATCGAGGTGAATTATTCCCTTCCATCCACCTCCATTAACTACCTTATATTTGTTCACCTAAATTTTGGGGTGATGGAGGTAAATGTGAAAGATTAAATGAAATTTATACTTGGTCAAACAAAATTACCATTTCTTTTTTCAATCCTAATACCTCTCTCATTCACCTCAAGGACATAAATGTCATTTGCTGTGTTTTTTTAACATCCATTCACCTTAGTCCAAGTAGAATTAAAATGATATTTGCCTAAATTAAATTAGTATTAGTCAAACAATATTTTAAAATATTCACTCTGATTCACCTTCATTTCCTTCACTTAGGTGAATTTTTACTTTCATCTAAATTCAAACAAACCCTTGCCACTATCATTTAAGCATCCATACCAAGTATTAGGCAAATAAGTAGACAAAATATCATGCTACTACAAGTTTTCAATTCTCCATCTTCAATCTTATAGGAGGACTCTCATCTAATATCTTAGCATTTTTCTAAAGAAAAATTAGAATAATGAAGTAGTCAAAATCAATTGCTGGGTGAAAATTTAAATCAAAATTTCGAAGTACTCTAAAAGCCTTCTCCTCCATATTTTATTGTTATGAGACTTTGGTTTGTGAAAATTGATAGAAAAAGATGAGTTTTCATTCATCTTCTTCCCCAAAAATAGAGTTATGATTTTTCGCCTCAAATTTAACCTAGACGTTTCAGAGAAAGGAATGATGTTTTAATACCTCCATATTTGTGATGGATAGCAAAAGTTTAAGAGGATCGATAAGACTACCTATATAAATAAGATATATCTTATTTTTAGGAAAGTTGCCCTTAAAGAACTTCATGGTTAATTGTGCTTAATTTGAAAGAATTTAAGGATGGGTAGCTTTTAAGGAAGTTTTCTGGGATGATTGTGAGTAAAAAGCACGTTCAAAAATACTAGTGTTGATTTGTTGGACTAATCATTAATCCTGAAAGCACTCTAGAGTAACTACCTACGACCCTAGTGAGGTCAAGGTGTTATAAAAATTGCATCAAAGCAAAACTGCTATAATGAGCTAAACATGGATAAGCATATCGTTCACTTAGCAGAACAATTCTTGGGATAGACTATAATGAGACAATTAGTGGCTGAGGCACAACCTAGACATTGTGTTCTTGAGTGGAGGTGTATGTAATACCCCCCCCCCAATTTGTAATGGATAATGGAGTCTAAAAATGATTGATACGATTAACTATATCAATAAGTTTTACATTTTTTTTTTGGAAAACTTATGAGTAAAGAACTTCATAGTGAAGCATGCTTGACTTGAAGAAAATTAAGGATGGGTGACCTCTTGAAATTTTTTCTAGGATGGGTGTGAGTTCATAAAAAGTATGATTCAAAACACTCATATTGATCTATAGGGCCGGTCATTGAAAGGTGAAAGGTAGTAGAGTTCATATTGGGATATTTGAACTATCAGAAGGTCAAGATAGAGCACCATAGACTTGTAGGGTTGTTTCAGCCTTTGGATGTTCCAAGATGGAAGTGGAACTCCATCTCCATGAACTTTTTTAGCAGACTACCGAGGAATCACAATGGACGTAAAAAAATTTGGGTCATCATTGACCAATTAACTAAATCAATAGTTTTTGTGGCGCCGAATCCACCTAGAGCATGAAGTAGTTAGCAAATACATACACAAACTATGTGGTGAGTCGGTATATTACATCTACTAACATAGTCTCTAGTAGAGATTCAAGATTCCTTTTACACTTCTAGGGAAAGGTGTATGAGGTTGTTGGTACCAATTTGAGGATGATTACCGTATTTTACCTAACTATAGATGGGAAGACAAAGAGGATGATCTAAACTCTTGAGGATATGCTAGAGGCCTATGTTTTGAACTTTTGAGGCAGTTGGGAGGATTGTCTACACTTGGTGAAGTTTTTGTACAATGATATTTATCATGCCAACATCAGAATAACACCCTTTAGGCATTACATGGATGCAAATGTCGACCACCTTTGTGTTGGAGTGACACTAGTGAGACTATTGTACTGGGGTTAGATATGACTGAGAAGATGACTCAACAAGTTCGTTTGATTTAAGGTAGGATGAGGGAATCTTATATTCAAAAAAAGAGTTATGTTAATCTGAGGTGTCTGAATCTCATCCTAATTCTTTAATCCTAAATTAAATATAACTTTAATCATAAATCCAAACTTCTTTCCCTTCTTTTTCCATCTTCCCTTTTTCCCCTTTTCCTTCTTTTCCTCTTTATTTGGTCCTCCCTCTCCTTTCTGCATAACTTCTCCTCTACCAATTGATTTAAGCTTAGTTTGTTTATTCAAACCTATGATTGCAAATGAGCTAAGCCAATCCATACACCCCCAGGCTCGATCTCAGCTCGTTTAATAAATAAGCTTAAAATAAGGCTTAGAATTGACTTATTTAACTAAATAATCGAGTTTAATCAAGTTTTAAGGAGTCAAGTTTAGCTCACAAGCCTAAGTTATAATTGAGGTAAGCCATACTTTTTCGAGCTCGGGCTCGGACTTAGCTTGTTTAATAAATAAGCCTAAAAGTGAAGCTCAGGCTTGGTTCATTTAACTAAATGAGCCGAGTTGAGCCAAGTAGTTTGTGAGATGGTTTAGCTCATTTACAGCCCTAGTCAGACCACCTTCCTAACTAATTCCAAGGCTTCACTCCACCATCATCAACTTACCTCAGTCAAGTAATTTGTAGACCACTATCCCATCCCCCTTTTCTTCTCTCCCTATTTTCTGCATCCCAACCTACTATAGTAATCTTTACTCCCTCACACTAGCCACAACCCTTTATAACCCCTCTCACTCAAATGGTTGGGCATTTATTACACAAACATGAATTATTTCCTTCCCCTCTTCCAAGGTTTTCTTTTTCCTTTCTATCCTCCTCATCCTTCCCAGTTCACCCAAACAAAGACCACCTAGACTCCTTCGTCTCCTCTCATTTTTTCATTGTCCATTCATTGCCGCCACCATCACCATTTTTGACTCAGTTGTCTAGTCCATTGCCCTTAGCCATTGTGATGTATTCATCTCTTATCCAAGTTGTGTTTTTCTTTTCATTCTTGGATAGTCTTGCTGAGGAGGTTGGACTGCTGAGTTGATAAACTCATTGAGCAGGTCAACTCACTAAGTAGGTGAGTTTCTCCCCTACTCTTGGTTGTCTTACTAAGTGAGTTCATTATTTACTCTCCCTCAGCTCTTGATAGATTGTGTTTGTTACCCTAAACTTTTTCTCTTTCTATCCCACACCTAATCCAATTCCTTTCCCCTCTATCTCGGCTAATCATTGCTTATTTTTGAGCACCCTAATTATTTTCTCCTTCTTCTCAGTCCTCCTTCTCGATCTCTCCCTTCCCTATCTCCTTCTCTTCGTACCTTAACAACCCTTATTTGTTTTCCTACATTCTAACATTGGGTTCTTCTTGAATTTTAGGTTATTTTTTTGTGGTCTTGGAGGTGGAAACTTAAGGTTATTATTACTTAGAGACTTATGACATTTTGGTAAGGATACATGTCTTAGAAAAGGGATTTGATGTTATGTGTAGATTTTATGAAATCTCATGTTAGTATTGTTATGTTTCATAATTCATGATTTTTTATTTCATATTACTATATTGTTTTATTGTGTTATGGAAAAAGTGAGCATTGTGTGAAAGCATGTTTTTATGTGGTTTGATTAATGAAGCCTTATCTAGTAACCCTAGCATGTTAGCATAATCCACTATATTAATTGTGTTATAAAGAATGGCTTGTGAATAATGTTAGGTATTATCATGATGATGTATGTTGAAGGTTAGAAGTTGATAATTTTGGGACTCGTAGGGTTGTTCTTGTGATTTTTGGGGTGTTGTGGCTATCTTAAGTATATTTAAGATATTTCATGATATTGTGGAAAATAAATATGAGGTGTTAATTGGCAAGGGTTATACTTAATTTTTTGAGTAATATGATCAAGTGACTTAAGTAAAATAAGGGTATTTTAGTCTATAAGGGTTAAATATGGAATTTTGGTATTTGTAAAGTGACATTAGTTTAAAATATGTGAGGTATTAAGTGAAATAATCAAGGTATTTTTTAGCTGCAGAGGTCTAATAAAATCAAAAAATGACTGAAATTGATACTAGTAATCCTAGAGACATTCTCATCATTGTATGTGCAAGATGTTAGAGTTAGATATTTATTTTTTGATATGTTTTTAACAATGCTATTTTAGGATAGTCTATTAAATTGGTGGTTAGATGAGTCTTATGGAAGAAGTTACACTTATCTTGTGAAATCAAGGTCTCGTAGGGGCATTGTGGTCATTCCTTAATGACCCAAATATCTTTTGGTTATTTTTTATGTGCCTTGAATATGTGTGATAAGATTTCATGATAATATCAAGATAACTAACAATCTAATAAGATATTAATACTTAAAGTGAAATGTCACGTGAGTCAGGATCAAGTTGTACCAATATGTTCCACTGAATGGGAATAATGGCTATAAGTATTTTACCTTAGGAGGTGCATTAGTGCAATACTCCCATTTTTAGGACTTAAAATTTTTGCTTTAAAGAGCTAATTGTAGGATCCAAAATATAAAATACAGAGGTATTACACCTCATCCAACATAGAAGAGTTCCTCCTTATACTAAGTTTATGTTGAGTGCAAGGTGAAAGTAACATCGTACCTAGTAATCAGGTATAGAAAATACTTGATTCCACCATGATATAGGATATAAAATAAAGAGAATGAAATGCGTATAATGAAAACATAGGACTAGGAGTCCATAGAGAAATAGAGATATCCATATAACCATACCCTATACCAATTTGATTTAGTGCTTACCGAAGGCAAGCACAATAAAAGTAGTAATTAACAATCACCTATAAAACAAGGTGGTATCTACTTATGAGAATGAGAAAAACTTATGAAAATGATGATCATTAAGCTATGTATTGAGTAAGATAACAATACAGTCATAATAGAGTTACACACTGTCATCATGTCATATGAAGGAATAAGCATGTATATAAACTAATGTAAGACAATACAGGATAAGAACTGATTTCAGGTCTCATTATTAGATATAACCAAAATTCATATTCTTATTTATGTTGAGTATAGGTACCCCACTATTAACAAACAATGGAACATACAGGTATAATCCTAGAATAAAAATGCTCATGACCACTAGTATTGTCTGGTGGAATAGATAGGTATAACCCTAGGAGGAAAATGTTCCTAACCATTATTCTCATACGGTGGAACAAACTAGTATAATCGGTCCTAACTCACGTGGTCTATTACTTTAAATGTTAATATTTCATCAATAATTACGATCATTCTAATCATTTATTTCTTATTGATTTTAAGGATCTCACTATTCTCAATCGGTAGAATGGTATTGATAATATACAACCCTAGGGTAAAATGCTCCTACCATTTTTCTCGTTCAGTGGAACGGTCTAATACAACTAATCATGAATCAAATGAACTTTTACTTTAAATATTAATGTCTTATTAGACCATTTATTATCTTAATATCACCATACATACACACATGTAGATACATAAGGCACATAACCCAACCTAACATAATTATTCAAAACACATTAAACACAATCACATGAATATTGAGACATTTCCCACAGAAAAATGCCATATATCTCTTTAAAAAATCCTAGTTCCACAAGGTGAGAATAAATTATCCCATAATACTCATTTAATAATAAAATTCAATACATATTCCTAAAATATCATTCTTGATGACATATCCAAAATTTAAGGTCCAACTCCAACATAGTACATATGAGATAATTGCCTATCTCCAGTGTTACTAATTATAAATCCCCACGAAACTCAAATTCCACAATTAAGGCATAATATTTCCCATAATACTCATATGAACATCCGATTTTATGTAAATTCCTAAAATTACAATATTAACAACATGCCCAGAAATCAATGTCGAACTTAAACGTTTTACATATGTGATGATGACTCTATCTCTAGGGTAACTATTTCTAATGAAAGCATTTTTTTCTAATTTTATTTGACTTAGCCCATTAAAAATTACTCCAAATATTCCATATAATATATTTACCCTCTTTTGAACCAATTAACACATTAAAATCCCAAATACTTCCTATGTAATCCATATTAACCAAATTGCCCTTAAAATAGCCAAAATAATCATATTTTCACCAAACAAAAAAACCTATGAGTTTTAATATAAATAGTTTTCAACCTCCAACGTATCCTCATGAAGATACTTAGCCACCATTATACATACATACATACATACATACATATGTATATATAAGTCAAACATCATAGCCCAATTCAAATATACAATCCATACCAACCTTATTTACTTGCAAAGCCAAGCTTAACCATCAATATACACAATCACATGATTTCACATTTTTCTCATGTTTTCATCATATGATGTAACATTTCATATAAAAAAAAACTTTATTATAATAAACTTATCCATATAATAATTACAAACATAAGACTTCGCACAAATATACACATTGCAGACTAAATCCTATTTACAACGTGTATCCTTACTAAAAATATCACTAGTCTCTAAGCGTGTAAAACCTAAGAGTCTTCTTCTAATTTCACCTAAAAATCAAGAATGATGGTGATACCATAGCCACCACACAATTTAAACCCTCTTATTGTCGAGTGTAATATTGGTAAATAAGGGTATCATTCTAGGCCGGGGATTGAGAGAGCTCACCTAAATTTAATTAGCTCACAAATAATAAAATAAAATACTATAAATCAAAAAAAATTATGGGGAGTTAAAATAAAAAATAATAAAAAGAAAAGAAAAGAATAAAAATAGATGAATGCAAATATGATGAATGTGCTAGGGAATTCAAAATCCACCACTAGACCAGGTCAAAATATAACAATAATTTCTAAGTCGTCTTTTAATCAAAAGAAAAAGATTAACCAAGTTGTAATCCAAAGTAGGTATATACACATTATATTACTTCCCTAAAATGATTAATATGACAAAGTGACACTATTAAATTCTAGTAATATAGTTGCAACTAGCGGCTCCTATATTTAACTAGATTTAAAGAATTAAGCACAAATATAAGGATGTCAGTCTAAGTACCTAAACTAGTACTTCAAGCATGTCCACTCATATTCCTTTCCTTTGACGAACGTATCTAAGCATTATATTACTCCGGTTAAAGTCACAAAACTATTAGATGAATCGTTATCTAACCTAGCCTCAATTTATATATATGAATTATATCATGTATAACCACCTAGAAAGTATAAAATCCTATATACTATCACAATGAGGAAGCCATAACAAGGCATGCACTCTATAAATCATACTTGATAGAATTAGACATATAAAAGATAGTAATTAATGTAGAGTCTAAGGACAAATCCATGAAACAAAGAAAATTAATATTATATCTCAAATCATATTCTAGGATTTCAATCTATTCCCTGTTAATAAATATTTATCTGGTCATAATAAATAAATAAATTACCAAAAATATATATTAGAAATAAAGAAAGAAATAACTAAGATTAAATATGGATGAAAATTTAGTAATTTATTTAGGTGAAAAATTCACTTATTTTTATCTGAAATAAATTATTCTAGGTCTCTTTTCCTCTATCCTCTTTATTTCTCCTCTACGTACGATGTTTTCCTACTCTTTTTCTGTGCCTGACATCGCCCGTCCTTTCTTCTCCCCTTCTGTCTCTCTTTGTTTCCTTTTTTTTTTCTCTATGGCGGCTGCTCCACGCCACATGCCTTCTCTCTCTTCTTTCTTTTCTTCTCTCCTTCTCTCTCTCTCTCTCTCTCTCTATATATATATATATATATATATATATATATATATATATTATTCTTTTCTCACTTAACGTATCCTTCTTCTCCTCTTCGTCGCCTATCTCGTCCTACTTCTTCTTGACCTTTGTGCCTCTACCTCACCTGTCGCACGCCTTTCTTTTTTCTCTACGTTGCGTCCCTCTGATCTCTCCTTCCGGACTCCATTCTTTTTTTCTTTTCTGTTGGTCTCTCTTTGTGCGCCCCTTTCTTTTATTTTTTTCTTTTATTTTACCTACAAAATAATATTAGAAGAATTAATAAATAATCTTATACTTTAAACCCATTCATTTTAGCTCAAATAATTAAATATATGATATTATTATCACTTAAATATAAAATTATAATTATCCTCGTATAATGTTTAAATAAAAGACCAAAAACTAATATTAAAAGGGTATAAAAGCTGTAAAAATATGTATTCATCAAATGAAACATGGTTATAACTTAAGATAAAATAGCTAAAGGAAATATAAGGCAAAGGAGGAGGGGAAAAGGGAAAATTTGAAGTAATGGAGTTGTGGAAAGTGTGGCGTGACTTGTTGGTGCAAAGGATATGGTGCATCATAGCTGGTGGACATTGGTGGCATCATGCAAGGAGGTTAGGAGGGAATGGCGGTGCAAGGATGGTGTGTGATCTGTGTAAAGGGATGACACAAATAAGGTTTTTTCATGGCTAGGTTGACAGTGATGAGGGTGGTTTTGTGTGGTTAGTTCAACACAATGGGAGTGGGGTGAGGTTGTTGGTCCTAGGTGGTGCCAAAAGTGGACGAGGGAGAGTTTTTACAAAGGAGAGCATGATTTTTGTGTGAGAAATAGTGCAAGGGGTATGCATGGTTGTGCCAATGATTGTGTGGGCATGGATGTGTGAGAATTATGCATGGTTGTGCTAAGTATTATGTGTATGGTTGTGTGAGAGGTGTGCATGGTTGTGCGTGTGCGCACATGGATATACAAGGGAGGTGCATGGGTTTTCTATTTAATAAAAACCAAAACATGGCATTCAAGGAGGAAGAATAATAATGTTTTGGGTAGTGCTAGTTGGGCGACAATGGGGGAATTGATGGGGAGGTAGTGGTTGGTGTTTGTAGAGGGAAATGGTGGTTCTTGGTGGTGATGGTATAGGGCATCGACGTCTAATAGAGCAGGGAGAAAGGAAAAAGGGAAATGGTTGAGGGTTGGGATTCTCGACAACAATGAAGGGAAGGATATGAGAAGGGGTTAAGGTGAAGGAGTCAAATAGTGCAAGTCAGCATGGTGGTTTTAGCGTGGGTTTTGATTGACAAGGGTATAGGTTGTTGCAATTGGGTGCAAGATGGCCTAGGTGGTGCATGTGGTGTAGGGAGTTGGTGAGCAGTGTAGATGGCTGATATTGTGACAATCTAGGGCATTGGAAGGGGGAAAAGAGAAGGGGAGCCATGCGGACAAGGTTGTGCATAGCTCGAAGGGGAATGGTAGGCTGGCCAATTAGGACTGGGCGAAAGAAGAGGAAAAAGAAAAAGGAAAGCGAGAAAAGAAAAAAAAGATTTTTTTAAGGATTAGAAATAGGTTTAAATTTAAGATTAGGGAATTAAGGCAAAATTAATTGATCAATCATCTAGAGTTAGAGTTAGGTTAAAATATTAATGACCTAAAATTAAGATTAGGATTGGGATTAGATCAATAACTCCTCAGAATTAGAGTTAGATAAAATTTGGGTTATTATAACCAGTCTCTTTTGATCGCATGAGAATAGTGGCATAAAACGTTATGTCCTAATAATTTTACCAATTAGTTTCACCGGTTAAGAATAGTAGCTAGGGGTATTTTTTCTTAAAAGTTATATTTTTCAATTCCATTAGACAAGAATAATAGGGTCCTTGAACTCAATGTAATAAAGTAAATTAATTATAAGTATACTTAATAGGGAACTCTATTTTAGTTTCTCTCTTAAGTCATATCATGGTAACATTAACGTGCATGTTTAATCATTCCATGCGACCTTATATGTTTTTTTTTTGTCCTTTCACTATGATTGTATTGTTATTTTTTACCTTACTCAATACACAATTATAGAACATCATTTTCATGGGCGTTTCTCATTCTCACAAGCAAATAACCTAGGTTTTGTTGTGCCTGTCATTGAGGAATCTCTTGATAATTTTACTGCTTATGATGCATTGTATGTGGAGGAGTTATTTATATTTATTAGGTTTTGGACATAGAGTTAACGTTATCTGGTAGTTAGTTTTGTCTCTATACCTTTTGGACTCTTAGTTCTATTTAATCCCTTTTTTGTTGTATCTTATTATTTTATAGTCGGTGTTTAATCTCCAAACTCACATATAAGTTTATGGGAATTCCTCTCGTTCTCTACTTATCTTATTTTAGGTTCTAAATTTTTTTATCTAATATTTGATGTAAGGATGGTACGGTAAGCTAGACAATGTTGAATATGACGATAATACCCAAGTATCTTGATATTATGCTTCTACCAAAATAAAAATTTTTTAGTAGCAAATTTTGCGGTATTAGATTGACTATCTAAAAAAATGATAGACCCATGTTTCCTAACATGGTTTGTTTTTTTCTTAGATTACTTCTTCCTCATTGTTTTACTGGTGGGAGTGATGTACTAATATAAAATTTTTCGATTGAAACCCTATTCAGTCGTTGAACCCTTATAAACTCTTTCTCTCTCTTTCTCTAGTATTATCTTGTTGCTTTTGAGAAAATTGTTGCTTGTGTATGATTCTTAAGAGAATTATTCATTCTCATCATAATTATTATCATCGTGCATAATAAAGATTATCATTTTCCCCCAATTTTATTCTTATTTGTGTTATTTCTCAATCTAATATTATTTCTAGAATTATTTGTTAAATTTGATCCTTTAGGTTTCAAATCTGTGCATTTCACAACAAAGTGGTATCAGGATGGTGACTAAAAGATTTTATATTGAAAAATCTTATCACTTCATGAATTTTGATCCGTAGAAATTAAAAACAAGGGTGATCCTAATTTATAAAAAGTTGGAAAAAGCATTATTTAAAAAAGCAAATAAGCCTGAATCGATGTGTAATGAGAAATTTGAGAAGATCAATTTAAATTCCCTTTTAACCATATAATTATGTTTTTACAATTAGGTTTAATGGGAAATGGTGAAAGAGACAATCATAGTTTCATTTTGATTATAGTTGGAGTCCTGGTATATGAAAAAATCGGTTATGAATCATTTAATGTTGGTTTTACAATCTGAATTTAAGTGAGGATTAGTCCTTGAAATTTTATCTTAATTAATTTGAATCTATAGTTAATGATTTGCAAAATATAGATGTCAAATTTGATGATAAGGAATTGACTATTATGTTATTATGATCTTTATTTGTTGATTCTATACATTCTCATGGTATTGTGTTGTATATGATGGAGAAGAATATGATGGAGAAGTTATTTCTTCATGGTGTCAAAACCACCCTATTGAAATGGTAATTAAGTGAACATTAGTTGATAGTAGGAAGTCTAGGGGCTCACATAGTGAGAGGCTTGTAGATAAGGTAGAACTCAAGAATGGGGATCTATTGAAAATAAAAAATAAAGGGTTATGAATCATTGAAGTTGAATAATATATAAACTATTGTCAAATAAAGGGTTTCATTTGGAATTTTTATTCATCTAAAAAAAATATAATGTTGTTGTTGCCCATAATAAATGTGATGGTGATGTGTTGATGACCACTGATAGATATACCAAGATAACTGATAGGTAGATCTTAGATTTTGTGTTCTCTTACCATATTTGTCCTAATAGAAGTTGGTTTTATACCTACAAGTTGACATGAAGTGGATTTGTATTGATGGGTAACAATGTTGTTTGTAAAGTTGCTAGGATTAGAGTAGTGAAGGTGATGATGCATGGTGGCATGGTTGAGACATTGTCTGATGTTTGATGTGTCTGAAAGATTAGCAAAACCATAATATCATTGAGTTTCTTTGATTATAATGGGTATTGTTGTGTGATTTAAGGTAGCACAATGAGGGTTACTAGATGGGTTCTTTTTGCGATGAAAGGTAAAAGGGTTGGGATACTATGAGTTGGTTGGTTCCGCTATTAATAGTGTTATTACAGTGACATATGAGAGTATGTCTAAATTTGATATTACTAGACTTTATCATATTTACTTGGGATACACAAGTGTCAAAGGCTTGAATGAGCTCTCCAAAAGAAGGTTGTTGGATGGACAAATTACAAGTATAATGGATTTATGCAAGCATTGTGTGTTAATCAAGAAAAAGTGTGATAGCTTTTCAACAAATAAATATAATTTGAAGGCTCCTCTCAAGTATACCTATTCAAATTTGTGGGTTCCCACATGAGTGATTTACAAAGGTAGCTCATGCTAATTACTAACTTTCATCTACAATTTTTCTAGAAATATATAGGTTTGTTTTCTTAAAATTAATAATTATGCATTTGGTGTGTTCAAGCACCGGAAAACCCTACTCGAGAAGTAGATTGGGGAACAAGTCAAGTGTCCCTAGATGGATAATTATCTTAAGTTTGTGGAGTGTAGTTTCACTGATTTTTTTTCCAGGATCATGGGATTACAAGGCACCATACATGTGTTGGAATGTTGCAAGAAAATAGGGTCATTAAGAGGATGAACGTAGCCCTATTGGAGAAGGATCGATGTATATTATCATAAACTCAGTTAGTTAAGGATTTCTAGGTTGAAGTTGCTCACATGACAACATACTTAGTGAATTGGTCACCCAATTTTTATTTTGAGTTGAAACACTCAAATATGTATGGTCGAGTAAACCTATTGATTATTTAAATTTACATATTTTTGGGTGTTCTAACAATGATTATGTGAATGAAGGAAATTTCAAGCCTAGAGCAAATAAGTGCACATTTCATGGCTATACATACGGTGTGAAAAAGGTAAATGCTATGGGATCTACATGTCAGCTTCAATGAGTCTGTCTTCTTCCAAAAGACTAAGTCCATTGAGAGCTTACCTAAGGAGGTGGAGAAAAAGAGTGATTTGCGTAAAGTGGAGGTTTGTTTGTATTAGTTAAACGTTATTGATGGACCCACTATCCCTAATGTGGGTGCTAGGAAATAGGTGGAGTAAAGAGGTTCTACTCTAGGCAAACCATAGAGGGTGATTAAGCCTCAAGTTAGATATGACTTTGAAGAGTTATTAGGTTATGTCTTATCTAATGTTGAGACTGTGATTGATTTACATGAGCCAGTGTATTTCCTAGAGGTCATTGCCAATTATTATTTTATTGAGTGATGTAATGCTATGGAGGAGGATATGCGATCTCTATGGAAAATCGAACATGGGAACTTGTGAAGGCATCTAGGAACAAGAAAATCATTGATTGTAAGTGGGTGTACATGCTCAAACATGGAGCTCCAAGAGTTGAGAGATCAAAATATAAGACACTTTTAGTTGCACGTGATTTCAGTCAAATATTATATGTAGAATAAAATTATAATACCCCCATTTTTAGCACTTAAAGTTTTCTTTAAAAAGAGTTAATTATGGATGCTAAGCCATTAAAAATAAGGTTTTACTACCACACTTCGTATAAGTCTTGTTCCTCTATCTTTTCTTATACTAAGTATTAAGGATGATACATTCATTCATTCAGATTAAGAACAATTTATGATAATAAGTATATAGAGATTACATTACAATATTAAAATGTTTTAATAACAAAATATCGGACAAAAGAGTTACAACTAAAAATAGAAATAAATACATAAGTGGAAATGAGTCTAAGGGATATCTGGATTAAAAGATGCCAAAGTAGACACTCGATAGTCATAACTCTCAACTCCTATAAAAAAGTTATCAATGTGTACCTCAAAGCACTCATGCAAAGTGAAGACAACCCATTGAATAGCAGTGGACCATAAAACAAAACACATCAATACAATTGTACTAAGTAAACTACTATACAACACTAAGCATGTAAATGTCACATAGAGCACATAGAAGGTTTCACAAGAATCATGGCATCAACTCATCAAAAATAACATATGATAACGAGATATAATAAAATATGTTGTCACATATACTTCACTAAGTATACATGGACTTTGTATCATTATACTTAACCCAAATTGCAACCTCACTAACTAACATAACCATATATAAAACATAATCCACACCCATTGTGTAGTGCACAAGGTAACTATCGAACTAACAATCCAAACCAATATAACCCAAGATAGTTGTAAAGCCCCCAAGTTTAAGAACCAATTTTTTTCATTTAAATAATTAATTTTAGAATCTAAAACAAAAGAACATGAGGTCTTACCACAAGTGTGGTTCCCTCTACCCTTCTCATACCAAGTTTTAAGACTAAAAACATTATTCCACTTAACTTTATAACACAATTATAAAAATCTAAGTAGTGAGAATCAAAACAAATTAACATCAATAAAATGAACTATTAGTGATTACAAAATTTTGTGAAAGTAAATGCATAAGAATATAAGAGTACAGAATCATTGGATCAAAAGATATCACATAAAATACCGGATAGCCTAATTCTTAACCTAAGGACTAGCCTTCAACTAATCTCACAAGCCAACCTTCAAATACCACTACCCATTAAATAAGTAGGGGCCCATGAAAATGAACCCTTCAATACAACGATACTAAGTACCCCATTATATAAAACTAATATGAAAATCCCACATGGAACACACAAAGGGCATCATAACAATACATGGTATAAACATTGAAGTATTCATACAATGATAGAAATACGATAATCATATCATATATACAGTAACTACCAAGCTACGTTTTACTCATAATCATTCATGTAAAACATAATAAAACTTACTAACCAAGCATACAAAATATGTCATCTAAAATAATGATTAGACCCAATATCAATACCATAACCATAACTTTCACAATATATATCATATCTCAATATCAGACCAATACTATCTATAATACCACAAGTAGAGCTCAAAGACATAATACCAATAAAAAATTTAACATCACAAGGAGGGCTCAAAGGAATAATACCAAACATAGGTAGGTACAAAGGCTATTATAGAATCATGAGCAAGCGTAAAGGCTACTACTAAACCACGGACAGGCATAAAGGCTACTACTGAATCATAGACAGGCACAAAGGCTACTATCGAACCATAGGTAGGCATGAAGTCCACTACTGAAACACAGGTAAGCACAAAAACTACTAACAAACCATAGGCACACACAAAGGATACTACTAACCAATCCATCAGTCTAATAATAATCAATTTGATCCAATGATATAAATTTTCATTTTTATTTACTCGAAGGTAGATCATATCGAACCCAAAGACACTGAGGTACTTTGGCCATACCAACGCACCAAGGTAACACAATATCCTACTGACTATCAACCCAATGACACTAAGGTACCCTAATTGCACTTGCACGTGAAGGTAGCAGAACACGTAATCCATAAGTGCACATACCCTATATTAAGTCTATAGAGCTAAATAGGGTAAGATATAAGGCATGACTATGGTACTAATACAAACCATCAAAAATTCATAATCAACTATGGGCTAAACCATATCTTTAGAATAGTGACCCCTAAAGAGACACCATTCCCAATCTTGATGTCTTTCACTTTAAGTATTAGTATTTTATTAAGGTGACCACCAAATCATATGCTAATCACATAGATCCAACTTTCATACTTAACTATTTTAATTCATTTCTAAACATCTGAGACAGCCATAATCAATGTCATACTGACTTCAATCATTAAAAATATACTAAGTCCAACCTAGACTCAATTATTCATACTTAGACACTTTAGGCTAAAAATGACCAAAATTCCCTTGAGGACAAAACATCCACATTATCATCCATTTTAAATACTGCCATTTTATTTATTAACTAGTCAAGAAAATACTAAAATAAAATAATAAAATTATTTAACATGCAAATAAATTACCTGATTTGTCAAATGATCATGAAATGCCTCGAAAATTCTAGTTTTAAAAATTATAGTTAAATAAGATTTTATTAGGAAAATTAATTAAATAAATTATTTTTGTTAAAATAAAATGGAATTAATTAGGGTAAATCAAGAATAAATTTATAAGTATTATGATTAGGAGGAAATTTGGATATTTTAACTAATTAAGTATTTTATTTTGGAAATAAATTAAATAAATTATTTTATTTAAAATAAGGAGAAAATAATTCCAAATTAATATTAATTTTATAAATAATTTAATTGGAGAAATTTAGAGTGATTTGCTAATTAAAATGGAATTTATGAAAAATCTTTCAAAAATCCTAAATTAGCCTAAAAAGGAATTTAAATATTATTATTTTTAAATATCCCAAATATCCTAATTAACTTAATTAACCTAACCCATTATTTTTCCTTTTTCCCTTTTTCCTTTTCTTTCTTTCTTTTTCTTTCTTTTTTTTCTTCTTCTTTTCTTTTTCTTTTTCTCCTCACTGACCTGGGCCAGCCCACGACCCAGTTCTCCTTTCCCCTTCTTCCTTTCCTTCGGCGCGGCCCAGCCAGCATAGCCTTCTCCGTCTCCCGCGGCTCAGACTCCTTTTCTTTATTTTCTTTTTCCTTCGACAAACGGAACACCATGTTCTTCCTCTTTTTCCCCAGGAACGCCGTATTTCATTAATTATGCTCCCTCACTACGCCGACCGGCCCAGTTTCTTCTTCTTCTTTTTTATTTCTTTTCTTTCTTCTCTGGACTGCTGGTCCATCCCTTCTCCTTCTTCTTCCTTCCGCCTCCCCCATCGACGTCAAGCTACAACCCCCCCATAACCGCCCCTAGTTTTTCGCCGCTATCCATGCCTTTGACCGGCCGTTTTCCTCTTCTTTCTCTTCCCCCTAACTCGCAAACTACCTTGACTCACCCCATCTCCCTTCCTTTTCGCCCATGATTCTTTTTTTTAGCCAATCACCCTTGCCCGAAATTTGCTGGCACCGGCCAACCATCACAGCCGATGACCCTAACCCTACCTACCTTATTCCCACGCCGACCCACATAACCCTAAATTCTCCTCTAAACTCTATAAATACCCCTCATTAGCTCGATCTCGGGACTTTTTCCCGCAACCCATAATTCCCTGTCCTTGCCATCGCCGCCCCTTTAGACGTCATTTCCGCTGCCTCTGGCCAACACCGCCACCCATTTTGGCCACCTGAGTACTCCTTGCACCGCCCTTTAACTATCTAAACCTCCCTCATCCCTCGATTCTTCCAGCACAAGCCACCCTGGATATGCAAAGGTTACTTCCCAAACAGCCCTCTCTTCTACCTCCGCCACCCTTCGCACCACCATTAACCACCTCTTCTGCCGCTACTACCGCTCCTTTCACCTCCCAAATTATTTTGCAAACCCTCCTCTAACTCCCCCTACCTTCTTTTCCTCTCCCTCCATCTCCTTCTCTCTTTATCTTCTTCTTCCTCTTTCGGCCACCGCCGCCGCCGTCGTGCGCCGCCGCCTCCATTCTGCTCCTCTCCTTCTAGGCAACCATAATCACCTCTACTCCCACCTTCATTCTCTTTATTTTGTTCCCAACCTTCAAGTTTTTCCCTTTTCTACTCTTTTTCCGACCACCGTTGGCGCCGCTGTGCACCACCAACCTAAGGTTGAACCCTATACCCTCTTAACCCTTTTTCCAGATTTTTACAAGCTTTATTTTATTTTATTTCATTTATTTGAAATATATTACTATTATTATTATTATTTCTATTATTATTGTTATTATTATTATTATTATTATTATTTCTATTGAGGGTAGAAGCCCTATTATATTTTTTATTTCGATTTTATTATTATTATTCTTATTGTTGCTGTTATCTTTATTATTAATATTAATATGTTATTATTATTTTTTCATCATTGCTATTATTATTCTATATAGAGCTGAAACCCTATTGTGCCTATTTTGAATTGTAGTAGTAGTATTATAAATATTAAGTCTTATTATTATTAACATTATCATTATTTTTTATCATTAGCATTTAGTATTCTTATTAGTGTTATTATTATTATTATTATTATTATTATTATTATTATTATTATTATTTAATAAGTTTATTATTATTCAATGTAGGGTCAAAACCCTACTTCATTTTATCTTCGTTTATTATCATTATTACTAGTACCATTATGATTATTATTATTATTGCAATATTATTATGGTTTTTATCATTATCATTACTAATATTTCATTTTTATTATTATTACTAAATTTTGTTATTTATTTTTCTAATGTTATTATTAGTATTATTTTGGTAAAGGGGACAAAGCCCTTATTTCACTATGTTTTTGAATAATGCCCTTTTTATTATTATTATTGTTACTATTATTATTATTCTTATTTATATTATCATTGATATTATTTTTAGTATCTTTGCTATTATTATTTTAGTATCATTATTATTATTAGGGTAAAGTATTCAACCCTATATTATCAACTTTTATAATATTACTATTATTTCTATATCTTTAGCAAAGTTAGTAACTAGTTAATTTTATTTTATTAATATGTTATTATTTTATTAAAGCCTGGTCTTAGAATAAGTTAGTAAATAATATTATTTTTGGTAGGAGGGAATCTAATTTTAGTTTTTCCCTAATATAGGTGAGACCAGTCAAAGCCCTAAGGAGGCGTAGGAGCGTACTCCAAGACCGGTGTCGTTTTAGGTAAGGGTGTTACTAAGGCCTATTGCATGTTGATGTGCATTATATGTTTTGTATGCTTTATATTCTATGTTTATCATTATAACTATTTCGTATGTGGTATGAAGTGGAGTTGAAGTATATTTTTGTGTATTTATATGACATGTGTATTATGCATATGTGATGAAATATTATGGTATGTGATGATTGGTTTGTAACCCTTTAGACATGCATGTGAGGATGTATAAAAGTGGTATCGTGTGGGAAAAAGGTTGAAAATGGAAAATAGGAAGTAAGTTGACTAAAGGGGAAATGAGTTGACCTAAGTATTTTAATGATCCATGAGTGGAAGAATAAAATGGGGAATTTTAGGGTTTCGTGTGAGAGAATATCATTTATGGTTTTGTATGGAAGAATCTAATTTATGGTTTTGGCATGGTTTTGTGTGAGAGAATTTAATCTATAGTGTTATAGGGGAGAGTCTAATTTATGGTTTGTATGGGAGAATCTAATTTATGGTTTTGTATGGGAGAATCTAATTTATGGTTTTATGTTGGAGAATCTAATCTATGGTTTTGTATAGAGAACTTAATTGATGGTGTAACATGGGAGAATCTAATCTATGGTGTAACATAAGAGAATCTAATCTATGGTGTAACATAAGAGAATCTAATCTATGGTTTGTATGGATTGAATTTAGGTGTTTGTATGGAGAAACCTTCGGTTTTGTGTAGATTGAATTTAGGGTTTTGTATAGATGAATCTAAGGTTTGCATGGTTGATTCTAGGGTTTGTATGTGAGAGTTTTAGGGTTTGCATGAAAATTTTCAAAGGTTTGCATGGGGAGGTTAGCGTCTGCATGGGTATGAAATTTACGTATGAAAGTTGATTTGGGATTTGAGGAAGATAATGTAAGTGTTTTTTGGGTGTTTGAACACTTTGGATGAAAAATAGTACATGGAGTAATATAAGGGTACGTAGGAGACTGAGCTAGGGTTTGTGAGGACAATTAGGGTTTGGTGTGGGTGCATAGGGTTTTGTGGTATCATGTGTATTTGGTGATTGAAGTGTAATTAATAGAATGGAATTTATGAGTTGTGATGTGTGGAGTGTTAAAATGATTTGGGTTGTGTGAAGTGGAGTAAGATGAGCCACTTAGGCCTAAAATTAGGGTTTCTAAAAAGTTAGAAGGTGCAGGGTTCTCATGATATGATACAGATCAGTTGGAAGATAAGTGTAAGGGAGTGAGCCATGTATGTCTAGGGTTAAAATTTTTCGAATAATACACTTAATACATTAATCATTTAAAGTGGAAGATTATTGAGCTGATCCCAGACCGATTCACTGGCGAATAATAGTGGTTAGGGCATGATGTCCTATGTGTAACCGGTCCATCAGTAATAATAGTGGTCAGACTTTGTACTTGTGAGTTTCCGGTCCACCGACTATAATAGTGGGAGATTTCGTGCTCAAAAAAACCAAACATTTTTGTGCCAAGACATGGGAAAGACACTAAGTACTTATAGTGGAACACTATGCGAGAAGGGGCTAGACCGGTCCACCGGTGAATAATAGTGGTTAGGAGCTTTATACCCTGTGCGTTTCTGGTCCAGCGGCTATAATAGTGGTCAGGAACTTTATGCCCTGTGTGTTTCTGATCCACCAGCTATAATAGTGGGGTTTCCGTACTCGTATGGATTTGATAAAAATCATGGTGTGAAATGAGTTCTAATAAGAGATTAATTAAATAATTCATCCGAATTATAAATGGGCCTTTATGTATTTACCTGAATGATTGTTCGATATTATGTTATCATGATGGTCTTTATGTTATTTTATTCTTATGCATGGTTTATGTGATTTTATGTGTTGGCCTTAGTGCTCGGTTACCTTACTTAGTACGTAGCGTATTGATCACCCTTTTGTGGGCGATACTCATTCCCACAAGTAGTTGGCCATTCTGACTTTGTACAGGTGGGCGAGACATCCAGCAGGGCTGAGTGTTGAGCATGTTTTGGCTCAAAGTTTGAGAGTGTCGTGGCCGTATTTTCTCTTCATATGATTTTATTTCATTATGTTATTTCCTTTGTATCGCATTTATTCTTTTTGATTTATTACCTTGTATTGAGTATTTCAAATAAACCTTTTATTGAATGTAATATTATTCCTTACGAGGAATTTTAATTTTGCACTCTGATTTCTATGTTATGATCTTTTTAATGCAATTTATGAACTCTCGGTTTAAGTGTGAAAATAATCTTTTTAACCTTAGCACTTGGTACTAGAACGGTCGAAGTGAACCGGTCTGGTACTAAGTGTGACAGTAACATCCTCAGAATTCACAGGTTTTAAGTATTTCTATTTTAATTGCTTCCGTTTAAAAAAATAGTGAATTTTGGGGCATTACAGATCATTTTACCTGTATGCATGATTTTGCACGTAAAACCCTAACATGTGTTTCTAGGACATCAAACCACATTTTCACATGTTCAACAATAAACAATACGTATTAGGAATGCTTATAAGAATGATTATCATGATACACACAAAATGACCAAAATAACCTTAGGATATATAATAATAATAATCATGCCGAAACATGCATTTTTGAAACATCAAATCACATATCTCCATACTAAACAATAATTGAGACATATAAAGCATTCTTATCAGGTTAAATATCACAATATTCTTAAATTACCAAATTTCCCTTAGGGCACATGATAATAATATTTATGTTAAAAATACATTGAGGCATGCTCAACCTATCATACTAAACACGCATGACATATATAATTTATTCCCATCATTAAAACATTTTAGCATACATTTCATACACATAATAATGTTCACAAGTTAACATGCTTTATTTTACCCAAATCCATGCTATCATTATTAGACAAATAATCACGATTTAACTTATATACTTAATACATGGTTTATACATTAAAACCTAAATGTGCTATCATATGATATCTAAACATTTTAGTAGTGTATAGGGATTACAATGTAACAAACATACTTAACATGATTTATACATCAAAACCTAAATGTGTTATCATGCGATATCTGAACATTTTAGTATATTATAGGGATTATAATGTAATAAACATACTTAACACGATTTATACATAAAAACCTAAATGTGCTATCATGCGATATCTAAACATTTTAGTAAAGTATAAGAATTACAATGTAATAGAGATACTTAACATGATTTATACATCAACAACTAAATGTTCTATCATATGATATCTAAATATTTCAGTATAGTATATGGATTACTTGATTTCCAACAAAAGTACAAATTGATTAATTAATATACTAAAAATTATTAGGCTTCGATAATAAAAACTTTGCCTCTAAAAATAATATCATAATAACTATATTAATATTTAATTAATATAATAATAATTATTAAAATATTTATTAAATAGAAAATTGCCAAATTTCCCTTAGTGAAAATGGGGGTAAAATTTTAAAATAAATCTCATGATGCTTATGCAGCATGAGTTTGGTGAAGGTGAAAGGCTTGAGGGGGGAAGTTTGGCTGGGTGGAGGTGATGGCTGAGGTGGGTGATGCTGGCGGTCGCGAGATTGGCCGATGGTGGCAAGGAAAGGCTGGAACAGGGGAGGCCGAGGTAGGTGGTGTATGGTGTGCTGGTGGTTGTGTAACACCCTAAAAATTTTCATTTTTAAAAGTTTCAAGCGAAAGCTAAGACAATAAATTTCGGGGTGCTACTGCTGCACCTAGTACTAGACCATTTTCCTTTACTATTCTAATACCAAGTGCTAAGGATAAAATGTTACTTTACTTAAATTCAAGAATATAATTATAAAGTAGAGTAGAGCAATAGTTAAGGAGATTAATTCACCTTCCAAATAAAACCCACTAACTGTGGTTACAAAAATGTTAGTGAAAGGGAAATATAAAAAGGTTATAAGGAAATAAAGAAAATTCTAGTTCAAGTTACCAGATAGAATCCCACAAAACTCTACACTATTAACCCAAAGAATAGCCTTGAATAGAGCTTGCGAACTAACTTGTAAAGGTCACTACTAATTGAATAGGCAAAGGGCCAAGAAATGAACGCTTCAGTACAATGGTACTGAATAACCCATTATACAAGACTAATATATAAGGCTCGCATACAACACATCATATGTATCACAACAATCACATGAACATGTAATTATGCATATATTAATTGAAATGCAATAATCATAATATAATCATATGATACCAATACTCATTCACTTGGAAATAACTAAAACTCACTAATGGAATACCCAAGTGATGCTCTTTGTAGTATAATTAAAAAGCCACATCATTCCCAATAACTAGCACAATTCTCTTAACCAACCCACAACTTCTCAATAGCAACACAATAAGGAATGTTGTGCATGTAAGTAGATCATACCGAATCATTCATTATTATCTAAACTCAATATATTAGTGTAATAAATAGTCAACTTATGATTTTATCTATGTTGTGTTCAGGGATGCCATTATTCTCACCAGTGGAACAATAAATAGGTTCAAATTCCAAGGCAAGACACTATTGGCCATTGTTCTCACTGGTGGATTGATAATCAAAATATAACCCCAAGGTATAATGCTCTTGACTACTATTCTCACCGGTGGATCAATAATCAAAGTACATCATATCCTAATCCACATAGTGTTCTAGTATAAATAATTAGTGTCTTTCCCATAGGTTATTATCATATAATGGTTTAATTTACTTGAGTTTGGGGCCCCACTATTTTCACTGATGGATCGGTATAGGATACAACTTCTAGGACAGAACGCTCCTAGCAACTATTCTCGTTAGTGGATCGGCTGGTAGAACTAGGGCCAACTCAAGTGATCCTCTACTTTAAGTGATTAGTGTATTATTTGTGTTTTATCTATTATAGATTTAACACACAAACTTGTACAACTCATTCTTGGCTCCTTCCCTACTACCACCCCAAGACAATCTTGTTCCCCTAGAAACCCTAATTTCACAACAAACCCTAACATGTCATACTTTGCATCAAACAATACTTATCATGCAAGCTTATTAGGATAACATGTAAAAATTATCAAAATACCCTTAGATCATATATTATTGATATTCATGCTGAAACAGGTGATATCGAGACAAAAAATCCATATTATCATATTTAACTTCAAACAACACTTAGTATGCATATTTATTAGATCAATCACCATAGTACGTTCAAAATTACCAAAATGTCCCTATATCATATAATATTGATATTCATGTTGAAATATGTATTTCTAATATAACAAGCCCCTATTCTCATACTTAACATGAAATAACACTCATCATGCATGTTTATTAGATCAATCACCATAGTACATGCAAAATTACCAAAATACACTTAGACCATGCAATATTGATACCATGCTGAAATAGGTAATACTAAGACAATAAACCCCTATTCTCATATTGAACATCAAATGATACTTATTATGCATGTTTATTAGGATAACCACCATTGTATATTCAAAATTACCAAAATGCCCCTATACCATATAACATTGATATTCATGCTCAAACATGTGTTAGTAATACAACAATCCCCTATTCTCATACTTAGAATCAATTAATACTTATCATGCATATTTATTAGGATAACCACCATTGTACATTCAAAATTATCAAAATGCCTCTAGTTCATATAATGTTGATATTCATGTTGAAATATGTATTTCTCATGCCACAAACCCCTATTCTCATTCTCAGCATCACATAACACTTAGCATACATATTTATTAGAATTACCACCATCCTACATTAAAAATTAATAAAATACCCCTAGACCATAAAATATTGATATTCATGTTAAAACATGTGTTTATAGTACATCAAACTCCTATCTCCGTTTTTAGCAATATTTATAACATATTAAGCATCCCAGTTAAGGTTATATATCATGATATGTCTAAATGACCAAATTGCCCCTAGGACTCATGGTAGTAATAATTTTTCTACAAGTGTCCATACATACTTAACCTAACATTTTTATATGCATATAATATACAACATCACTTCCCAATATTAGACCCCTTCTTAATCACCCTTTCACACACATAACATCTTACACGGGATGACATGTCTTCTTTTACATTTTCTAAGATAACATTAATAATCATAGAAATATTTGTAACAAATCATATCTAACACAAACCACATGTCAAAACTCTAATGTGCTAACATATGATATCCAATCATTTTAGTGGAATATAAAGGTTATTTGATTTTTAGCAAAAACAAACTTTACCAGTAACTGGATAAAAATGATTTGGCTTTGTTAATAAAATTTTGTACCTAAAAATAATATCGCAAATACCATATTAATATTTTATAAATAAAATAATGATTTTTATTAAAAATATTTATTGTAAATATTATCCAAAATTTATAAAAATACCAAACATAACTCACGTTACGTGGAAGGAGGGAATAACTCGGGTAAGGGTTTGGAGGTGACCGTGGAAGGTACTGGTTTGGCTGTTGGGTGAAGGAGGTGGGGGTAGAGATGGCTAGTGGTTGGAGGGTGTAGTGCAGGTGGTTTGAAAGTGGTGGAGGCGGTGACGCCAGTAGTAGGGAGAGGTGGTGAAGAGAATGGAAAGGAGAAGAAGAGGAGGAGAAGGAGAAAAGGGAAAATAGTGCAGGAGTGGAGGTTGAGGTGGTTGTGGCCGATAGTAGGTAGTTGGGAAGAGCTACAGTGGTGGAGGATGGGAGGTCGAGTGGAGGTGAAAGAATGGTGAGACATCTAAGGGAAGAAAAGGATGCAGGGGTATAGGGAGAGGTTGGGGCATTGGCTACTTAGGGTTATGTAGGGAGCTACAAGGTGGAGGAGTTGGTAGTGGCTAAAGTGGAGGAGGTGGAAGCCATAGGGAAAGTGGATGATGGCAAGGAATATAATTGGTAGGAACAATTGCAAGGGAGAAAGAATGGGAGATAGGGTGGTAGAGGAGGAGGAAGAAGGAGGGAAGGGAGGAAAAATGGTGGTGGCCAATGGTGGAGACTAGGTTGGTGGTGGAGGCATAGGGGGTTGTGGTAGATAGGGGCAATAAGGAAAAGCAGGGGCTAAGAAAAGAAGAAAGTAAGAAATAAGAGGGGAAGGTCGGGGAGAAAGCAAACCACGAGGGATAAGAAGGAGGAGGAGAAGAGGGGGATGGTTTGGCATGTAACATGTGGGTGGGTGGTGCAGGGTATGGCCCATAGGATAGGGTGGCATGGGTAAAAATGGAAGGAAAGAGCATGTGAGGGAAGAGATAAAGGGGTTTATAGGGCTAGAAAAGGAAATAAAGGGATGGGCAGGAGTGTTGTGTTGCAGGGGTGTCTGGTTGGGAGGGGGAGGTGGCACCATAGGCATGTAGAGGTGCAGGCACACTGCACGTAGGAGGAGGAGAGAGTGCATAAGGGGGAGGACTTGGGGTGTGTTTGGTCAGGGCATAGATGAGGGAAAGAAGAAGAGAAAGGAGGTTAAGAAAAGAAAGAAGGAATGTGAGGTTGGGCTGGCCCAAGGGAAAAAGAAAGGAGAAGAAAAAAAAGGGTAAAAGAAAGGGGAGGAAGAAAATGAAGAGAGAGGAAAAAGGAAAATAGATTTAGGTTTAGGATTATAAATTAGATTAAATTTGGGATATTTAGAAAATATTATATTAATTTATCCAAAAATTAGGGTATTAATTTAAGAAAATAATTTTGGTAAAATTATGGATTTAGGGTTTATTTATATAAAAATAATAAGATAAAATAATAAAAAAACAATTATATTAATTTATTAAATAATTTATTTATGTTTTTAGGTAAAATGTTCATAAAATAATTAAAGATTAATTTTTTTTTGGATAAAAGGTTAAACATTTAAATTTTAGGTTATAAAAATTTAGGGTATCACAGGTTGTCTCTATTGGGGAGGAGATGGGAAGGTTAGTCAGCTTCAGTGGCTAGGGAGATAAAGGAAAGGTATTGCGAGGTGGAGGAGCTAGCTGATGGTGCTAGGATGACGATAGGGAGGCACGATAGAGGAAGAGGGGTTGACGGGTTATTGGTGGTGTGCAGGGTAGAGAAGGGCAAATAAGGGAGGAGGAAAGGAATGAGGATAAAAGGGCGAGATCAAGTTAGTTAGGCTAGTGATGGTGTTAGTGGTGTGAGGGGGCTAGAAGGCTGCGGAGGGGATAGGTAATAGCGAGGAGTCACGACTGGATGGTGGAGTACAGGCTAAAGAAAATAGAGGTTGCAGATGGAAAAGAGGAAGGAGTAGGGTTTGAGGTTGTGCAATGGTGGTATAATAGTTAATGGCAGTATGGTAGTTAATGGTGGTAGTCGATGAAAAACTGAGTAGGGCAAGGAGGATGAAGAAGGAGAAAGAAGGAGGTAAGGGGGTCGGTTCTTCTAGAAACCAAAATAAGAAGTAGGGAAGTAGAAGGAGAAGGAAGAAGGTAGTCTTGGATTTAGGGTTGTAGGAATAGGGAGGGGAGTGGAGTGTGTTTGTATGTATGTATATTAGTTGGATTAGTTGGAGAAGTAAGAGATGTGGGTTTGTAGAGGGTGGTAATGGTAGGGCCTTTGGTGTTGAGGGGAAAAAAATGCAGTAGAGTGGGTAGTGGTAGGGGCGGCAGATGTATAAGGTACAAGATGGTGTAGAAGGGGAAAGGAAAGGCACGCAAGGAGGGAGTGTGTAGGTTTGGTTTGGCTAGAAGGGGAAATAAGCAGCTGGCAGGCGTGTATGGGGTATGGTTTGGTGTGGGGAAGGATGTTGGGGTGCTATGGTTGTTTGGGTGCACGTAGAGAATAAGGAGAATGAAAGAAAGGAAAAAAGGATGGGTTGGGCTCAGCTCGGCAGGCCAAGGAGGGAAAAAGAAAAATAAAAGAAGGTGGGTTGGGCTAGACAAGGAGGGAAGAAGAAAAAGAAAAAGAGACGAGTTGGGGTATGCTAGTTGGGGAAGGAGAAGAAAAATAAAAGGAGAAAATAAGAAAAAAAAAGAAAGAAAGTAAATTTAGGGTTAGAATTATAATTAGGTTAAATTTAGGTTTTGAGTAAAATTAATTTATCCAAATTTAGAGTATCCGATTAGAAAAAATAAGCCAAGTAAAATTATTGGTTTAGGGTGGATTAAAAAAAGGGAAAATATACAATAATTTGGATAAATTTATTAAATAATTTTTCTAGGTTTACAGATCAAGGGTAAATACAAATAATTAGGATAATATCTAAGGGTTATATTTTTGGATAAACATTTAAAATTAAAGTTAAGAAATTTTAGGGTGTTACAATAGTACACAAAGATAACTACTAAACCAGCATTCCAAACTAATATAACCAAAGGTAATGTACAAAGACAACTGTTGGACCAACATCCTAAAAGAATACAATTTAATTCCTTATACAATAGTTACTTCCACTTTTATTACTTGAGGGGAATACAAGAATAATTCAAAGATGTATAAAGTGCATTGGTCATACTAGTATACTAAGGTAGCACTATATCCTCCCAATATAATACCCCATTCTTGTAAGCCCCAATAAAAAAATTATAACTTAATGTGTTATGTGAACTTGATCATAGATATAGTAAGTGGTGTTGGATGCGTTTATATTGTGTGTTTTGGTTTGGGGTGGAATTGAATTAGGAAAATTAGGTCAAAAATGGTAGATATTAGGTTTTTTAGGTCAGTGACCAACTAGAGCCCCTGGGTTGGATGATCAATCATTTAGGTAGAGATAGGTAACACCAAGGGATCTAAGTGGGCAACCGATGGTTGACCAAGGTTTGTTCGAGCATCGGGGTGCCTGATTTTTACATGCATTGTGCATTGTTTTTATTGAGTGGGCCCTTTCTTTCATCCTTGTTGACCTTCTCTAGACCTCTCCTCACCTTAGCTCAAATTTTTGCTTGTTACCTTATATTTTTTCAATATCTTAGCCATAATCATTTCACATCATCTCTCATCCACTATCTTACACATTTTACTTACACTCAATCCTTCATTCAAATGTCAGTAGAGCAACCTTGGATTAGTTCTTCCCTTTCTCTTTATTGTTGATTATCGACTAACACCACCAAATATGCCCCCATTCACCTTGCATTTTCATTATTCAACCATTTGGTGCTAGAGTTCTCTCCTCTGTCCTCCCTTTTTCTTAAATTTCACCTAAGTGTTAAGAGACCCCCTCTCACTCTTCTTATTATAGAACAACCAAAACCCTCTCCCTTTCTTCTCTTCATTATATTTTTTGGTTGTCTTCATTTTTTCCTTTAGCTATCCTTATTATCTTTTTATTAAAGATATAAGTGTTAGATTTGGGAGAAAATGAAGAGAGTTTCACACTTCCTCTTTCTTTTATAGTGTGATAACCCATTACTTAGGTATATCTCTCTTCCTTTGGTTTTCGATAATTATTATTATGTTGTTTTTGTTCATTATGGTGTATTCTAATTATTCTGATTGATTTTTGTATTTATAAGGATAATAAGTTAGTTTGGTATCTAAATATTTTAGTGGCTCTTTGTTCTTATTCTTTTTTCTATTTGTGCTTGGGAAAAGAGGCAATATATATGCTCATACTAAATGTGCAAAAAACATATGATAGCATTTTTAGGGTTTCTATGTTATGTTTATGTGTAATTTACACTCCTTTGTAGTTTCATAATAGAATATAATGCACCATGTATTATTATTAATTTTTATGTTACCATGCGATTTTTATGCAATAGCATATTAAATTTATGTATATTGATATATGTATGATAGTATGCTAGAATAGGGTTATCTCCAAGTGGTTGATATAATCTACCCTCAAGTAAATAAAATAGAAGTAAGTATTGTTTGATTATTGGAATAAAAATGGATTGGTGGTTCGATAGTTACCTTCGCACCATACCTGTGGTGTTTTGGAAATTATTGGTATGGTTGGTTGTGATTTGATTAAAGTGTCATGGCATGATTATTGAGATTAGTTATCACGTACATTCATCATTGTGATTCATGGCATGATTTCATTATAATACTTTCTATGTGCTCCATGTGACATTTGCATAATTAGTGTTGTGTAATGGGTTTACTCAGTATCGTTGTATTTATGGGCTCTGGTTTATGGTCTTTTGCATATTTAATGTGCAATCATGACTCTTCAATATTACTTTGAGGAAACATCTTGATGGCTGAGGTTTGGGGTTAAGAGTTAAGATTATCAAATATTCACTTTAGCATCTCTTGATCCGAATATCTCTGGACTCTTATAACCCTTATCTATTTTATTTTTATTTTTTATGGGTTGTGACTCTTGTTACTAGGGATAATAATGGATCGAGTATGGGTTGTATCTAGCCAGATCTAAACCCAAATCCATTTAAATTTTCTAGAACCATATCTATCGGATCTTATAAGTTTAGACCCAGACCTACCTGGTCTGACATATAAATAGGTACGACTATTTTATAAATAAAAAAGTTGAATAATTTATATAAATACATATATATTTACGTTTTATATAGCTTAACATGCATTTTTTATTATTAAAAAACCCCTGATTGAAAAGATATTTATTTCACAATAGTTACTTTAAACTTTTTATATGATATTTTAATACTTTTGAAATAAAATATTATACATAATGTTTATAAAGTAAATACACACAAATAAAAATAAATAAAAAATAATGAGCTTAAATAAGATCACTATAAGAAAGACAAACATAAAATTAGTATATGTGTTTGTACACACACAAAAAAAAAATGACTTATATGGGTCTAGTGGATTGTACTCATTTAGTTATATATGGACTTAGGCTGAACCCATACTCATCGGTTTTAAAAAGCATAGACCCAAACCCACTAAAAATGTGGCGGATCTAGCAAGTGACCTATTGCCATTCTTAATTTTGATTAATCCCTCTGTGTATATCGAAACAATTATAGCTTATAATATAACCTTTACTTTGTTTCTTATGATTGTTTTTCTTAGTGACATTTTAACCTTAACACTTCATGTAAGAGTGATAGAATAAATTAGACTTATAATAAGTATAACAGCAAAATCATGTAATTTTTAATGTTTCTGCTTCCCCAATTAACTATTTCAAACAAATTTTTTAAGTGTTAAAAATAGAAATGTTACACCTAAATTGTAACTTAGAGACATAAAATGACTCCAATTATTCTCGTGCAACAAGGTAACACAATATCCCCAGATCCTAAGAAACCTAATCCTTAAATATCGATGTCCTCTATAGGGCTCATTGGTCGCTTATATAGTAGACTAGGGTATTAGTTAGAATGCTTAGGCATCCGTCGAAACCACTAAACCAATTTGAGTAATCTAATCTTATCCCTATATTAGCTAACTCTAAAGAACAACCATTCCCAAAGCTCTAAGTATTCCACTTTAAATATTAGTATTTTGTTGGGTGATTACAATTATCATATAATACACACATAACATAAACCATACTTTACCAATTTCCTTTATTTTCGATTATTTAAGTCAAATTCAATACTAAGGTGAACCTAAGAATTCACTAAGGTCATCCTAATTCTATTCATACTTTCAAACATAATATGTTATAAATGACCAAAGTGTCTCTCTAGGTTAATTACTCATAGAATTCTCACTTTAATGTTATTAGAATTGAATGAAATTAATAGAATAGCTAAATAATATTAAAATAACACTTTAGCATAAATGTATAATATAGCATCCCATTGTACATATATGAAAAATATATAAATCTAGCATACTCTTGCATAAACACACATCGTCATATGCTTAAAGAAAATAATAAGGTTACATGGTGCATGCATATTTTTTATGGGATTATAAGGAAGCATAGATTACACTCAAACATAATATAAGAAACCTTAAACATAGTATCACATGATTTTTACATATTTAGTAGAAGAATACGGGTTACCTCATTCCCAAGCAAAATAACCAAAATAAAAGAGAAAAAGCCCCAAAAGCTATGGCTACCATGATAATATTTCTTCTCCTTAAAGGAAAAACTCTCAAAATTAGAACTATAACACAAAAATAGCTAGATAACAACAAAAACAAAGAAAAAAAAAACAAAACAAAACAAAATAAAATGAGGTAAAACCCAACTAGAGGTTAAAGCACTACAAAAAGGAAAGGGAGAATACAACTCTTCAATTTTCTCCTAAATCTAACATTCTTATATTTAAGAAAATATAATAAGGATAGACAAGGTATCAAGAAAATAAAAACCAAAAAAAGAAAATGGAGACAATAGAGGGGAAGGGGTTGATTTTTGGAGTTCAAGAACAAAGGAGGTGTTCTTCAACTTCAAAGCCAATCTTCATCTGAGAGGGAGGAGAAAAGAGAGAGCAAAATGTAGCATGGGTTGAATGCCAAAGCATAACTGAGCAAAAAGAGGGGTGGGAGTTTTGGTTATTAGTAGGAAAGAGAGAGGGCAAACTAACGAAGAGGGTTATTTCACCAACACTTGAATGAAAAAGGTGATGGGAGATAGTATCAAGTGTGAGACAGTGAGTGAGAGGTAAAATGACGTAATTATGGCTAAGATATTGGGCAAATACAAGGGCACAACACAAGGATATGATTCCAAGGTAAGGGAGGTCAAGATAATATTAACAAGGATAAAGGAATAACCTACAAAAACAACATAAAATAAAAATACACAAAAAATAAACTTGGTTGATGCCTGGTTGACCGCTGGTTGTTATTCTAACCCTTTTAATGCTACCCATTCCACCTCAATGCTTGGGCATCCAAACCATAGGGTCTAATCGACCATTCAATATTGAGACCTTAATTTATACCATTATAACTTAGTTTACCTATTCTAATTTCCACCCTAACCCAAACACACACAATTAACACGTCTAATACCTATTATCCACTTATAATATATACGATCAGATTCACATTACTTATATTTGTAATTATAGTTTACAACAAATAGGGTATTAAAACAACAATGTACTTTCTCCTATTGTTATAAATACTTCCACTTGTACTTTACTTGCACTTGTAGTTATGTATGATTGGAGTTGGAATAAGTAGATATTAAAACAAATTTCTTGCATGGCGAGCTTGAGGAGGATATCTACTTGTGTTAACTAAATGGGTTCATTGTTTAGGGTAATAAAAACCATATGTGCTTGTTGAAGAAGTTATCATATGGCTTAAAGTAGCCAATTAGATAGTGGTATGAGTGGTTTGATCAGTTTCTGATTGAACATAGGTTTTGTTGGAGTAACTATGATGGGTGTGTATACTTGAAGGAGGTTAGTAATGAATCTCTTGTGCATATTTTGTTATATATTGATGGCATGCTTGTGGCAATAGAAGACGTCTCTAGTGTTAACAAGGTGAAGATAATGATGAAGAATGAGTTTAAGATAAATGATATTGGAGTTGCAAAAAATATATTTTTCATCGATATCAAACAAGACCACATCTAAAAGCATCTTTATGTGTCATAAGAGTAGTGATTAAACAATGTTATTGAGAGGTTTCATAAGACATATGACTAGTAGTTTAGCACTCCATTAACTACTTACTTCATACTGTCTACTTTAGATAGACCCAAATCCAAAGACAAAGAGGAGTTTATGGCCATAATTGCCTATAATTGTGGGTCATATTATGTATTTTTTGGTTTGTATTAGGCATGATATCCCTCGAGCTATTAGTGTTATGAGTAAGTATATGACAAATCTTAGGAATACTCATTTGTAAGTAGTGAAGTAGAATCTAAGGTACTTGAAGGGTGAAACATTAGCTTATTTGGAATATGAGAGGTCAACTAATCCATTGATTGAGTTTGTAGACTCCAATAATGGCAGGAACCTTAACAATATAAGATCTACTAGTGGTTATATTTTTTGTATTGGTGGTTCAATGATTAGCTAGAGTTCATTCTTGCAAAATATGATAGCCTTACCTAGCCTTACCTACTATCGACCGAGGACATGGTTATGATTTACGGATTGAGGCTTTTCAAGAAGTTGTGTGGCTTGGTGGTTTAGCTCATGAGCGTAGATTTGATCATGGTGGTTTGGTTGTTTGAAGTGATAGTTAGAGGGAAAACTATCTAGTGAAGCATCATAATTATTTCCACTATCAAATTAAGCACACTGACATTAGGTACTACTTCATCTGAGGTACCGTTGTTGCTGGAAAGATTGTGTTAGAAAATGTGGTTACCATAGAGAATCTAGTTGATATGATAAAAAAATTGTTAATCATGGGTAAGTTCAAAAATTACTTGGACTTAGTTGATGTTTATAGGATACGAGGCTCCATGGGACCAATGTTTTATGGTGATATTTTGTGCCAGTTGTTACAAATATAATGTCAAGGTGGATATTTGTGAGTTTGTAATTGATATTTTTTGAGCATTATAGTTTTTTTTATATGTGCATGTGCTTAGGGAAGTTTGAAGTGGAATTGATGATTTCGGAGAAAACATAGGGGGGCGTGTGTGAAATAACACAACTTACCTTTTGTTTCATTTTATAGTTAGGAAAACTTTTTTTAGCAAAGGCTAAATGTCCAAAAAAAACACGGAGAACCTATGTTTTATAACATGGTATGTGTTTTTCTTGGATTATTTCTAATGTGTCATTTTGCTTGTGAGAGTTCCATACTGATATAAAAGATTACAATAAAAACCCTAAATTGCCATTGAACCTTTCTAAACCTTTCTTATTTCTTTCTCTTATATTCTTTTGCTATTTTTGAGAGAATTATAGTTTGTGTGTAATTTGTGAGTGAATTGTTCATTCTCCTTATAATCATTATCACTACGCATAATGAATATCATTGGTTTTTCCAACTTTTTCTTATTTTTTATGTTATTTCTCAATCTAATAGTGTTTCCTAAATTGCTTATTAGATTCGATCCTTTCAGTTTCAAATAAGTGAGTTATACAACATTATTTGATGGGAGAGATAAATAGGATGGCAGCCCATTAAATAGAAACAAGCTTCATTTTTGTCTTTAATTATAAGGAACATGTAGCTAATTGATGATTTTATTTATTTATTCATAAGAAGTTGGCAAGGATAAATATAATTTACCATATAAGTGCATAAATATAACTATTTTTTTTGGTAAAAAGTGTTATTTTCCTTTAACATATAGGGTTGTTTTGTGAATTAAAAATAGTATTTGAATTTTTTTGGGCTTAAAAGTTTATCTAATGAAAAGGATATTTTAGTCTTTTTAGTTTCATCAAAATGGTTGGAAGAAGAAGAAATAACTATTTTGAAGAAAATGGCTTAGAAGGTTATATAGTATTTTTTTTTGACATTTTACCTTCAATGTGAATTGGTGGGGAAAAATATGGGCAAAAAATTGTTTTTTGTTGATATTTTGATCTTTTTGTTGGTCTAATGTAGCTAAAATTAAGTTAAATAGTCAGTACATATAATGAAAGACATTTCGATAACAATTGCCAAAAATTAACTTCAATTTTAGCCAACTTAAACCTAAAACTAATAATAGGGTTATGTGGTGTAAATCATCCTAAACATAAGGTTAAATGGTGTAATGCAAAATGGAAAAAGGGTTATATCATGTACATTCCCCAAAATCCAAGGTCATTTGGTGCGATGCCTGTAATAAATAAATAGAAAATTATACATAAGGTTATTATTTACTTATATTTTTTCAATAGGTCTTCAAAATTTTTTTACATCATATTTTTAAATCAAATTCTCTTATCATACCCTTGAAATTAATTATCTTTATTCGCTCTTAATATTATTTTAAAACTAAAATGGATGATACTAGTTAACTATAGAAACAATTATCAACACTCATGAAATAATAAAGATATTAATTATTTGATTTTATCCTAATATTTATTAAAATATTCATCATTTTAATGTCAATCATAAGCCTTGTATACTATTAGTGAAATATACTTTGATCACAAATATTGTAACTAATGCATATGCTAAACATTTGAATCAAGCATAACGAGGAAAATGGAGACTAGGGCTATCGTCCACTAAACAAAAAAGGAGAAGAATATGGAAGGTAGAAGAATGTTGAATTTGATATTGAAAAACACCCTAAGGGGGTGAATGGAGTTGTATAGAATGAAAATGACTAAATAAAAATTAATACATGATGTAGAATGGTTTAAGAGTAAATTACTCTTTACATCCACTACTAAAAGATTCTTTCTTTTGGATTTTAAAATAGTGACGTGTTTTTATTGATTATCACTCTTCTCTCGATTTATGAGCCTTAATATCTCAATGACCCTTTAAGAGATGATTTTCAACTTTACCTATTTGTCTTCTTTAGACTTACCACATGAATCTCTCAAAAATGATAGGCAAACACTCACTAGCCTCTTTTAAAAAATTTTGAGAGGAGGATGTGATTATAGATAGTTCTCACCAAGGACACAAGGTATGAAAGTGTAGAACTTTGGATGATATGTAACCTACCTAGATGTAATGAAAGATATTACGATTGGAGAGCAGTTATAGCTAATAGAAGTGAGCAAATAATACTTTTTAGTAAAAAATCTCTAAATTATGAAAGTTTGGAAAATTTTTGTGAGCAAATGAATGATTCAAGAGTAAGAGATTAATTGTACAATCAATGTTTTGAAAAGTAGTTATAATAAATGTAAAGGGACCTTATATATAAGGGCTACATACATCATATAGCTGTTAGATACAAAATCACAAAAAACGGTTTCACTTAACGGGTAGGAAATTAGCATTTAATTCTGACCCGTTGATCGGTATGTTTAAACTAATCGACTTTTTATGTTTCGACCAAAAAGGAAATTTATCGTTGTATAAACTAGGAAATCGGTTTATTCAAACCATTTGATTGGTTATGCATAGTGCATAGTTGGTCTTAAGAACATATGTAAACAGTGACATGGTATGGTAAGGCTAGTCAAAGTGCTCATTATGCTAGTCAATTGGTATGTCCAAATCGGTCAATCGATTATGAACTGATCGATTGGTTTGGAAAAATTGACCGATGTGTTTAAGAAGAGAATAATGGGTTTCTGTAAGAGTAAAACCTATGGATTAGTTATTCAAACAAGTCAATTGATTGAGAAAACCAATCAATTGATTTATCCCAGTCGATGTTTTTAAATAGAGACAAATGGGTTTCTTCAAGAGTGAAACACATGGATTGGTTGGTCAAACCAATCGATTGGTTTCAGAAAACTAGTCAATCGGTTTAGCAAAACCAATCGATGTGTTTAGATAGAGATGAGTAGGTTTCTACAAAAGTGAAACCCATAGATTGGTTGGTTAGACCAGTCGATCATTTTCAGCAAACTAGTAGATCGGTTTAGCAGAACCAATTGATGTGTTTAGATAGAGACAAATGGGTTTCTATAAGAGTGAAACTCATGGAATAGTTGATCAAACCAATTAGTCAGTTTCAGCAAACTAGTTGATCAGTTTGGTAGAACTAGTTGACGTGTTTAAACAAAGATGAAATGAGTTTATGCAAGAGTGAAACCCATGGACTGGTTGGTCAAATCGGTCAATCGGTTTTCAAACTAGTTGATCAGTTTGGCAAAATCAATCGATGTGTTTGAATAGAGACAAAATGGATTTTCTACAAGAGTGAAACCCATAGGCTGGTTGGTCAAATCAGTCGATCAATTTGGGATAACTAGTTGATCCATCTGAGTTTAACTCAACTCATGCCTTTGATTAAACCGAACCATTCGATCGGTTTAAGGACTAGTCGACTGGTTCCGATTGGAACTAATCATTTTGTTTTGAAAATTCTTTTAAAGAGTTTATAAAATGAAATCAAGTCAAGTATTTTAAAAAAAAAGTGTTTTAAAGAGTTTTATTTGAAATATGAAATTTACTCAACTTAACTCTTTACAAGACACCTAAGACTCACAAAATATCGTCCTTAATATTCAAGTATTAGTTTTTTCCATGTGTTGTTTTATTTTACTTGGAAAATTGATAGCTCTTTTATATTTTTACCTTTGGATTATTCTTAAAGTGAGATAGTTCAATTGTTGTAGATGCACACTTAAGCAAATGCATTAGTTATCAGAATTCGTTTTTTTATCGTCAAAACAAGTATAATGACATTGATTAATATTTGAGGTCAACGGATATATAAGTAACCCTTAAGATCAAACACTAACACTCACCCCTCAAGTTATCAACTCTAGAGATAAATAATGTGAGATTTTGAAGTGCAAGACAAAGCTCTTCACTCAACCTTTAAATGTAAAAAATTATAGTTTTACACTCAAAATTTTTGGCCAAGGAGTACAATGATGTGATTCATGTAGAATCTAACACGTATTAAGGGGTGTGTTAGGTTCCTTAAGTTATAAAATGTCCACTCTAACCTTCTATGGATGACTTAGTTACATATTCTAACTAACTAGCTCTCTATTATGACTCAACTAGATAAATTAGTTTTAACTAAAAGAAACTAGCTTCTAACAACAACCTATGGTTGGTTGTCAAAAATACCATAAAGGAAACAACTTCCAAGTCTTTAAATCCGACCTTGGGGAGTTTATGAGAGATAATATACCAACTATCAACTCTTCATGACTACTGACTAAATTATAAAAAGTTACCAACCCAAAGTGGCTACAAACCCTATTATCCAACTAGTATCCTAGTGCTTGGTTATTTCCTAATAATGACTAATTTGGATTCCCAAAATGGTGTTGTAAATAATTCTAATTAGCAACAACACCCTAGGTCTAAACTATAATTCTTGTCTCCCCTTTTTTTGTGGCCTAGTGGTGTCTAAAAAATAGCTTATGCTTGATGTAACACCCCAAAATTTACACATTTTTTTTAAGCAATACTCATAAATTAAAACCGTAAATTCTGGGGATGTTATTGCCACACTTAGTACCAGACCGGTTCACTCCTACCGTTCCGGTACCAAGTGGTAAGGCTAAGAAAACACTATTAGTAATAACATACCAATTCAAATTTATAAAAACAGAAATTAGAGTATGCGCAAGTCTTACATAATTTGAAATACCAACTATTATTTTCAATTTATAATTAAACAACATTAATAAAGTTGTTTCTGCAACTTAAACATAATAAAAATAACATGAGTCATAAATTAAAAAGAAAACGGCCACGTCTCTCTAGAAATCGATCCAGCCCAACTATCACTCTGCCTCTCCTGATGTCCGGTAGACATCGATAGCATCAAAGTAGGTATATTCTACCTGCAACAGATCAAACAGGCCTTCTGCTCGTGGAAATGAGCAGCACCCATGAAACGGATGATCAGTACGCTACGTATTGAGTAAGGTAACCGAGTACTAAGGCCAACATATAACACATTAAATCATACAGGATAATGATCACATACAATTACAACCCATACATATGATACACAGAAGCGTAAAGTGAAATCCATAACTTATAATCAACAAGTCCACACATAAGGCCCAAAAAGGTCCTGATTAATCATTTAATCTTTCTTTTTTATCAAAAGTTGGTACACACCATGCCTTTTATCATATCCATGCGAAAACAGGAACCCCCCACTATTATAACCTGTGGGCCGGTCACATATAGGACCTCATATCCTAACCACTATTATTACCGGTGGATCTGTCACATATAGGATAAAACCCTAACCACTATTCCTGACCGGTGGATCGATCTGGTTCCTGCTCGCATGGTGTTCCACTATAAGTAATTAGTATCTTTTAATAGCATTGATGATCTGGTTTGTCTTATTGATCTCGGGATCCCCCACTATTATAACCGATGGGTCGGATACACATAGGACCTTATATCCTAACCACTATTATTATCGGTGGATTGGTCACACATAGGGTAGTACCCTAACCACTATTCCTGACTGGTGGATTGGCTGATCCCGTCTCAATATCTTCCACTTTAAGATATTAGTGTCTTAAGTATTTTATTCAAAAACATTTGTCATTCACAAACATTTGCCCAGACATGCATGACTAAATCCATGCAAACCCTAACTCCCATGAAACCCTAATCCATGCAAACTCTAACTCCACGTAAACCACACTTCCATGCAAACCTTAGCTCCCATACAAACCCTAACTACACATGACCCACACTTTCATGCAAACCCTAGCTCCAATGCAAACCCTAACTTCATGTAGACCACACTTCCATGCAACCCTAATTCATATGCATCCCTAACTTCACGTAGACATGCTTCCATGCAAACCCTAACTCCATGTCATTCCATGCAAAACCCTAACACCATATTGTTACACTTCCCATCATGATTTTACAACCCTAACATTCATGTCTTAAGGCCATATAATACAATAATAACATAAACATACACTTAATGCTCATGCCACAGTTTATTCACACCAACATACTCCAACTCTATAATCATGCTACATACGAAATAATTAATAATAATAAACATAGAATATATGGCATATGAAGCACATAATGCATATAAACACACAAATGACCTTACACTACCACGGAAAAAGGGTTTTAATAACTGTTATTTTATAGTTTTAATAACGGTTTTCAACCGTTATTAAATCGCCCGTTATTAAATCTTTAGTAACGATTCATAACCGTCATGAAAATACACAAAAACCCGCGAATATGTGCGTAAGCTGCAGATTTAATAACGGTTTTTACTTAAAAACCGTTATTAAAATATATAGTTTTAATAACGGTTCTATGAGAAACCGTTATCAAAACCGAAGTTTTTTTAAGCATTTTTCTGTTTTGTTCCTGCCCACATACACAGTTGTATGTTCAAACAATTACCAAATCTACAATGTAAAACAACATCCATTCATACCAAATCTGCAATCACACCATAATTTCAATCAATCTATAATTGGTATGCATGTCTCAATACACCAACTATACTTAGGAATAAAAATTAGTGGGCATACCACAACTTGGTAGCTCTACACCCCAAAGTAAAGAGTTCACAGATCTAGGCTAGAAGACCGAAAGATGCAGACGAAATACAAACCTGAAAATGCATGTAGAATATATAGATCGCTACCTAATACCGAATGAATGAGTGCACGTGCTTAGCCCATTGGTCTCTAACTTCATCAATTTCATTAATAGGGATGGCAACGGGGCGGGTCGGGGACGGGGACCCCATCCCCATCCCCATCCCCGAACCCGATAAGGAAAATTATCCCCGAACCCGACCCGATCCCCGTTATTTTTTTATCGGGGATTCCCCGACCCGATCCCCGCGGGTATCAAATCCCCATACCCGACCCGATCACCGTTCTATTTTTCATCCCCGATTTATTCCCCATTCTTAAAACCCGACCCAATCCCCGAAACCCAACTTTATACCCGATCCCCGATCTCATCCCCGATCCTCAAACTATATTTTTATATTATATTTTTAATTTATATTCTATAAAAAAATTATATATATATATAATTATATAAAAATATATATATAAAAAAATTCGGGGCGGGTTCGGGGATGGGGACCCCAAACCCGTCCCTGCCCCGTCCCCAAAAAAATCCCCATTAAGAATCCCCGAACCCGAACCCGATCCCCGAATTCTCTCCCCGAACCCGAACCCGAACGGGAATCCCCGACGGGGCCCCGAACCCGCGGGAAAAATTGCCATCCCTATTCATTAACATTATATTGCTGGCCTTATGCATAGTTATCGGTGAAAAACTACAACACCCCTGTTTCAATTAATATACAGTTAGCCATTAGGTCAAAAATATATATGTCATGATTCATGGCTTGGATCTATGTTGACCAATCTATTCTGGACTATAAGATCCATTGCTCGTCTTCTTCACTTGAACCCTTAAAAACTTCAATTTCATCATCATCATCTAAGTTCCTTTGTCTCGAAGATCTGGTTCCAGTAGCTCTTTGGAGGTACCTAAAGCTCTTATCTCATCCATAATTACACAGAATTGGCATAATTACAGTAAGAACTAAGAAGTCTTTAAATTTGAATATGTTACACTATCCTGCCTCAATATCTTAGTAACCATGAAAACAAAAGAAAGTAATAGCCCCATTAAAAATACTATTACAACCCTCACCAGCTAAGACATGGTAAGATACCCAATGAGGCTAAATAGATGGATGGCTGGATAAAGAGATAAACAATAGAGGAAAAATAATTTTGATAAAAGTAAAAACTAAAATAACTGAAAAACATGTATTACCCTACATAGAAAATAATACAAGGGGGTAGATATATAATGGTTGTTTCTAGAATAACTTCTATATAAAAAATACAAAGGTAGGCAACATGTATTACCACTTTAATCAAGAGGTTATATAACACCATCATACCCTAGAATGTGAAAAAGGTTTTCAAGATAGTCTAAATTAAAGGTTCAATTTGTAAAAAAGGCCCTAAAAATATACCCTCAAAGTTGTATCACTTGTATGTAACAAAAAAACCTGAATTTAGAGGCCAAAATGGCCTTATTTGGGCTCCCAGATTGCCCCACGTTGTAGATCTCGAAAAAATACCCAAAATAGCTTCCTAGATCACCTAAATCTGAGGTCCCATGAAAAAGGTATGACCCTCCAAAGTTTACAATAATAATGTCTTCTCTTTTGTTTATTACTTACTAATATGTTGAATGATGTTAATGTTAGTGATTTTACTTCTCTAATTATATTGTATTTCTGATCCATAGTACCCAAATTTATTTCCCAAGAGCCATTATTCAACAATAATGTTGAATCTATATTCTCCATACAAACAAATACAATAATAATATGTAAAGGTCTCGGCCAACACATGCATTTGTTAATATATAACAATAACGCAACAAATTCAACAACAAACAACAAAATTTTCAGCCAACACATTCAACAACACATTTTCGAACGACAAACCACAATCTTTCAATAACAAAAAAACGAAACCCTGTAGCAACATGCATGCATTTATATATATATATATATATATATATATATACATATATAAGTAGATAAAAAGTTACGAGAGGAAGAACAAACACATACATAAAGTGAGCTAGCTACAAATACAACAGTGAGAATGTTGAGAGAGGCAAGGGCTTCAAACACGACGGAGGATGAAGGTGCAAGTGCTAGCTAGCTTCGGAACAATGACATCACACACATGTAGAGCCGACAATGGCAGAGGCGTGGTGGAGAGTTGGCGGTGCGAGGGTTTCCTTTACTTGAGAGGAGCCGGTGTGGTGGTGCGAGTTGGTGGTGCACGGTGTGGTGGTGCGAGGGTTTGCAAGGAGAAGGAAAGCAAAAGAACGAAGGTGCAGAGAGTCTGAAAACTTTGGCACGAAACAGAACTGAGCGAAATTTTGGGGTTTTAAAACAGAAGAAGAAGTTTGATTTTGGGGTTTTAATAACGATTCTTCTAGGAACCGTCATTAAAAGCTTCTGACTTTTGACAATGGTTCTAATATGAACCGTTATTAAATCCACTTTTAATAACCGTTTACATAAAACCGTTATTAAAACATCCGTCCAAATTTTAACGTTGCCTTTTTAATAACGGTTTTTAACTAGAACCGTTATCAAAACTCTCTCGCCTATTAATTTTCACGCGTTTGACAACGGTTTTTGAACTACCGTTATTAATGTCCTGTTATTATTTCCCGTTTTCGTAGTAGTGTTAGTAAACCCTTACCTAAAACGACACCGGTCTTGGTGCACGCTCCTACTCCACTTGAGGGATTTGACTGAGTTCACCTATTAAATAAAAGTATACTAGAATTAGGCTCCATTATAAAATTTTATTATTTTCTAACTTATTCTAAGATTTTATTTTTTAATTAAAACAATACTACACAATAATTAACTATACAAAATATTACTTGAAAATACAAATAAATTATTATTTTCATTCGAAAGGGTGGTGATATAAGGGTTTCTACCCTTCACCAAAATAGTAGTAGTAGTAGTAGTAATAATAATAATAATAATAATAATAATAATAATAATAATAATAAAAGTAAAACATTATTAATAATACTATTATTAGTACAATATTAATATTAATAATACCATAATTCTTAAAATTACAAGGTGGCTTTCAAAACCACTCCATTTAATAATAATACTATTCAAAAATGTAATAATGATATTAATATTATATATATACTTATAATATAGAAGTTAATGAAGATAATAATAATAATAATATATTTAGTAATAATGTTAAAAATGTTAATAATAGTAATAAAAAGCAAAGGTGCGAGACTTAGTTAAAATTTTAGGTTTCTAACCCTCCTGAAATAATTATAATATTAAATAAATAGTTACACTAATAATAATAATATTTATAATATTATTAATAATAATAGTAAACATGTAATAATTCCATTAAATAACCAAAATTCGAGAATAATAATTTATCTAACTCAAGAATACTCCCAAACCTGTCAACAGAATTTAGTAATTAGGATTCATTTGATAACGATAATAATAATAATTATAATAATAATTAAAATTGAATTAACATTAAAAATTAGGATAAAAGCATAATAATTATCAATAAATCGAAAGGAAGTGTTTAAAAGGCTTAGGGTTTCACCTTGAGTTGGAGGGGATGGGTGGCACCGGCGGTGGTGCCCGGAAAAGTGATCTAAGAGGGGTGAAAATGAAGAAAAAGAGGTAAGGGGGATGGAGAAAAATAAAATAAGTTTATGGGTCGGTGGAGGAGACTTATAAGGAGATATTGGGTGGTTTAGAGGGTGGCAGAAGTGGCAGATATGGTGGTGGACGGTGGTTTAAGGTTTCGGGATAGAAATTTTTGTCAAGAGAATTAGCCAACTTTGCACGGTTATGGAGGCCCGTGCAATGAGAATCAAAGGATTTAGACGATTTAGTTAATTAGAGGGTGTTGCAGGGAAGGGTTTGGGAGGAAGAAGAAGCAACGAGGTTGGCTAACGGTGGAGAACAGGGCGTCTAAAGGTGTGGTGGCGTACAGACAGATGCTTAGGGTTTTCAGGAAAAGAAAGCTAGATTTCGAGCCATACGAGGGGTATTTATAGTAGTGGAGGGTAGGCTCGAGTTGTGGAGGTTACCAGAAGATCAATTTCGGTGGGAAAACGGGACGGTTATGAGGTTGGTCGGGTGGCATAAATTTTGAAATTTTCTCGACCATTACGAGGGAAATTGGGAACAACATGGGGAAGGAAAAGGGAAGTGGGGCATTTCAAATCGAATTTTGCGTCGAGGGGAAGATAATAGGCGGGAGAAATGCCGGTCACGACACGTGTGCCCAGCGGCGCCATTTTTAGGGGAAGAAGGTCACAGGTTCGACAATGGCGGAGGAGGGAGGAAGAAGAAAGGGATGAGCCGGCGGTTCGAGGAAAAAGAAAAGAAAGAAAAGGGAGGAAACTGGGCGGCTCGGGGCAGGGGTTAAGGCTTTTAAATGAAACGGTGCGGTTTGGGTATAGAATCGAAGAAATGCAGCGCGCTGGCTGCCGAAGGAGAGAAAGAAAAAAGATGTGGACGGGCGAACCGGCAATTCAGGGGAGAAAATAAGGAAAAGAAAAGAAGGGGACCGGGCGGTCGGGCGGCAACGGCTAAAAAAAAAGGTCGACATGCCGCGTTTAGAGGGGAAACATGGTGAAACGCGACACGGAGTTAAATGAAGGACTTCTGGGCCGCAGGAAAGGAACGGCCTGCGCCGAAGGAAAAGGAAGGGAATTTGGGCCAGCGCAACAGGCCCAAATCGGGGAAGGAAAATAAAAAAAAAAGAAAAAGAAGGAAAAGAAAGAAAAAGAAAGAAAAAGGAAGAAGGAAAAAGGAAAAAGGAAAGAGGAGAAGAGAAAAATAGGAAAGTTGGGTTAAATAAATTTATTAAAATATTTGGGGTATTTACAAATAATAATATTTAAATAAAATAATATTTAAATCCCTTTTAAGGCTAAATTAGGATTTTTAAAAGATTTTCCAAAATTTCCATTTTAAAATTAATAAATCATTCTAATTTTATTTAATTAAATTATTTATAAAATTAACATTAATTTGAAACTATTTTCTCTTTCTTAATTTGAATAAAATAATTTATTTAAATAAATTTCCAAATTAAAATCTTTAATTAGATAATATACCCAAAATTCCTTTACTTAACATTTTTATAAAATCTCTTATTAATTTGTCCTACTAAATTTCCTTTTATTTTAGTAAAATAATTTAATAAATTAAAATTTTAAATAAAACCTTATTTAAATATAATTTTTAAAATTATAAAATTTTGAAACATTTCACTTGATATTAGGATTTCAAAACTTTGGATTGATTTGGAGATGGATGAGCCACGTAAAGGATGGTGACTGTGTTCGACTCGTGCATGGATGTGCATGGTGTGCCACTCGGGCCTTGCATGACTTCACACCTTTAGGCAATTAATTTGGATCAAGTTAGAAGTGTTTTGTAGCTTCCTAAATTTAATAAATTAATTAGTAGATTTACCTCATTTATAAGGGATGCTCCTACATTAGTAACTTTCTTTAATGATAATTATGATTTATTTATTTTAATTATTAGGTGTGTATAATAGTATGTTTAACACCATACAACAATATATTTATCTATCGATAATATTATATTTATATTTAGCTTTATGTAATATTTTATTTTAGAAGTATACTTATATTGTATTTGTTATAATCTTTGGATATATATGGTATTATATTTATGCACATGACATAGTATTTATATTTATTTATAGTAGTATTTGTATGTTCAACTTCACATAGCATTTTGATTTTTTTTTATGAATTGTGTTTTTATATTCCACATTGATATCTTAAATATTGATGGTAGTATTCTTACATACACTAGTTTCACATTAGCTTGATATAGTATCATTATGAATGAATCCTTCCTTAACAGAGGAAGATATATGATCATTTTTAACTTTTGTTTCCTTAATATTTTTGATATATATGACAATAATTTTTACAAGGGGAATTTTTTGAGAAAGGAATCTAACTGTGATCGTCCATGCCTTAATATAATGTCGATATTACTTTTACTTCAGAAGCCGTGTTATATTTTTTTAGTTAATTTTGTTGATATTTTTTATGGTATTTTTGTTGCTTAATTAGTCAATTCATAACAATTTCTTCTAAACTTATTCTTTCCAAACTTAAAAAAAATATAATTAAAATTAATTATAGGTATTCACATGCATTATATCCTAATTTAAATTGATAATAGCTTTTTACTATTACTGTATAACATACAATATCCTAATATATTCTATGACAAGCCATGTAAATATATTGCTTTATAATGTCTATTATATAAGTAAAACAATCTAATATGTAAAAAATAATATTTCAAAACTAAATTATTATGAAGCTTATTAAAACAAACAATTCTATTTTTTTCACATAAATAAACACTTCCTAAGCATTAAAAAAAAAGAAAAAAGAAGAAGCGTAACCTGTGACCTGTCATTGGGATTTAAAATCTGAGACCGCCGGGCCTACAAAAGTTAGTCCCAGTTTTGGATTCTTTGTAGTCACTATTGGCAGCGTTGATCTTGACTGGTCGACGACATAAGGATGGAGAAGGAAGGCGCGGCGCAGCCGCCGCAGCAGCTGGTGTCATCTTCGGGCCCCTACGGAGGTGGAGAGCGAGGGGCAGGCGGCAAGTTTAGGAAACCACCGCCCAGAAAGGCACCTGCAACGCCTTACGACCGCCCGACTAACCAACAGCGGCGAGCAGCTAGCGGTGGCGGATGGATATCAAAGATTGTTCATCCTGCTTATCGCCTTATATCTGGTGGCGCAAGCCTCATTATCCCCTCCCTTTTCTCCCCATCCCAACAGAATTCCTCCTCTATTCCTCCTCCTCCACTTCTGTCTGATTCTTCTGATCACGGTAATCGTTCTCTCTTTCACAATGCTGAATTAGGGTTCTACAATTTAGGGTTTTTGAGGTTAATTCCTTTGTGAGCGTATATATTTTAGTGTATGAACAGCATTGTGATTCGGTTTTTACTGCGTGTTGATTGCTTGAACTCGTAAACTCTGTTTGATACTTACTTGCATATGGTTATGCGAGGTTATAATTCGGCCTGGGACTGTTATTTGCGTTAATTCCATTGGATGGGTATATTTATTTCAACCAGTGATGGCATGTGGGATAATAGTGAGTGGGAAGCCACTATTTTGATAACTTCTTGAGGATTAATTCTACGGATGTGAGGTTTTACGAGTTTGTGTTTGGTTTATACTAAGGAAGTATGAGAGGAAATTAATTTAGTATTATGATCTTTAATATAGAAAGGAAGTTACATGTTGAGTTTGGGGGTTGTACTACCTTTTTAACTTTTTGTCTTACTTAATGCCTGATAAATTACTGTTTGTTACTTCCTAGGAGGTATAAAATCTCTTAACTAACCTACTCTGTATCAAACAAGGTCCTGTCAGTGACATTAAGGCTGCAAGCTACTGGCTGATAGAAAGATTGAAAAGTATTTAGATTACCATGGCTTCTTGGCCCAGGTGGTATCTGTGCTAGGGGCATATTGTGAATGACTGGTTTTGATCCCACTTATGGTATGGCCCTTTTAGAGAGAAAAAAAAGGGGAAAAAGAAAAGCGTTTGGATCAATGTTGATCATTCTTCAAGGGTATGAAGTAAGAACTAGCTACCTGATAAAAATGAAAAGCTTCTTGTTGGATCCCAGTTCAAATACAGCCATAGACAGAATAAATGTTCTTTTCATGTTCATTTGTTACATCAAGGTTTTTACTGTAGAAGGAAACTAGACTAGTGCAATGTTAAATATTTTTGCTAAGCTTCTTCTTTATGATTAAAAACTTTAACATTTAGGTAACCTTGTTGCATTGTTCGCGCAAATTAACAGTAGCAGACAGAGACCTGTGATTCTGTTGCAAAAACATTTCCTTTGAAATTGACAACCTTGATGTTGTTAGTATTTGCTGTCAATGATACACTCCCACTGCAAAAAATAGCCTTGTAAACAATTCCTTCTTGTGAATTTTAGAATTGAGGAGATTATGTTGGAAAAAGGGGAAAAGCTTAATGAAGTATCTATATTCAAGGATGAGTGAAGGAAAGGCTTAAGGTTTGCAAGGGTCTGCATCTGCTGATTGGGAAAGTAAGTTACTGAGGAACGAGTATCAATTTTCCCTCCTTTTCTTTTCCCTTTTATGAATTTCAAACCCTTCTTTTTTTTGACAAAGTGGTTGTCTTTATGGTGCCAGCAATGTCAGCAGCGAGCCTTTTATTGTTCTTAATGTTGGGGACCGGGTATGAGTTTGAGGTGAATAGGTTGGGGTAGAAATTAATCAAATGAATTTTTTATGGCCATGATAAAACTAACAGATTGATCTCATAAAGAGAAGAGCTGGTGGAATATATATATATCAATTACTTACATTTTTCCTCGGGGAAACTATATGAACAAATTGTTCATCAAATCAATTGTTTTTTATATATCGATTATATGATTTTCCAATTTGATGACAAATTTATTTATTTATTATTTTTTTACATGACCTGCTAGAACCTCCTTTTTTGAGTTCTCAAATTCAAAAAAGTTCTATCGTGTAGGATGAATCGATACCATGGATTCCTAAAAAGGATAATCTGAAAACTCGTTCAAGTTAATAATCCAGTTCTATATTAAATGCTCATTCTGAAAGAAAATATTTAAATGGCTTTTCATTGAATAACTATTCATCTATTGTATTTTCAAGCAAATAGGGGGTAAGAAGACTATGGAAAAATAAGGGTTCAATTCGATGTTGCCTAAGGAAGTGTTGGAAAAGGGGTGTGGGCTAAGCAAGATAACCATATCTATTTATCCCATTTGTACTGGATAACATATGCTAAAGGTAATGAGAATAATTCTAATAGGACTTTTTTATTCTAGGATATCATTAAGATGAAATTTATGATTTATCCCATTGAATTGACAAGAGGAATTTTTATCACCTCTATGGGGTTAAATTCTGAGTTATTGCAAAGTAAAAACAATGTATTATAGGAATAAATATTCTCTTATTTATTGCTTCTAAACTCTTCATTTTAGTTCCTACTGCCTTTTTACTTATCATATACGTAAAAGCTGTCGGCAAAAATGATTAAACCGAATGAAACTTTGCTTCTGGCTTATTTCTAAATGATCGAAAAAATAGGAAAAAGGGGATTCTAATTTCACTTCTTATTCTTCAATTTAAAGACATATTCATGATAGAATAACCCGTAGTCATCATAAACTGTACGCGAGATGTATTATATGTATATATATCAATTCATAGTAATTTTTATTAATAATTATTGCTATGGTGAGCATCCTTACACTCTGTTATTCCACAATAGCTATTTCAAAATAACTAGCACCTTTTTTTTTTTACAGATACAGATGAAGAGCATGGAGAGCATGAAGATCCAGCAGCAGGGACCACAAATGATGATGGAAATTATGCAGTGAATGTGAGGACAGTGAGGTTTTTTCTTCTGTTCGTTTATATTGTGTTGGATTATGTTCCAGTATTTATAGTAGCTAGCTCTTTTGCTTATCGTTTTCTTTGAATACATAACTTTTCTGGCCAGCTATTTCAATTATCAAAAAATCATCTACATTCACTTTAATTTACATAGTTGCATAGGAATTGCGTCTGGGTTGCAAGATGTTTGTGTTGAAATTGTGTGGAGCGTATTATGCATCTGTCACTCTTGTCTTTCACGTGTAGGCATACAGATATGTAGCTCTGTGATTTGGAGTGAATGACTGCTGGAGTTTTCATTTAATGAATCCTTACAATTTTTTCTATCCTCACTTCCGTCTGAAAGCTACTGCCTTTATCTTATTCCCCCCTCCCCCCCCCCCCAAAATAAAAAATCTATTTGGCTTGTTTGATCCTTTTCTTACTATTTCCCTGTCCCTTACACCTTGTTTTTATATCAACACCAGTTACTTCAGATAAGAAAATAGTTATTATTACTACACTTAATGGTAATAACAATTATAATTGTAGTAATTATTACTTTTATTATAATTAATTATGATTCTAAAAATAAAATTTATAAAATAATAATATGAATTATTATTACTATCATTACTGTCATAAATTATAATATTAATTTTTAAGATATAATCATAATTATTTTAACATTAATAATAATTACTACTAATAATACTACCAATAATTTGATGATGCCAAATAAAAATGTTGTTTTAAGTGTCTTCTCAAGTGACTTTGTTCCAATTCCTTTACTTTGTTTGCACTTAGGTTTTTTTTTAGGTGAACTTTTAGATAAAAAGAAATTGTTTTGTAATTTTCTGAAATTGTTTATGATACTTTGATTTAAGGCAATGCTATTCTCAGCTTATTTCAAGAACTTATAAGATTGATGAAATAAAATAATATCAACAAATAAGATCATATCTTAGGTTAAGCTCTTAGCTTCAGGTTCTCACAAAAAACCACACTCACACTTTCATTCAATTCAACTCTGAATCAACTAGTATAACCTAAGGCTATATATATATATATATATATAGGCTAAGCTATTACCAAAACTTTTCACATAATATAATAAAATAAAATCCAAATAGAATAATATCAGTACAAGTCATGCGGGATCTACAGAAGGAGGTTATTCATGTGGACCTGAACCTCCTCTCCTATAATTTGGGCTTAGATTATGAGCCCTACAATGAGGAGGTGCGTAGACTGCATTAGTTAATCATTATAACAGTCATGAGGACACAGTAATTTTTTTTTTTGGTAAGATAAGACCTGATCAGCAAAACTACGGTGTAAATGAGGTGAGGAGAACATAGCTTAAGTACCAAACCTTTTGGGTAATGGTTTGTCTTGTTGTCTGTTAGTTGTTTACTGACCTTCTGTTAGGCCTTTTGACTCCTGACATGTGTTTTCTCCCTCTGAAGATCATGCTGGTCCCCCATTGGGCGGGCTCCCTGTCACCCTGCCATTCCCCACTGCCACACTGGTACTTTAAAGGAGCCATGATATCCCACAAGGGCAAACATTGCTGTCAACATTTGTTTAATGTTGTTAATTGGATAGAAGTAACACATGCATAAGGTCGATTATTAGACATGTATGCAGTCCTAGATTTTATGGCATTATGTGTTGATTGTAGGACGCCTTCTTTTCTTTGAACGAGGTGATCGAAATAGCATAATAATTTTTTTTTCAACTTAAAGAGGAATAGGTGCACTTTTTTATCTCTCTCTGTGGGAATGATTTTTCTCTAAGGTTCCTAATCAATAAGCAGTAATATCTTGGCAGAATCATCCTTCTATAAGTGAAGTTAGGATAAGGAACAGTCCATTTTTCTATTGATTTGTGGCACCTTTACTGCACCTGTTACTTGCTTATGCTTTTGTTTTTATCACGAGCCTTTTAAAATATTTAAAACTCTAGCTTTTTGCTTCACCGTTGATAACTGACACTGCTTCTGCTGAATTAATTGATAATCATCGAAACAAGCTCGTTTTTTATGTACTTTTGGGGAATGTGTCAATCACTATACTGCAGGTCAGTCCACGTAAAGGTTCTGATGATGCTGGCCCTTGTGAACTTGAAGAAAAGTCAGATGTTTCTGATGATCCACGTAAAGGCGTTTCTGGTGCCATTGGGTTCTCTGAGATCGAGCAGCTGATAAAGGAGAAGCAGTTTTGTAGGTAAGTGGTGTCGTTTTGTACATTTTATCGGATGCTGGCTGTAGGGACTTCCCCCTCCCCCATTTTTTGGTGTTTAATTAATTTGTGCAATGGCAATCGGAGTTGTGATTTCCTCATTTTGTTTGAGTAGTGCTGATACATAAAGTTGAACTTCTGGCTCTTTTTTTTTTGTTTGCATTTTCTGGTATTCCGATGTCTTTAATACTAGTTTTTTTTCTTGATTCTGCAATGTTGGCTTATTAATTTGTTTAATATCACTGGAAGTGGACGATTATTTCAAGATAAGTCGTGATCACATCTGGTTTTGGATTTGATGTCACAAAAACTATTTTTAGGATTGCTTTTTATATTCTGACGCTGCTCTAACTGACCCATTTATGTGCAGAACCTTCCTTTTCAAGGAAGCAGTCATAGCACTGATTCTTGCTGTATCCCTGTACTGCTAGTGTTGATTAGGATTGCTTTCATTTTGTAATCTTTTTGCCTAATTTATCTCCATTGGTTTTCAGGGAAGAAATTGACCGTATAATGAAGATCTTGCAGTCAAGGGCTGTTGACCCTGATCAGGAAAGGAAAGCTCCTAGTGTGAGTGCTGCAGAAAATGTTGATAAAATATCTTTGGGAGGACCAACACTCCCAGCTGAAAAGAAATCTGAATATCAAGAAAACGTGAGATGGGGGACACCAACACCTCCTCAGCAGCCAACTGTAAGTTAGCTTGTTCTTTTTAGTGGGCTTACACATCATGATGTCATCTTTGTTTTCTTCCTACATTGTTAAAAACTAAGGGTGTACAGGGGTTGGTTAATGATGGTTTACCCTCCGAACCAACCCAAACTATATTTTGCTGTTAATTTTTTCCCTTAACTAAATCAAATCATATTTTAAAGTTGATGTAACCAAACAAAATCATAATTTTGCAGTTTGGTTTGGTGCGGTTAATGGTTAGCTAAAAAAAAACCATAAAATTGCTGCTGTTTGCTATTATTAAAAAAAAAATACGAGAAAATATTAGAAATATCCAACACTATCAAGCCACCAACTATTGTAGTTTTAAATCATTTACAAGACCTCACTGTCCACTATAATATAATATAGTTAATTGTTGGATATATCTGATAATCTGCAACAGTACAGATTGCAAAACAGCTAAAAACAACACAGTAGAATATTCTAAAACAACTATATATATATATATATATATATATATATATATTATATTGGACAGTACAGATTGCAAAACAGCTAAAAACAACACAGTAGAATATTCTAAAACAAATATATATATATATATATTAAAAAAAATACAGTAAAGTGGTTAATTAACCAGAATTTCGAGCCCTTGACCATTATTCAAACCATTTTTTTGACCATTAACCAAATCTAATCGCATAATTACTGCTAATCCGGTTTAACCATATTCTGTACACCCCTATTGAAAACACTTGCGTTTTGAATAGTTAAAACCCAATGTGAAAGGTTGGAACTAAAAAACCATGTGTTAATTTTGGTGATTTTAAAACCAGTTATTGCCTTATCCATAACGAACAGCTACTGTGAGGCTTTTCTGTATCCCCATCTGTTTCAACGTCAACTTTCTGTGAACCACGAGGTGATTTTGCTCTTGTCAAGTTGTTGGTGTTCAAAATATCTTTTAGATGCAAGAATCAATACATAGAATCAAATTTTGGAGTAAGAGCAGATAGCTAATAATACTTAAATGTTAATATTCAGGATAACGTTTCCCTGACTAAGCTAAGAGAGTGTTGTTTTGATCTATTAATACTGAAAGTATGTACTTGGCAAATTTTCTTCCTATTGGTTGGAAATGGGAGGAGATGATCGTGTTTTAAGATAAATATAAGTCAAAAACTTGACAAATATCCTATAGCATTCATCATTTATATAAAATAGTTCTAAGGTAGGATCCGTTATCAATGGACAAGCCTAAGGTAAATCTTTAACATGTCATTTGTGTCTTCTTTTCCTAAATGTGGAAAACCAACGACAATATATATATATATATATAAGGAGTGTTGGATGTGTAGGAATAAAAAGAAATGAGCTAAGCTAATAAGAAAAGAACAAAAAGAAAAAGATAATGTAAATTGTAAAAACCAGGAGTGAAGAAATAAAGGAAAAGTGACTGTGAGCTCAAAACATAAAAGAAATACTAATTATTGAAGGATCTGTATTTGGGTTTGTAAAGAGTCTTGTTTCAAGACCATCCTCCACAGTCAAGCCAAGTTGATTTCTATTGTCTTCTAAATATTAATGTTATAAATTACATCTGTAACACCCCAACCATCCTCATGTATCCCCCCTCCCCCCAACAAAAAAACTATTCTCATGTCATGTACACTATTCTCTGTGAGCATCTATCATTACAGTCACAAGGCTGAAATGCTGAAATACTTGTGTACAACACACTGATCTTGTATGTGAGTAAATAACTTGCAAACCAAGTTTGCGTTAACAAATGTGATGCTTACAAGTATTTATATTACTATACTAAGGCTTCATTTGGCAGTTTGATTATTCTCAGATTATTACTTCATGTCAGTGGATGTATCCCATTGCTTTTAAGATGTTCAAAATATTTAAATGCATACCAAAAAATATTAATATACATCATTTCATTATTAGTCAAATGGAGCCTAATATAAATTCACTCGGTAATCTTGCACATTTTCTAACACCCGTGTCTGGATTCTCCCTGCTCCATCTGCAGTTCCAAAATCGAACAAAGTGGGAAAGTATACATACAACTCAAGATTGATCTAATTAGACCAGCAAGCAACTAGACATTTGAAACATTTGCTATCATAATTTTATTTCACAATCCCTTTGTGAAAAATATGATGCCTGATCAAGCTAATTTGCTCACAAATGGCATTACACATATTTTCTCTTTTATTTATTTCATAAATCACATAGAGAACCACACCTTATTTCTTGGAAAATTCATTTATGATGCTTCCATTGATTGTGTTTCCATAACTTCCTCATTTTTTTGTCATTTCATTTCAAAGTTGTTTGTTTTAATACTGATACTAAATTACCCATAGACATGTCTGGTCATACTAAAATTATGCTGTATTTTTCATATGTTCTAGTTACTGAATGCTTTTCAACTTTTGGGAACAACCTATCATTAACACCTTAGATATCTTGAATTATATTTCAAATGTAATTAAACAAGAACTCATAGTTATCACAAACACGGAACATATTTTAACCTTTTTGCTATCTACGACTTTTTTACATCTTTACACATTAATTTCAGTGATGTCTTTGTTGTCTTTCTAGTGTAACTACTTGTAAACACATATAAAGAATGACAGCTAGTGCAACATGCTATACAAATAAAATCTTCATTAAAAATCCTAGCATACACCAAAAATATTTGTAAATTTTTTCTAGACATGATGCTATACTAATCCATTATCACATGCTTTAAATTTTAAGATGTAAAGAGTTTTGGAAAATGATGGACTTGCCTGGATTATGGGGGATAACCTTGACACAATGTTCTTCATAAACCCAATATAAGACCTTTACTAATTTGTCTTGCTTGTAATCAATTTTTCTATCGTCTTTCACGTTTCTACTTAAGCTAGAATTTCATCTTGTTCTTTCCTTACTAGCTTAGCTCACTTTCTTCTGTTTGTTTCTTCTTTAAAACCCTCTTTCCCTCTTAAACATTTTATGACAATAAGGTGCAAGTGCCATGTCAAAAATGTTAAAAATTCATCTTAGTCCCATTCATCACATAGTAAAATCTACCATAGTTGAGCTGTCTTTTTACAAATGAAGGAATATTTGTCAAAATTGTAACTTATATTTATCCTTTATATTGCATCTTGTTCCCAACCAAGAAGAAACTTAGATATGAAGAAGATGCCAAATGTGTAGTTTCATTTTAATCGATAAATAAAGATGGCAATATCTCAAGTTTGTTATCATCATCATCAACCCTATATGAGGAGTCAAGGCATGTGGAGCCTTAACTCTACTAGCTTCTGACCTGTGGTGACACAATTTCACTCTCTTAATCTACCATTTAAGTGCTTGTTTGGTATGGAGACATGATGGGTGAAAAAGTTACTTTCATATTTTGCATCTTTTATATTGTGTATTTGGAAATGATAAAAACATTTTCGAAAAATACCCATTTAGAATCAAACAAATATCTAAAATGATTATTCATTTGAAAAAAGCTATAAAAGAACTAAAATATAGTTTTCCTCCCATCTCTATTATCCCAATAACAAACGCTTACTTAATTATAAGAACTTAGGTTCAGTTCTCTATTTGATGATTTCATTCTCGGTGTCATTTCATAGCCTGGATCATACAATCAAATATCGGTACCGCAATTGCGTATCGGCTGCAATTTCGCGGTTTTCGGGTCAGCCGCGGCGCGAAATTCCGAAATTGCGGCCGATACAGAAAATCACACATTTATCGCCGCGATATCGGCGAAATTTCGGATATCGGCCGATATTTTACTGATATTGACCGATATTTACCGATATTGGCCGATATTCACCGATATTTGCTGATATTTGCCGATATTTGTTGTGTAAAATAATTAAAAATTCACGCCGCGACAACCGCGATATAGAAAATATCATTCGCGACACCCCGATACCGCGACACCGTGACCGCAACCGCAATCGCGACTGTAACCGCGGTTTTATTTTATGCCTGGATGTATTTGGTTGTCTTTTTTCCTTTTTTAAGTTTGATACTATCATTGTTATTTTGTTTGCTTCTTTAAATCTTACTAATCATAAGATCAGTAATTAAATTTGTAAGACATTTCAACATACGCATATATAATGGGTTCGTGTTCGTTCGTTCTGCATTTCTTGATTTGCCTATCGGACGTGCAGGATTCAGAATATGTATCTTGTCTGACAACGGTAATGCACATTCACAGTTGGTTTTTGATGTATTTCTTGCTCAAATTCAATTTTTTTGGTTTTTATTTTGTAGATGCAAATTGGCCATTGATTAGCAATGTTATCAGCTATTTGCATTGTAGAAAACTTCATCTAGCTCATGTGTCGTTTATTTACTGTTTAGTATGTATTATGCTTGTTCTGGCCTTAGATTGTTAAATTATGCAGATACAAGATGATATTGGTGCCTCACCAGTTGATATTGCTAAAGCTTACATGGGTTCCAGGATGTCAGAAGTAGGCTTCAGATCTAAAGGTTCAATCCTTTGTGATGATAGGATTTCATCTCTTGCCGATCCATCAAAACCATTAGCAACGCCAACTTCATCAAAGGCGGCTGTATGTTGGCCAGGTGCAATCCTGCAGGATCAGCCGGGTTATTCGACTCCACAAACTCAAAGAAGTAGACATACTCTCTGTAGCTTTCCTCGAACCCCTTATTCTAGAGCAATATATTCAAATTCCAAGCCTAAGGTATGCGAAATCCCTTTTCTTGTTTCATTGGAGAAATTCCATGTTTTCCTTATTAAGATGCTTAAATTTAGTTGGTGCTGGTTTTGTCAGTTGAGTTTGTATCGAGGTGATGTTGAGAGGCTCTCACACAATCCACCAACTCCTTTCCATTCATCACAAACTTCAGCACGAGGAATTGTAAGATTGGTCCCTTAAATTTGATATCTGTATCTGTTGTCTGTGTTATGGTAATTTGTGCTATAGTTTGATACATGTGGTTTACTATACATTTAGGTCTACATAAATTTAAATTTGGAAGTTTCTTTTTGCATCAAATATTGTTTTCAGTATTAGAAGCACTTATCATATGCATCACTAAGAGTATTTTTATTTATTTTTGGTCTGCTTGAAGTGTTAGTCTTGATATATGCTGAGCTCTGATGACAAGAGTTGGTTCCTAGAGATGCAAAATTAAAAGTAATAACTCAATCTCATTTCACTAATTGATAAGATCAGGGAAGATCTGATGTATGCTGCTTCACCCACTGGCTTGCGGGCTAGTAGTCAAAAGACCCATCAAATACTTGTCAACTAGGGTTCGAACCTGGGACCTAAGGTACCCAGGCCTTTAGTCTTAATCAATAGATTATAACCACTTTTTTTCTAAAGAGAAAATTATTTTTAATACATTCCATATGCTGTAGTAATGCTCTGTTATTAACAGTCCTCCTGTGGCTAATATTCTTAATCTGTAACATTATGCCTTCCCCTATGTTATTTGTGTCCTTATCTTCTGGTGGAAAACTGATAGAACTGTTTCTGCCTCTGCATTTTTCTGTTCTTATATTTCCTGGCTTCACTATTGTGTAATGTTTGAGTTTATGGATTTTGTTTTTATTTACCTAAAGTCTCTTTGATTGAGAATTGGGCTGGCTTGTGTGATGTAGGCTTTGCCTACAGATTAGAGAGGGACAGATAGATGGGACAAACGAGGGTGAGAATTAGGCAAAGTAGTAAGGGAGAGAAGATTGGAGAGGAGAAATAGAAGTGTTAAGCATGGGTGAGGAAAAATGGAGGAGAGAGGGATTCCATCCCTTAGTAATTGTATTGGTTTAGTGATCTGATTTCTACTGGTTGCCTGTGACTGCATAGAATTGCAAATATGTAAATATAAAAATAAGAATGATTAAAACATAAATGATATTATGAATCTATCTAATATTATATAACTGAGCATGGTAACAAGACAGACCAGTGCAATCCCAATTTCCCAAAATCTTTCTTCATGGTGGATAAAATAGAAAATGACCCAACTATTTAAATTTATTGAGAAAAGAAAACTAATTTTCCCTTAAAATTCTTTTAACCTAATTGTCACTTCCAATTTTTTCCCACCTTGGCTTTCTTGCTCTTCTCTCAACCCTAATTGCTTGCTCATAATTTTCTCTTCCCCTTTCCTCCCTTCTCAACAACAAGTGTCTATCCAACCCTCTCTGCTTCCCCCCACCCATAATTTTCTTTTCCTCCCCCATTTTCAATCCATTTTCTCCCCCTCTATATTCCTCCATTGTTGTCTTGGCCGTCTATCTAACTTCTCTTTATCTCTTTTTTTCTTTCCCTTGCTATCTTTGTGCAATTGGACATCAGTGGTGCTCCACCTGACTTATACTCTTGCTTTAAAATTAGGTTTGGGGTTTTGAACCTTATAATTTGCTCATGACACAAATGGGAGGTACTTCTGCAAAATCATTAGTAGTGATCTTGATTTGGATGAATAAAAACATTATACAAATGTGTTCAAATCCTTTTCTATATGTAACAATTTTCATGCAAGTATTGCACTTGATTGGAGCTTAATTTTGCCTTGTGAGAGTTAGTTTTTGCTTTCGTGTGTGGGTAGTGTGAAATGAGGTTAGGGCTTTCAATTTTTGGGGTTTGGTAATTTTAAATTAGGTAAATATAATGGCTGATTGCTGGTGGCATATGATGGCTTTTGGGATATGGGCCCTCTATCTACTATAGAGGACCGCTAGAGAGTTTTGATGATGATATGGATGCAAATTTCTGAGCGAGATTTGTGGAAAGCTTGATTAAATGTCGTTCCAGTTTGAAGGGACAAATTTTAATGATTTTTATGGGTGGAGATAGATTAGACAATGGAATAGGGAAGTGATTAGCAAACTTAATGATATTCTTGGTCAGAGAAAAGGAAGCATGACGTGGTTTCGAATTTGTTGATTGACATACTCCTGCACATGGCAGTGGCTTGGGCTTGGATTTATTTGCTCTCTTTGTGAATTGACAGTGAGAGGCGAACCATTAACATGTATAGATCTTTGAATAAATTTGGATAGTGTGTTGGGATATCTCATATCAGCCACTATATTTTTATAAATTCTTGAAAAGTAAATGGATGTGGTGAATATGAGTTGATTCCCACACCTGGATATCTTATGCCCCGAAGCTTCCTAAAATCCCTTGTGGCATGGTGGAAAAAATTTATTGCATCTTGGCTTTCTTCCTTGAGGAACATTAGTCCATCCTGATTTTCTCAACTCATGTATTGAGATTGTAGATTTGATGATATACTTTCTTATTTTCTGTGTCACATTTACTGGGAATGAAGGATGAAGCAATGAAGAAGAGGAGCGATCACATTTATTTATTAGCTGTATATTGGAGTTTGGAAAGCTGTCCTCTTCTCTTATGACATTTTAAGATATCCTATGGAGAGCAGACCTTAAAAATCAGTGGTTTGACCTTCATTTCGTCTTTGTAACATGTATGTTTATTTTGGCTAGGATGAAAAGGAGAAAATTTATACTAAGATTAGTTTTACTTACATAATGTTCCTCTCGTCAAATATGGAGTTCATTGTTTCTATCCTTTTTCAAACAACACAGGTTTCTTATATCCCATGGTGCTTGGGAAATTCTGAGAATTTGGAGCGTTGAATGCCTGGGAGATTCAAATATGGTTAGGTTACTGACATATAGCAGTTTCTGGTGTCAAAAAGGTTATAATACTTTTGGTGCAATAGCAATGTTCTTCAGTAGCCTAATGGGCTTTTAGGATGCTAGAGTTTCTGGTAGAATCTGGTGTGGTAATTCTCTCTTTTTTTTGTTTGTGAAGTACTTGGCACATTCCATGTGACTAGTTTGCAAAATGGAGATATATGTGTAAGGTTATTATGAAGCTTTCTATATAAAACAACTCTACTTCCCCTTATTGTTTTGTTTCCTTGTAATTCTAGCGAGCTTGCAGTTTTTTCTTTCTCATTTATTTGTGATCTTTGTTTGCCTACTTGTCTTGAAAGCAAAAGTGTGTCTGAAGCTGAAAGTATGACCATGCGCAATCAGCAGCTCTTTTTGTGCTTAGGATGGCGCATGTGGAGGGATTCACTGTGAAGATCTGATTGATAGCGTCTATTATCAGTGATTCTTTGTGTGAATAGTTTGGTGCAAATTTAGTTTGTCTTTGTTTCTAGACTCTGATACTAAGGCATGATCAGCCTACTCTTAGTGAATCCATACTTTGTTCTTGGTCAAATATTTCATGGAAAACCTGTACTGTTTTTTCCTCTACTCCTTCTATCTCTCTCCCTCTCTCTTCCTGTCTGCCTCTGTATTGCTGTAATGCATTCACATGCATATTATGTTTGCCTTCTGTGATAAGCCTGGAGAATATTCTATCATAGCAACATGTGGTTAATCTGTGAGCTAGCATGATGTTCTGAAAGTTTGGTCTTTGCTATAGATGAAGTTGCTGTATGATATTTGCCTGAGTGGTGTTTTTTCTAATTTTTGTTTGTTTGTCAAATCTGTACAGTGGAGGTCCAATGTAATTGAAGATGGCCGTGGTTCTGTGGGACCCATTCGTAGGATGCGGAATAAGTATGGTTCTGTAGCTCTTACCAGAGATTCGCCCTTGCTGTCGTCTTCTCAGAAAGGTCCTATCCAAATAAAAGATTCCATTGATACTGATAGCATGGTGCACAATAAGACCTTTGAGCATGGGGCTGCTAGTAATTCTAAACTTGATCCAGTACATGTTAAGGCAAGCAGCTCTTCAGAGGGAGCTTCTGGTGTTCATCCTCAGACCAGCAAGCTGGCAAGGCAAATTTTGGAGCAGATCTCCAGACCAGCCACACCCAAAGAAAAGTCTGAGGAGTTGAAGCTATCTGCTGCATCAAGAAAGCCATGTTTTGAATCTCTTTCTTTCAAATCAGATGAGCAGACAGGTCGCCCTCATATCAGAGGGTTTTCTCAGGTAAGTGATGAGAGAGAGGATTCGTTATTCAAAATTCCTTCCCTGAACAGAACTAGTGAGCTTACATCCGGAAGAGATGTTAGCACATCTTCTATGACATTTCTTCACAATGCAAGTGCACCTGGCAATGATAAGATGGCTTCATCAGCAAATATGCTAAATATTAACAACATTCAGCTGAAGAGTCCATTCCAGGTAATTTCTATCTCATGAATCCATTTTTTCATTCATCTTATCATCTTCCTGACATAAATGTGATGATTGGAAATTAAGCTTGTTTGCCTCTCCCTCTCAAATTACCTAAGCCCATTTCTTTGAGATTTGCCCCAAATCTATTTGGTCAATAATATGCATCCATTCAATTTCTGAATATTGTGTCGTATCCTGTGATAGTTAAGGGATTTAGAGGCTGTTTGGATTGAGGTAAACTTAGGTTAGGTTAAATGGGATAGGTGGACTTAGGTAAATAATTTAAATTAATGTTTTGGGTATTTATTAGGTTAATCTAAGTACATATGTTTTGAGGTGATTGGAGGTGAATTGCTAAGTTTTATTAATAAATTAACCCCAACTTCCTTTTAACATTTTGGTGAACCTAGGTTAAAGTAGGTTAATATTTAACCTATTTTAATCTAGGTTAACCTCATAAATAAACTAAACAAACGGGGTGAACAAAAAAAAGAAACATCCATTAACCTTCATTATCCTCCCACAAATAGGCTGTTAGTAATGGACAAGGCTAATGCGATGATGAAGAGGGCGGATAATGATGGCATTGAATTAGGTTTGGAGTATGAGAGTTTGGAGATTAATCTTTTGATTGTGTTTTGGAAGGATGGAGGGGATGTTTAAGGTGTATTGTTTCATGGACCAATGTTATGGAGTAAAGCAAGAGATTTTGTATTGGGAGTTTTTAATCTTAAATTTGATTTGACGGGGATTCTTGATGGAACCTCACTTATAACATGATGACCTACGTGTAAGCTAAATGTTAATTTCTCTATTTGCTAACATATTTTATACATCGTTGGTTTAAGATCTGATTTTAAATATCTCTTACTAAACGATTCAAACAGTGGATGTGTTGTATCTATTGAACCCATGCTATACTCTTTGATGAAAGAATTTGTATCCTCCCTAATAATAATAGAAAAAAAGGAACCTAAATAGCAGGTTATTAAATATCATGTTCCATTTTATATTTATCTACTTTTAATTGTCTATCTAAATATTTTTTTTTTCCAGTGACCTGAATTTTTAAAGTCAAAATTTGTGCATCTTATGGGTGAGAAACTAGTTCCTAGTAATGATGGAAGTCGTACCATCCAAATAATTCATAGCCAGCTGAATTTATTCCATAGTGAAAGAATGATTTTCACTTGTCTGGTTCTCAGATTTCAACGCCGCTTCTGGAATCCAATTTATTGAAGTCCTTGTATATAACTCCCGAAGCTCACATGCAGGCTTTAACTAGCATGATTACAGTGCTTGGGTTAAGATAGTTTGGTCATTATGATTGAAATGTCAGATTTTAATATAGTTTCTGTGACATTTTGTGTAAGGGAGGAGTGAAAATGAAATGCATTGTTGAATTATCGTGTTACTTGGTTGGTTAGATGTCCCAGTTTTAATATCTAAGGCATAATACTGCAAAAAGGAACTTAGCCAATAAAAAACATATCTGAATTTTACTATGTGAAATCCTGTTGGTGTATGCTGTGGTCCTTCCTGACCCCTTCATTCCATGGTTAGGTAGCCCTCTGGACTGAAGTAGCCTATATTTTCTGTGTTAGTGCTGTGGATCGTTTCTGCTGGAAGTTTTTGGTTTATCTTGTTATATACCATTGTGGCATACTGAGGCAATCCTTGTTTTCTACAGACAACAGATGGCAACCAACATAAACAGAATGACCAGTTAGGGTCATTCCACGGCCAAATTCGGGGGCAAGATGCAGCAAACAGTGTTCAAACGTCTTCTCTCCATGAAAAAGGGGTATTCTGTTCTGGGACCAGGCCAGCTTTGCCACCAATATTTATCAGTAAATCCGGTCAAAAGATCACCTCTGCTGCTGACAATACCGGGTTCACTTTTCCTGTTACCAAATCCTCCGGTGTATTTACTGAGCCGCCACCAACGCCATCCATCATGCCATTTTCCTCTGCTGAGCTGCAAGCAAGAGACAGTGGTATAACCCCTTCACCTTCAGTTGGCAACAGCAATAGCTCTGTGGCGACTCTTCCTGTTCCTAATGCTTCTACTGCACTTCATGGAGCGCCCTCTCCTTCCATCACGCGCCCTTTTTCGGCAAGTGCTGAATTACCAACGTATGCATTCGGCAGCAAGAGCTCTAATCCGATTGTTTTCTCCTGCCCGTCTATGAGCACATTTGCTCCAAATAATGCTCCAGACATCCAGTTTAAGTTTGGATCAGGTGAAAATAGGGTCTCTTTTAGTTCGGTTGGAAAAGATTCTTTCTGCTGTTAGTAAACGTAGATTAAACCTTAGCGTTTTCATTTCTACATGAAACAACGCGTCGTATTTTGGACTGCTGTTGCTCTTTTTATTAATGTGAAGGATGATAGCGACTTTCTGTCACGTTCTTATGAATGTGCTTTGGCGTACGTTGCATGATTGAGCACGCAACTTGTTAGTGTGGTATTCGACCGAGCCGATTTATGCTATTTGAACTCGCGTTTCAGCGAGCTCACAAGTTTTCAACTTGATTACGCAAGCACGACCGCAAGAGCATTTGAATTATTACCGACTGGTTTATGATGAAATTAATGGTCTCCCCCACTTTACGTGACGTATCTCATGTTAGCATATTTGTTTGATATGAGTATATGTATTTTTTACTTACAGTGGGTTTAGATGTGGTTTATCTTGTTTAGGTACTTAATTTATTATATCAATTAGATTACATTTTGTCTTCAAATTATCTCGATGCACTCTGATTTATTTTATTTTCATTGCCTCCAAAATCAAAGACAATTGGGGTGAAAAATAAAAATTAACTGAATATTTGTTATACGTTGATAAAATTATCATCTTATTGTTCTACATTCAGTCATTTGAAGATATTTGTTTTAACTTACAAGTATTATCTTTTAATTTTTTTTAGATTAATTTTTAATATTTATATTTATTTCAACTATTAGAGTCTGAAATTCAGAAGTGGGGTTAATCCATTTTCGGTATTTGTTTGACGTTGTTTCCATGGAACTTGGCGCAATTGAGATGAAAGGGGGCCGGTTTTACCTTATTGCCATTGTGCTTCTAACCCATAAGCCGATGGGATTGTATCCTTAATCCTTGGTTGTAGTATTGTGGGGCCGTTACACAAGAAGTTGCTGCAAGAGTGGAAAGTGGTTTGGGTCCAGTGCTGGTAGACCTTTAGAGGAGCCAATAGCTTGCAGTTTCCTTTCCCAGAAATGAAAAAAAAAAAGCTAGTAGTTTCTTTGAAATGACGAAATACTAAAAAAGATGTAAAGGAAAAACTTGTGGTCTGCAACGATGTAAAAGGATTAGAGTAAGTTGTTAACTACTTTTTTTTTTAAAATAATAATTTAGTATGCATATTTATCAAGATAGAGTGCATGTGAGATATGATGAGTATCAAGATGAATTGGCCACCTGTGATGACGTATTTAACAGGACTTCTAATCACTTAGTGGAGGCCATGTTTGGACCCTTATAAGTCGGGCAAGCCTAACCATTGCGTAAAGATATTTTCAAACTTGCACTCTATAATAATACCAGAGAATTATTAGATTAGGACCTCACGAACTCAGTTTCGTTCAGTTTAGAAGAAAGCATTTTAACGACTCTTTATTGAATTTTAAGCAATAATTTATTCATTTTTTGGACAGTTAAGAATTTCTACCGTTGATGAAGGCATTTTCATTTAAATTCTCTCACCAGAGATAGCCGGACAAAAAATTGAAAATAGAAATTATAGTTTGAGATAATACTTTAGTTATATATTTTAGTTGATACATATTGATTAATTAAAAGAAACGTCGTGGATTTGAGGCGCATTTTGGATTGCTTTACCATTATGTCGGGGCTAAGCATTAATTACTCTAAATCCTCCTTGGTGGCGTTTGGCATTGCTAGTGATAAAAGCCGATTGTTAGCAGAAAAATTGGGATGCAAGCTTGTGTCACTTTGTATTATCTACTTGGGCTTACCGATTGGCGATGATCCGCGAAAGCAGCGAATGTGGACGTCGGTGATTAATAAAATTAATGTAAAGTTGAGGATGTGGAAAGTAAAGATGTTATCAAAGAGTAGGCCGATTAATGTTGATTAAGGCAGTGATGTCAACTATTCCAGTTTTCTATCTCAGCTTGTTCAAAGCTCCAAAAAGAGTGCTGCAGAAGATCTACAGATTTCAAAGGGAGTTCTTTTGGGGTGGGGATGGATCGAAAAAAGGGATCCATCTCATTAAATGGGAGGATATTCAAAAGCCAAAGGAGTTTGGAGGCTTGAGCACAGGAGACTTGGAGCTCAAGAATATTGCTCTTCTCGCTAAGTGGTGGTGGAGGTTTAGCGAAGACAAGAATACTTTGTGGCAATAGCTGATTTCTTCTATTTATGGTATCAAGGTAGGAGATTCGATCAGGAGTTGTAGTCAGAGAGGAAGCTCAGGTTCGTGGAAGAACATTGTTAGTAGTATTTGTAACAACCATCTTGCAAATCAAATTTTAGAAGAGGGTGTAAGCATCAAAATTAGGAATGGGTGACAAACCAGATTTTGGCTAGATAAATGGCTTTGGGGAGATAACTTTAAGTCTCAATTCCCTAGATTGTTCTCCCTATCTTTACAACAAGCCAATCACATTTGCAACATGGGCATCTGTTACGGAGCTAGGTGGAACTGGGCTTTTAACTGGCATCATAAGTTTTTCAGATGGGAAGAGGTGGAGCTTGAAAGGATGTTGGATAGACTAGATTCAATTCAGTTTAACGAAGAAGAAGATACTTTGCTTTGGCATTATGAAGCTAGTCAGAGATATACAGTGAAATCTTTCCAGAAGGTCATGGCTAGTTCTATCTATGGGAGTTCTATCAACTTTGTTCAAGTTAATGAAAAGTAGTGGAGAGAGGCAATCCCCCCACAGGAAGAGTTGCTCTCGTGGTTCGTGATCTAGGAGAAGATGAATACTAGAGATAAGCTGATGAGGTTGTCTATTTTAGCAGAGGAAGATAGTAGGTGTCCGCTATGCAAAGAGGGTGTTGACACTGTGAACCATGTTTTCTTGTACTACCCCATTACTTCTAGAGTGTGGTATGAGGTGTATGCTTGGTGGGGGAAGTACTGGTGTATGCCAAATAGCACAAGGGAGGTTTGGGAAGAGTGGAGGAGCGTGGGATGTAGGATTATGAGGAAGAAGCTATGGCAAACATGCTTCTTTGCCATTATTTCTACTGTCTGACAAAAAAAAGGAATAGAGTAGTGTTCGAAGGAGAAGAGGTGCAATGGACTAGGATCTTCTAGAGTGCCAAATGGAAGGTAGCATATTGGAGTAAGGGATGGAAAGAAAACCCTAGCTTTAGTACCAATGATATCGCCTTTAATATTGTCAGACCTATGCAGTGTTAACTTCAAGGGGTGGATTGATAAAGAAGTCGACTCTAAGGTGTTCCGTATGGGTGCTTCGTGTAGGGGTCTTGGTTTCTTGTTTCTTTTTTTGGGCAATGGGGAGGTGTTTCATGGAGCGAGACTCTTGTAATGTTACCTGGTGCTTTTTGTTTCTTGTTTCGCTGGTGCTTTTTGTTTCTTGTTTCTTATGTTTTCTATCTACTCATAAAAAAACAGTGGTAAATTTGGATTTCTTGATAGTTTTTATTAACTAAACTCATCTTCATTAGATTTTATTTGATTCTATTTAGCTTAATAGTTGGTAGTTTAGAATAATGATTATATCTTTATTATAATTTGATAATAGTTTAGATATGATTAGAGTGATTAGAGTCTTCCATTTGATAAATTTTATTTTCCCCCACCGATAAGTAGATAATTTCATTGCTATTAAAAATAGTCATTTTAGCCCAACACATGATCATCATACATCATCAAGAACTCCTAGCCATCACTCATGTGTTACATTAAAACGGAGGTGGGAGAAGCGACGAGTAAATGTAACCATAATTTTGATTTTTTCATTATCTAATAAGATATACTCCACACCATTTGTTTTATTTCATTACTTTCAAATCATTATAACTTTATTATCAATAACTTGCTCTAACTTCATAAGCAGGCATAGCCGATGTTAACTAAATACCAAAAGAATCTTATACTATTTACTTTCATTACAAAATTTTCTTTTATTACTTAACTCCACCAACTTCACTCATGTCTAAAATTTTTATTATACATTAATTTATTTTATTTTAGACCAGTTATCAAATACTACTATTTCTTTAGACACATTCATATACAAATAATGTGTATATCAAATATTGTACTATATTAGTACTTTATATATTATTACATATGATTAGATTCAGATCACATACTAAATTATTCAAATGGTACCTTCATTTTATTGTTCAACCAAAAAATCAAGGTAGCCATTCAGTTGTTTACTCATTTGGGCTCTACTCCCCTTCTTTCCTCTTATTTGTGCCGAATCAATTTTCTTCCTATTTTTTGTCCACTCAATTTTTTTAATTATTTCAGCTTTTGAGTGAACTCACTTTTTAAGAATTGATTTAAATTTACTTATCAAAATTAATTATTTAAGATAATTATTTATTTTAAACTTTTTAAACTAAAAAAATATTCAAAATAAATAATTATCTTAAATAATTAATATTTAGAAAATAGTTGTGGATAAATCAAACTATCAAAACTATTTATTGATCCTTTGACGTGGATGACCTAACTAATAACTCATTTGGATCATTACATCCAATACTTTGGACAGAAGTTAATATCGTAACTATTATAGAAGACATCATAATTTTTATCTGATCCAGACACCATAGAAGTGTCGTGATACCTTATGTTGACTGACAGTGTCACAGCGGGCGAGGGAGTGCCCCCGTGCCCTGCCTCCTGCCTCCTCGTTCTCACTTCTCATTTCTCATTTCTTCATAACGTGTCATTTTTCTCCTGGCTTTGCGTTTAGGCCACAGCAAGGTTTTCCAAACAAGTGTAGGAATGCTAAATGCTAACAGACCAACCCTTAACGAGCACAAATTTGGAGAATCACATATGAAGCTGGACGGGAAGACCATGGGGACGATTAGTCGTACAGAGTCGACCAATTCTGTACTTTCTAAGTTTGTTTGAAAGTATTTTATAACAAAATAACCAAATAAAAATAAATAATTATAATTTTATTAACAATGAGTTACGCCAGGTGAAATCAAGTACTTATAACATCACTATATTATCTCTTGTCGTCAAAATCAACCTTCGAGGGGTTCGGAGCCTCACTGCTGCGCAAACATTTTCATTACATTGTCACGTTTTCCCAAAATAAATAACTCGAAATGGGATCTTAGATAAAAGAAATCTGAGACCAACAAATCAAAAAGGGCTATATGACTTTTCTTTTTCTGGTTAATGAAAACAAAACTCATCCAAAAAAAAAAATTGTTGATAAAAAAAGTGGTTTAATGTGACTTTATATTGGTTAATAAGTTTTCCACCAATTTGTAAGGGGGAAAATCTTTAAGATAGATTAAGCTTGTTTTATTGATAAACTAATGGTTGCCATTGATTTGCATCTCATGCAGCCCCACGTGGATCAAGAGCTTTTTGCACTTTCCACTTATATTTGAGTGAATTATCGTTGTTGGTTATTAATTGTTATTTCTTAGTTTAAAAAAAATAAAGTTTAATTTTTATTTTTATCCTTACTTTTTTTTAATCATATATACATTAAATGTTTTATTTTTTTTAAAAAAAGGGTAAGTTTACTTTTAAAAATTATTTTTATTACTTTATTAAAAAGTAAATAATTTGTTAAAATAAATTTCTTTTTGATACGGATGAACTATTATTTATTTTTTAAATTTATTTAGAAAATAAACCCACCAATTTTTGTATAAATTTCAAAATTTGTAGTTCAAAAGTATGCTGAAGACCAAAATATTCCCCAAACTTTAAGGTAGATATTTTATTCCTTCAGATGTTTTTATTATTTATTTTTTTATTATATGTCCAAAATAAAATATACATATACAACAAACAATTCGACACGTAACATTTTATGTCATAAGTACCCAATAATTTGATAGCGTCCTACTCTCAACCATGAATAATTTCGACCACGGATCGATAGATGTTACTTTTAAAATGCCATTGATATTTTATGAGAAATCAAAGTTTTTAGGTTTAGGGAGGAGTATGGTCGTATGGCTGAAATTTGAAGTAATTGATGGAATGACACCACTATGAGTGAAGCCTGCAGCTTAATTTGACTCAATACGGAAACACTTGCTAGTTTTAACTATAGTAAGGATTGATAGACTCAGAGGTATATGGGTAAATATTTTTGTAAGACTTGTGTGATCGGTACAAATACATTGGACTTATCCAAGATACCAAAAAGAGGACACGCATACCACATATATATATATCAAGGCTGACACATAAATAGTCTAGAAGTTTAGGCTTACAAAATGGTCAGAAAAAATAAAAGATGAGAAACCAATCATTTGGATTCTTGGTACCTTAAGATTTCGACGACTTCAATTACTTAAATGTGCATCTTCTATTAGCGGAATACAATTGTCGGCGATTCCGCTTATTATAATACACAAAGAAAGAACAAAAAAGGCATGGGGAAAATGTTCTCTTCTTTTCAAAGAGGAGAAAAAGTGTTAAAAAGAGCATCAATTGCAGCCATATATTTAAATTCACCGAGAACTATACCAATCTAACGGGACTTTAATTGCCTAGCATATCACACAAGAAATATATTGGGAACTTATCGCACGTACGTGTGTATCTTTCAAAAGACGATATACGGACCAACGTATGACGCGGCCATACACAAGATTGGAACATTTGATTGGGATGTTGATATTAGAAAATTTGATCAGAGCCCTCCTTTTATCCAATAAAAAGGGAAGCTTTCTATGAAGTGATAAGAACCTCTTTTGCCAAAGAGAAATGGACCAGTTCCATTTTTTTTTTTATACTAATAACACACGTTTTAATGTCTCGCATGCATTCTAAACTTTTAGGTTTCAAAGTCGAATTATTATGTTACTTCTATGCAACAATTTGAAGTATATTATTCACTCTTAAAAAGGAGACCTTTACGTCCGAAAAAAGTACAGTGGTTTTCAAGTTGTGATTAATAGTTTTCATTGGAAAATTGCCCGAGCTAAAGTTTGAGCATTCCCCTGTTTGACTATTTTGACAAACTAGAATAAATCATTAAGGGTCACGGTTTAGTACATCCAACATATTGGAATAATCTCGAGAATTTAGTTGTCCTAACCCATGGGGCGCATGCGGAGAGGCTACATGGCTATCAAAATTCAAGTCTGTGTGCGTAAGATAAGAAGAATCTAGAATGGTGGATAACAGGAGTAAAGGAGTCTTTGAGGTGTTTATGGGTTGGAAGAATCGGGAAACACATTCTTGTCGAAGAAGAGCAAAAAGTGAAGTGTGCAAGTGAAAAACAAAGAAGCCTATAAATATTATCCTTTTTTTTGGTTTTTCTCTATGATGTTTGTGTACGAGTTTGATTTTTTTTCATTCTATATACTTTTGCTACGATATAATACCTAAAAATTTACTATTTTTTATTTTTTATTGGTAGAAGCATAAATATAAAATAATAGGTAATACCATCACACTTAACATATGTTTGATCTATATATTTTTTATGCTAAATATAAGGTTAAAACGTTATAGGTATAAAAACTTAAACAAACGAAAACAAATAAAAGAAATAGCAGAAGACTTGAATGTGTAAAATAAGAACACGAGTACATTGAAAATTCTAGATAATATAAGAAGGAGATGGAGTGAAACAAAAATAAAAATGTCCAAGGGTCCAAAAGAAATATCTACAATTTAGGTCACGCAACACGTATCACATCGGATAGCTATAACTCTACTTCCTATTCTACTATAAAAAATTCCACTAGAGGCACCTCCTCACAACTAACAAGTCATCATTGAACACGTACAAAACTTCATCTTCCAAAGTGTAATATTAATAAGTAACTTGTATTGAGTAATAAAATCTATTATAGAAAAAAAAAATCATACAACACATAAGGCCACTCATTTGATAACGATAAAGATAAAGCATCTGAGCATTAATGATAACATGTGATCATTGACCTTGTAATAAGGCATATATATGATATTGGAACACAATATTGAACTAAGGCCGCCACTATAATTTAAATGAGAACATCTGATTAAGGTATTCTATTAAGGTGATCACACCAACTGATTTTTAATTAACTTGATACCAAAAACTCAACTAACCTACTGCATGACCGACACTAAACATGATATATAGTGTCAAGAAATCCCATAAGAATGCTACTCTAGTACTTGAATGGTTCTTGTCTTGTTGTCACTCGAATGATAATTAGAGCTCCCAAAAACTAGGGTACCTAATTATTTAAGTATGCATGTCTTCTATAGGACTTAAAAGTGCCTATAGAGTAGAAAAATGTCTTTTAACCCTCAAAAGGAAACAATGATCATAGAAATAAAAAAATATCAAAATGCTACAAAGATTAAACCAAACTTAGACGACTGGTCTAAGTTGATTAGTATTTTATTTATGAATTAGCCAAACATACATCAAGGTCCATAATACAACACTATATCACACTTCCATCATAATCAATCCATTTCTTTATTAAAGTCCATTATTAAGTACACACTTGATCTACAAGGGATCAACGCCCAAACCATATGACACAAAGGCTCAATAATAACCATTGTGACACAAAAAGCCCAAGATTATTGATGCCATAAAAGGTCAAGCCCATTTAGATTATTAAGTTCCAAATATTTTGAAGTCAACAAAAATCAACAAAAAACTAAATGTTGACTAAAAATCAACAAAAGGTTAAAGGTTGAATTCAAGTTAATAGACATTCCAAGTAGCCATAAAGTCCATCTTCCAATTTTCAACCAATATTGCATCAAAAAGACCTTTACGAAAAACCTAATCTCAACATATATCAAAATTTTCCAAAAGAATCTCATCACTTCACCAAAACTAAGGATAAAATTAGAAGTAGTACCTAGATATCCTAAAGCCTTTCTAACATATAAAATGACTAGAATTCTCCTAGATCATATGTCTAGAATGATGAATGTCCCAACAAATCAATATGAGTATTTTCAAACGTGCTTTTTATCAACTCACAAGCATCCTGCCAGAAGGTCACCCATCTTTAAATTGCTCCAAGTCAATCACACTTAATTATGACTTTCATTAAATATAGAAGTTTTAGAAACAAGGTATACTTATCAATATATGCAGTCTTATTAATCCTTTGAAGTCTCCACTATCTACCACTAATTTGAGGGCATTACAATAAAATACTCCAAACCATAATATATTATATATCAGAATTTAATCAAATCAGTTGTATACAATTTAGATTTAAAAAAAAGAAACCCATTGAAAAAGGCTGATATACCCGTGATGTTAAGAGGTCATATACAATCCCAAATTTCAAACGTAACCAAATCAACCCAAATATTCACATGCAGGCTTCTATATACTCAAACACATATAATGTCATGCTTAGTTAAAATTTGAACAACTAAATACCAATCAGAAAGCCTAAAGATAGAGAGGTACTAATAAGGGCATAAATGACATTTTCATCTAAACTTCATGATATACAATATTAAGGTTGAACACATGAATATATGTATAAAATAATGCTTAACAAAATTATAACATAAGATAAGCATATGATATTATCATGGTCAAAAGTCTAAATTACATGAAATGAAATATTTTCATCATTAATCACACAAGGCATTTTCACATAAAATCATAAGATTATCATGATATCATGTTTAACGCTTAAACCATATCATCATGACTTTATTAAACCAAATATAATAACATGCTTATGATTAAAATAAAAAAAACTTAGCTGATAAAATCTTATTTCTAAAGAGTAGATAATATTATCTAGATCCTATGCTCCAAAGCATACAAATAAGATAATCAATTAAGCACATCACCTATGAGACTTCGTGATCACTTTCATAAAACAAACTTTTAAAAAATATATTAATAATAAAGATGGAATAATTGAAAGAAAAAGTGAGAAAAATATTTTGAACCCCTTTCTTACTGAAATGTAACTTGAGGCAAGGATAGCTAATAATACCTTCCACCTTTCATTGAAGTTCAACTCTCAACACTTAGAACAAATGTTCAAGAGCTAAAACAAAGTTAATTAGGAAACAAAGAAGAGAGACCCAAAAGGAGTCCAATGACAAATCTAGACGCAATAAACAACAGAACGACAATTGTTTCATCAACGAAAAAATTGAAACAAAAAATAGGAAACTTAATGAAAACACCAAGATATACCATCAATAAGGTTTTCCAAAACACAAAAAGAAAAAAATAGGCAAATTAAATGAAAGAAAGACATAGGGAATTTTGTGTGAGAATATAAGTGAATGAAATAAATAGGATTATGGCATATTAGGTGGTGGATCTAGTTGAAATCAGCACAAAGGGAGGGAGGGAGCGTGATTGCTTCTACATCACTTGAATGAAGAACCATGATGATGGAGTGTGTAACAGATTATGACAAAAAGGCATGATTAGTGTATTCTTAACTAAACTTTTGGTTGAATGAAGAGTAACTATATCAAAATTTGGTCTACCTAGTGAGGAGATTAGTAAATATTGGGATCGATATCAATTAATTTAGGTAATGAATTTGTATAAAAATTCAAATAATGAGTATTTTTTTTAGAAAATTGGAAAATAGAGGCTAGAAATTATTTAAAATTTATAAAAATGTGTAAACTAATTTTAGAAACCAATATATATATAAATATTTTATATAAGAATATATTCAAAGTCCAAACAAATTAAAATGGGTAAAATTAGAAAATTGTATAATTGTGTACATGAGATTTTTTGCTATTTAACGATTAGAAAGAAATGAACAAATATTAATTGAAATGAGTGAAATGAGATTATATTATTTTACAATGACTAAAAAGGTTAATTGCCCAAGATATTTAGGGTTATAGAAACATAGTGTTATATACGAATTCCATCTTTTTTTGGTTTCAAGGTCTTGTTAGCCTATATAAAGGCTTTTTGTATAGTATTTAACCTAAGAAAATAAAATTTGAAGAGACTATTATTGCATTTAGATTCACTGGTTATATCTATAAAATGCTTGATTGAGAGTAGGGAATTCTTGATCAAGTAGAAAATGAAGAATATGTTTCTTATATTTTCTTGAGATAAAATTCACTTAAAGGACAAGAGTTCTTAGTTAAGTGGATTATCAAGAGATTTTTCTTAATTAATCTTGGTGAGAAAAAAGGGGGTATAGTGTTTTGAATTTTTTATTAATTGTGAGGATAGTAATACAAGTTTTATTTTTGCAATTCTTGGTTTCTTATTTCTCCACAATGCATAATTTTGGTGATTTTGTTCTTTAGCTAACGTATTTTTTCATATAGCTAGTTCCCACAGGATGAAAAATATAATATTTAGGTTATTTTATATATGAGGTTACATATAGGGCAGCAGGAAAATATATTACACTTTCATAGATTTAAACCCAAGTTATGGTTTTCATTAGATATGATCCAATACTTTTGTAGATAGACTAAGGTATAACCTATGACAATAGGACTAAAGAGTATCTATAAAAAAACATGAGGAGTGAGAAATAGGATGATACCGCATCTCCTAGGTGTTCAAAGGATGTAAGAGAAGATAGATAATGTGTAATACCTTGAGTCGATACAACCACACGGGGAAAACCTTGGAGTGCTTTTAGATTGATCAGTTACTGTATCTCCTAGCTCGTCAAAGGAGGTAAGAGAATAGAGATGATGTATAGCACCTTGAGTCTATACAATCACGCGGGGGATACCTTGGAGTATTTTTGGATTGATTGGTTGGCCCCACCGATCAACATGAATCCTTTTAGCATACTTTTTTTCCCACTTACGCACTTCCCAAAAAAATTCAGAAAATTTATGGAACTTTCTAAGAGTATTACCTGTAACACCCCGAGTCGACACGACCACATGGGGGCTACCTTGGAGGGCTTTCGGATTGATTGGCTGGCCCCACAGATCAACACGAGTCCTTTTAACACGCTTTGTCCTCACTCACGCACTTCCCGAGAAATTTTTGGAAAATTTCCGAAACTTCCCAGGAGGTCACCCATCCTAAAATTACTCCACGGCCAGCACGCTTAACTATGGAGTTCTTAGGATGGAATCACCAAAAGGATAGTATACCATGTTGATATAAGTAGCCATATCAATCCTTATAGCATTCCGCTCAATTTTGGGGTATTACATTACCCATCCTAAAAATTATTCCACGGATAACACGCTTAACTGTGGAGTTCTTAGAACGGAATCACCAAAAGGATGGTATACCATGTTGATATAAGTAGCCAAATCAATCTTTATAACACTCCACTCAATTTGGGTATTACATTCTCCCCCAATCAGAGAACATAATGTCATCGTTGTGCCTCAACTAATAACTGTCTCAATATAGTTTATCTCAAGAATTATCCCTCTAGGTGGTTGATTGGCTCATCTAAGCTGAGCTCATGGTCACGGTTTTACTCTGATACCATTTGTAACACTATGAGTCGATACAACTACATGGGGGATACCTTAGAGTACTTTTGGATCGATCAGTTGGCCTCATAGATCAATATGAGTCCTTTTCGCATGCTTTTTCTTTACTCACGTGCTTCTGGAGAAATTTTTAGAAAAAATTTTAAACTTTTTTGGAGGGTCACCTAGCTTAAAAATTGCTCCACGACCAACATACTTAACTGTGGAGTTCTTAGGATAGAATCACTAAAAGGATGGCATACCATGTTGGTATAAGTAGTCAGATCAATCCTTATAACACTCCACTCAATTTGGGATATTACATGATGCTTGTTAGGTAGTTTGATTAGTTATATGGACACTTGTGCTCCTTCGATTTTATTTTAATTAATTTATTATAATGAAGGTGGTTATTAGATCTTTAGGAGATTATTAGCCTAGGTTACTTCTCATGGAACCTAGGTTTGACCATTAGGAACTAGCTTTTTAAAAAGTAATCAACCATTAGATCTAGCCATGAGGTAATTTACTTTGTTGAATGAAGATTAAATAAAGCTCTCTTAAGCTAATAAATTATTTTATCCTTGATATGGTGACCTTGCCATTAATAATTAAAGTGGTGGAGCCTCTACTCACTTGAGGGAGAATTATATCCTTTATTCTTAAAAGGGTTAGTGGCTAGTCCTTTAACCTTGGTAAATCATAACGAAGGGCATGGACATATCCTTCACAAAATCCATATATCTCATTTCATTCCTTATCCGTCCGACCTCAATTCTCTCACTCTCTTTCTAGTCCTATCATGTTATCTTTAAATCTTAAAACATTCAACCTTATATTTATATCATATTTAATCACCTCCAACCATTCCATTCAAATATTCAAGCACATTCAACACATCATTAGCATTCACCTTCAAGTATTTACCTTTAATTTACTCCTCACAACTTTATATAATAATTTCTAGTTACTTCATTCTTCTCTTCATAACTACCCAATCTCTTTTCTTCTATTACTCTTAACAAATGCTTCATTATCGCATATAGCATGATCTCATATGTTTATTAACTTGTGATTGTATGTTAGCATTCCAAGTTGCATGGTACCTCTTTAGGGTGGAGTGTATTATTCAGTACAATTGTACGATTTCAAATGATGTGCCTCATGTTTTTTATGATGATCCTCCTACCTTATATGTTACATCCTTGGAGAAGTGATTTATTTTGGATTTTGGAGTAAGAGTTATAACTATCTAGGGTTGCATGTGTTGTGCCCCTTAGTTTTTGAGTATCTTTTAGACTCTTTGTTTTACAATATCTCTCTTACCACTTTATCTTTTGACGAGTCTATAATTGAAGTTGATCTCTATAATATTAGTATTTTGTTTGTCTCTTCCTTTTCATATTCTTTTATTATTATTTCTTATATATTTTAGCCTTACACGTGGTATGAGAATGGTAAGGTAATTAAACTTATATCAATTATGGCAGTAACATGGTTTAGTTTATGTTTGAGATTCCATAAAATAATTCTTCAAAAAACAAAATATGTGTTGATCATAAAAACTCTTAAAAGAAGCATACCTCAATAAATGAGAGACATGGAAATCGATACTAAGGAAAATGATACAATCCAATTATAACATTCCATTAAAGGTTGTCATACAAACCCGATTTATTATTAACTTTGAGACCAAAGAAAATGCCCCTACCTAAGTCTAATTGAGAACATAAAACCCACCAAGATGATACAATATGTCATGATCTAATTGTGCACAAGAATCCATACATGTATTATACCCACAATAAGATACTTATTCTTTAAGTGCAGGTTTCCCTATAGGCCCATGTATAGGTCTTTTAAATTATATATAGGGTCTTAATTTGATTATTATAGCAGCCATGCCATATAATTGATGGGAAGACGTAAGGCACGACCCTAACCCTTGGTGGATAAATCAATTAAAATGAGGTCCTAGTTCAGACTGAAGTACTCATTCACTCTAAATATTAATGTTTTATTCATTGGATAATAAGCAAACACATATCAACAAGAGTCCACCCATACAATCATAATATCAACCCCACTTTATCACTTAGCCATTAATCCACTTGTTATTATCTACCTTGATCTATAATGATCAAAGGGTATATCACTATTTATGCCATTAAGGGCCAATACTATTTACAATATCATAAGGTCCAACACTATTTACCTTTATAGCTTGTTTGGATGGCAGTTAACCTAAGTTAATAGAGGTTAATTTTTTGTTCACCTTGTTTGACAACTTATTTTAGGAGTTAACCTAGGTTGGGTTAGGTTAAAAATTAACATCATTTAACTTCCATTCACCTCCAAAATGGTTAAATGAGGTTAATGCTAACTTGTTCATAAAAAATGGATATTCACCTCCATTTACCTCAAAATAAACAAGATTATGGCACATCCACCTTGGTTAACCAAATATATACCCAAATAATATTTTAAAATATTCACATTCATTCACCCAACCTAGTTTCACCTACTTTATTTAACCTAAACTACATTAACCTTAATTTAAATGGACCGTTAAGGACGAACTCATACCAATACTTGTGTTATTTTGAAATAATTTGAATTGCTACTAAGGTTTGATACTCTACATAAAATAATCTTCACCACTATGCTTATGAAGGTGAAAACATTCCAAACTATGTTAATATTACAAGTTAGATGTACCATTAGGGCATTTTACCACATAACAAACAAATGTATACTTAGAAAAATGACCATTTCCCCTTGAAAACCCTAATCCATGTCTAAGTGATAACACTTCCTCACTAACTCTTTATTTTACTAGAATCAAGAATATATGCAGATTCTTTATTTAAAATGCTTAGAGGCCATAATTCTCAAAAAACAAAAAAAAAAATCTATTTTGACATTTTAAATGACCAAAATTTTCATTGAGTTACTAACTCCATTTCAAGCTATTTTGAAGTCAAAATGTGTTAATGTCAATTAATACTTAAAAAAACTTAATCTTATGAGTTAAAACACTAAATATTTATATCAAATACTAAAATGTTGAAACTTTACTATACTTTAAGTACCCTTCATATTTGAAATCAACCTAGATCAATTTAGACCCTACTGTTCATATAATAATTATGGTCTAAGGAATATACTTATTACACTTAGCTTATATTCTCATCAACATAAACTTATATTTATAAAGAAATATGCCTTTATGAAAATATAAATGTCCTTAAACACTTAAAACTTTTAAATTTCACTAGAAACCTAAAACCACTTTAAAAATCAAACATGTTATATATGTAAGTGTATCTAAAAATCACGAGAAACACAATGGTAAATTTTGAACTTGACAAAATGAACCAAAAGGGCTAAAAATCCCTTTAACTAAGAAGACCAAAAAAAAACAAACATAATGTTTTTCATGAATTTAAAACCAAATTATACTGAAGCATATGCATCCTAGTAAACATCTAATAACATGATTAGATAAAATTTGAAACAATCAAAACTCATAGTTTTCCCATAGGTCAACAGGCATATGTAGGTAATATATTATTTTTCAACTACTTACCTCCGTTTTCACATATAAGATGCTAAAATACATATAATTGCATGCTTATTAAAATATACCATGGCATAAATTAGCAAAAGATGTTAAAAATCCTATCATGGCATGATTCATGCCATTTTTACACTTATATATATACATACATATACATATACATACATACATACACACATGTTTAGAACACAAAAAATCATAATATTAAGTTTTTATCATGGATTTGCAAGAACAACATATTATGATGTTTATAAAAGATACGATATCATGAAAACACAAGTACACAACACATAAATCATACTCCTAAAGGGTTTGACTATATTACTAAAGTCCCAAGCTATTTAGCAAAACAAATAAGTCTAAGCTTGGACACCACTTAAAGTATCTTAATTAAAATTATAAAAAGTAATAGTAAGGTTTAGAGACACTTATTTCAACACAAAAGAAAGGAATAAGTAGTAGATATTGAAGGATAAATCAAGATAAACCCTTGATATTCAAGGTGATAAGTTTAGATAATAATGATCAAGATACATGTTGGGGATCGATACCAATTCGAAAAAATAAGTTCTAATTGGAATCAATTAGAACACACAAGAATTGAGATGAGAAGAACACTCAAGAACTTAGATCGAAGAAATAGATGATCTTATTGATGTGAAGTAATTGTGATTACAAATCCTCACCTAAATCAATCAATTCACCAAGAAATTACAAGAGAACTCAAGAGGAGAGAAGAGGACGACGCTATGCTGATTAGGGTTCTAATTGTATAGTATTCATGCTAAACACGGGCCCCTCGTGTTTTTTCCAACTTTGACAGTCTTAAGTATTTCATCCATAACTTCTTCGTTTGACCTCCAATTAAACTGATTATTGATGCGTTGGAGCTAACAGAAAGATCTACACTTTCATGTTTAACACTTTTCCAAATTTCCTGTCAAATAAAGGTCAAATATTCATATACTTCCAGAACAAATCACGGTTCTACTCCAAATTCCTCTGAAATACTTCACATACCAATTGAAGCTATTATACACACCAAATATAAGTCACAAGCTCAAAATACACTTTTACTTATCACTAAACCTTAACACTTCAATATTTAGAGGATTCAAGAAATAAAAGAGAATCAAAATATAAAGGAAAGGGAATAGGGATGTGTCGACAACAAAGACAAAATGATAGGAGTTTTAATACTTAGAAGTTTAAAAGAAAAAAAAAAGAAACCGACTAATAGCCAAATGCGTGTATAAAGCACACAAAATGATTGTATACTCCCTCCTACACTCACGTGGTTCAAAAATAAGGTGGCATAGGGGACAAATCTAATCATTAGCTTTTGGAGTGGTGGGGGAAAAGATGGAGTGTAGGAGATGAACATATGGTTGTGTGAGAGTAAGCATATTAAAAAAAAATGGGTGATTGGTACTTAGAGAAGGATTTATGGCCAAAAGGAAGAAAATATAGTACAAATATAATTGTGGGTAAGGGTTGTCGACCATACGGTTCCCAAGGTCAATGATGGACCACAAAGAGTTGTTAGGAAATTTATAAATGTAGAAAACCAATTTTAGACGTATTTAATGGGAAAATATCAAATAATGTCTAAAAAGTTTGAAGAATTCAAGAAATGCATGAAATAATAAGGAATTAATATATATATAAATATTGGGTGAAGGAATTAATTTGGAAGAAGAAATATGCCTAAGAAATCTAGTGGTCAGTATACCGCACAATATGCTTGGTTAACCATCGACCCCTTAAACTTAGTGGTTTGGTTGGGTTTTAGTCTGTCAAACTATTTTCTTCTATATTTATATTTTTACTAAAGACAAGTATGATAATGCCAATATGTTTGACATGAATAAGAAGGATATTAAGGAGAATATAATTTAGGAAAAAAGTTTGAGGTTGAACACACAAGCATATTAGGTTAGAAGAATAAGGTAATGTAGAAACCACCATCATTCCTTAATCCACTCGAGATTTTTTTTAAATTCTATGTAATTTTAATTTATATATTTGTACTAGTGTCAAATTATTTATTTAGAATGTATATGTGAATTATTATGATAACCTCTTTTATTTTAAAATAAACATAGTTTTTATATATATTTCGGTAAATAACTTGTAGTAAAATATTTGACTTAAAAATATTAATCAAACAATATTAAAACACAATGGAAATGCAAGTTGCAACAATATTTATAATTATACACATACAATCTAAATAAAATTTTCTTGTGGAGGTCGAGGTCAAAGTTAACTATAATTTTTCAGCAATTTCTTTATACCAAAACAAACACAAAAAATTAATTTTTATAAAGATTTTCAAATAACCAAATAAAGAAAAAAAATTAAATTTTCATCTTCGTTTCCCTCTTTCTTTTCTCTTTTCTGTTCCTTTTTCCCCAGGTAGTTTCCTTAGGTCAAACGGAACCTTAGTAAGATAACCACAACCCACATAAATTCTACATGACAATAAATAGGAAACAAGAATGTGAAGGAGCATCTTCTTATCACAACCCTGTTGGATTATTGAAGAATTTATTTGCAAACAGCAAAAGGAAACGTAAACATTAGCTAAATGTGTATTCAATCGAGACGCATTCACCAAATGTCGTCCTTGCCGAGAACGCATCCTAGAAATGTCAATTCATTCGATATATATGTATCATTTAATGACACGCCCACTTTTATCGCCTATAACCTCGGGATCAAATATTTATTGGCCAGTAGCACTCCCTCTATTATATGCCAACCTTTTAGGTATGCAAAATCAACTTCGGGAGCACCCTATGCGGTATGGACAAAACATGTGTGATAATTTTATTGATTGTACTCATCAAGGTAATGGGCCAAATATCCTTCAGATTTGTTAGGTATGAGTTAACAGGAGTGGACATTTTTTTTTTCCTATTTTATATATGTTATAGTAAGTATTTAATAATAATAAATATATTTTAATAAAATTTTTATTTTAGATTAAATTAATATTTAAAATGGATATTTATTAGAATAAAAATATTTAATTTAAATAGATTATATAAGATATATAAAATATAAGGATACTTTTTCTGCCTAATTACCCCATAGGCCCATATCAAATGAGCACTTAATGTCATAAAATATTCCGATATTAAGATTGCTATAGAGTCAGGTCTAACCAATTCGCTAAAGGTCTTAAGAAATTCCATAGAAAAAGTACCTGACATGCATGAATACTAACTATTACTTAAATCACTTGATAAACATTCTCCTACCCAAAACCTTGTCCTAGGATTGTAAATCATCCAAGTCAGTTCGATTCGTTAAAAACTTTTCTCTACTCGTTTAGTTAAATACGTTGAGTCTAAACCTTACTTTCAAACTTGTTTATTAAATAAGTCGAGTCAAAATCCGAAAAAGGTTAGCTCGACTCATTTATATCTTAGGCTTGTGAGCTCGACTCACTTTGATTTGTTACAAATTCAGTTTGGCTCGCTTAGTAAAATAAGTTGAGCTCGAGCTTAGAAGCGTTCAGATATGCTTGCTTCATTTACAACCATACCTTGCCCCAACTCATTCATCTCGTCGTTAGATAATTGATCCTTGCATGAATTGTCAGAAAATTATGACACTCCATTTTGCGAGAAGAAAAAAAAAGAGAGGATCCAACCAGAACCTCTCATAACCATGCAGAATGACACATTGGTCTTTCTTCATCATACGAGGTGACCCCATCCACCTTAAGGCACCTTGTAGAGTTATAAAGTCAACAATAACTACCCACATAGCTAGAATAACTCGTGTTTGGATCCTCATTCACCATTCAACTGTCTTCAGCCTTTTATGAACATCTAATATGTGTAAAAAAAAATGGGAACATTCTCTCTCCTTTGAAATTAACCCCATCTAGCTTCTCATTTAGATGATCATCCTTATTCCAATTGAAGGCTAGCTTATAGCTTATCCAAAATCTCAACATTCGCGTAGTGCTTTCAAATAGTTTTGTATTCTATATCTTTGGTTTCTCATTAAAACATTAAAGCTATATAGTTGAAAATATTAAAGATCGAACTACCATTTAATAAATCTCCCCTAAATCCACCGTTACTCAATAAGGTTGCAAAAACTTAGGCCTTCTAATCAACATATTTCAAATCTAAATGGCGGAGGGCTTGAAAGAGTTCTTGTAGAAATGAGATGATTTGGAATATGATTAGAGACAAGACGAGGTTGTGGTGCTGACAATGGGCTAGTAGACAATAATGTTGCTTATAAGTTGTTGGTCTTTAATTCAAGCCTCATCAAGCAGAAGGGTTACCCATCCTTTGTGTGTGCTTGCCTTGCATTTAGAGAGAGAGAGAGAGAGAGAGAGAGAGAGAGAGAGAGAGAGAGAGAGAGAGAGAGAGAGGATGAGGCTTCTCTACCATAAAGTCATATAATGATTATATGATTCTATGATCTAAAAATTACAAAACAATCCACAATCCTATGTAGAATTTTCAAGTAGTCGAATAATATAGAATCTTACGATTCTACGATAGAATCTTATGATCCTATAGTAAAATATTACGATCCTATGATTCTACATAATAAATATAATTTTTATTGATTTATTTTCAAATATATTTTTTATAGTATTCCAACTATGTTTCTTCATTAATCTTCTGATTTTTTACTCTATAATATTTTACAACAAGTCTTAGAAATAAGTTGATGCAAAGAAAGTAGGACTTAGTTGCCATTAAAATAATGAAGTCGATTGTTGTTGTAAAATGCTAACAAAAGAATGCAATCTCCATATAAGTAGTAAAAAGAATATATTAAATTTTATAATATTATTAATTATTAAGTTCAATTGAATTCAAATATTTTTTTGATGATTATGTTAGCTTCATAATGCAAACAAGATTTAGTTTATAGTGTACACATGGTTCATATAGTAACATAATGTGTTTGTTTATAGCCAGAACTTTTTTTTTTAAATCTTGATTCATCAAAATTTTAAAATTAAACATAAAACTTTTTTGGGTCATATTCTTTTAAATGATAGAAAATAATATTCTCTTAGTGTTGTCTTAATTATTATCCGCCTTCTTTATTCTTTATAGGTTTTTCTAAAGGCTAACAATATTGTATATTTTGAACAAAATGAGTTTATATATTTTCTCTACCCATAATCTCATTATAATTTTCACATTTCATTTGACAAACTTATTTTTTATGTCATTAACTTAATATAGTTCCTAATGTATAAAATAACTTCAATAATTTATGCTACTTATAAGTTGTTAGAACTCAATTAGTAGTTATATGAGAGGTTAAGCGTGTATGTAATCTTCTGTACTTTTAACTTAAACTGTATCATTTTACAGAACCTAAATATACAAGTTTTATATTTTTATAGCTTTGTTAGTATCTTATGATCCTATATTTCGATCCTACGATTTGGTCATAAACCTCTAAATTGATCCTAGATAGAATCTCAATTCTAACAACTTTGCTTCGACCTTATATTACAAAGAGTTAGCTGAGCTTGCTATAAGTAGATCCACTTGATCAATTATCCATGTATATTGAGCTCCGATAGAATATCAAAAGGTATAAAAGATCCTTGTTTAAAATAAGGTCCAAAATATAAAGAGGTACAATTGGGTTGCTCTAGAATATTTACGGACAACTCTTTCTAACTTAGCATTTGGCTTGATTATTTTTATTAACATTTTATAGATTTTTTTTACCTATATATTAAAATGTATGGTTCCTGACATTAATAGAATATTAATTGAGGGTGCTATATTACCCAAACTACATTTGCCAAATTGCTTTGTGGCTATGTTGGTCATCTTTGTAGTTGTACTAGTACTATTATAATATACCCAATCGCAACCTCTTTGGACGAGGTGTTAAAGGTTTTTTTTAAATGTTCTCTTTTCATATAAAAAAAATAATTGTGTTATTATTTTTTATTAAAAATAAAATTATTCTAGAAAAGTTAAAATTTATTTTTTTTAACTATATGTTCATTAAATATTTTATTATTTTTAAATAAAATATATAAGTATACTTTTAAGAATTTTCTTTAATTTTTGAAATATATATAAAAATTAATAGAATAATTTTTTTTTATCGAGAAAGAATGATCGGATATTGAATTCGAGCTTCGAAAATACGTCGAGTTTCAAACGACGGACGGACGGAGGGATAGTTTTAGCGCCCAAATAAAATCTGGCTCAAAAAGATAGTCCACCTTGCCGCTTTTTATGAAAAAACAAAAAATCACATACAGAGGGAGGGAGAGAGAGGTGTACCATGTAGTATGTATCAGTATCACAGTATCAGTAGGTCGGAAATCTAAGCGGGGGATATGGCGCGGAAAGACTGGGGGGTGGGGCAGGGGGAGGGCTACTCGACAGAAGTAGCCCAGAAGAAATAGCATGAAAAGAAATGAATGAATGCCTGCTTATTAGCCAGTGTCTCCAGACATTGATTTGACGTTTCAGATTCTGTCTTTTTATTGGTGTTTGCTTACACGCTCAACACCTCTCCGCCTTCCTGCAACCTGCCCTGCCTGCCTGCTTGCAGCCGTATTACTAGCTAGCTTGCTGCTCTTGCTGCTCCATTTGATTCCAGTGCTCTAGGCCTACTAACTTCTAGCTTTCACTTTTTATTTATTTTCGATCTTTGAATAAGCAAGGCCTTTTTTAATCCTTTATTTAAAAAAAAAAGGAATACCAAAAAGTGAATAAAATAGCCAGCTTGCAGATTGTAGTAGTACAGTAGTACTGGCTAATTGATTCGCAGATCCCTTTGTTTTCCTCTCTCTCTCTCGCCATTTCCATCCATGAAATTAATCCCCAGTATATTTGTCTTTGCAATTTTGTCATGATGATGGTGTAGTTTTGTAGTAACTTTGCCAAACGACTTTTTCATCGTTGCTGCGGGAGCCGACAAAAGCTGACTTAATCTATCTAACAGATTTGAAATCCAATTTGATAAAACTTTAAAAAATCAACTACCAAAATCAGATCCTTTAAATTCCGACTTCAGCATTAGTGAATATAATATTACTATTCACATAATAAACAGAATCTAATTAAATTATAATTTTACTATTTACTAACTTAAGATTTAATTTAATTTTTAAAATAATTTGATTATAATTTAAAAAATTAAACTACAATCTTATAAATAATATGTACTTATACACACATTTTTTAGAAATATTTCCAGCAAGTGAATATTATTCGATGTAGTTTTAGATACTTATTATATTCTTAGTGCATGTATTAATAATGACTCTTTTACTATAACGATTATTCTTTTCATTATTTCTTTAAAAGTATTCTTGCTTATCTTTATTTTTTATTTATTTACATAATTAAAGTAGTTAGATAGTTGTTTAAAAATAGTATATGATTTATGCAACACTTGAATCGTATTTCTGATATATTTTTATTGTAATTACAAATATGACTTATACATAAATAATGCACGCACACACAAAATCATATCTATATATATTAAGAATGAGCTAGATATCACTAGAAAAGTGATATTTTAAAATTATAATTTAGTATAGATTGTTCATTAGTTTTGATTTTTGTAACAATATTAAAGTCATTTTAAGTTGAATAATTAAAATTTGATTTTGAAGATGCAAAAATTGTAAACCAAACCGCATCATAAACTGCTAATGTTGTTTAGTTTGAATCATTCAAAAAATAATTATATTCGGTTAAAGATATTTAAGATGTAGTCCAATGGTTCTACTAACTGGTCCACATGTGATAATATCAATCAACTGGTATCACAAGACAAGTTAATTGGTTCACCTAGCCTATCTGATTTCATGCTCGAATTAATTCGAAACGTGTTTCAATATTTTTGTAACTTAATGATTAAGCTTGGGATTACTCTTAAATTAATTTTATGAGTTAAAAGAACATTTTAGACATGTTTTTATTTGGTTTAAAAAAATTTATGGGATTAAAATTCAAAACATGCTTGGGTAATCTCATTACCCTTATCTTCTTTTTTTTTTCTTCTCTATTTCCTCTGATGAACCAACAATTATTTGTTTGATTTTGGGGATAAAATTATCTAGCATGAATTATAAGGCATCTTTTCTCTTGTTTTATCCTCCTTCCCCTTTTCTAATAGCCATAATTAACCACTTTTCCTCACCTATTTGTGTAATACCTACTTTTGCCTTAATTTTTTTCTCATACATTTCTTGTGAGATATTGATCTATTGAGAGACCTGAAGGAAGAAGCTTATGCCCCTTTAGGTTTCCCTCAACCATACTCTCATCCTAGCCCCATTTTCATTCTTCTCACATATATTATTTTCCTAAGTATTGAGCATTTTTTCCTCTATCATTCTCTTATATTTTCCTTTCCTTTCCACCAAAACCTTCCCTCTTTGCTCTTTATGATTGTCATTATTTCCTTTTTTCCCCTTAAACAAAATAGGGTTAGATTTAGGAAATGTTGAAGGCTTGAGTTCTCCTCTTGACCTTTTTGATCTCGGGAGGAGGTTGAGTGTCATTTTTGTGCTTTCCTTTTTTAAGCATTATTTTAGTTTTATGAGATTCTAGGAGGTTTTAATAAGTTTAATCTTGTCTTTTAAAGGTACTTAAGATTTTGAAGCATTAAGCTAAAATGGCTCTTTTCTCTCTTTTATGATATTTTTCTAGCTCAAGCTAAGCTAAGCCATTCTTACCCTGTTGTGAAGTGAATGACCATGTGGGTTGTGTGTTTCCCTTAAGTTTTATTATTTTTTTGGTATGCAAGCATTTGTTTGGCGATTCTTAGGAATATGAGCATGCTGGTGGCATGTATGGAAGCATGGATATTAATATTTTTATGTATGTTTGTAGGACCTAATATCTTTAGAAATTTGTGTAGATTTAGAGTACATCTTGATTATGTTGACATTTAAGTGAGCTCAACATGATCAATGTGCACTATGAAGTATTTTATAATTGTTGGAGTATGCCTTAAGAATTATTATTATTATTATTATGGTGGGATATGGGATTTTATGCATGTATACTGATGATTTAATGAAGTCTTAAGCATAATTTAAATGTTGAGCATATTAGTTCAAATTTGTATGTGTTAGGGGCTTGTAACGCTTTGTGGTTGATGGTTAGTTAAAGTTAGAAAAGAATTACAAAGCCTTAAAACATATTTGTGTGGGCGTGTAAGCTAAATTGGTTAATTAGTAAGGGTTAGTAGTTGTTAACTAGTTTATTAGTAAACTATTCTACCCCACCAGTCAACTAGTTACCAAACAATCTCTGTTATGCAATTTTTGTAGGCCACCAATCAACCGATTGAGATAGGACCGGTCAATTGGTTATACCGATTGATTGGTTAATTCTAAACTAGTTATTTGGTTGTTTTGTTTTGATTTTTATGCTTATGTTATGGCAGTTAGACTAATCCACTAGTTCCTTGAGGATAATTTGAGGTATTTTTTAGGATTACTCTTGGAATATTGGCCATGAATTTAACCTTAATCTTATATCTTTGCCTATATTTTTAATTACTAATGAAAGGAAGAATAATTGATATTATGTGGTGGTTTGGATGATTATAATTGGTATTAACATGATAATTGCCTTGTTAGCATATATGACCATGGTTAAGTAATGGAATTATCATCTTAGTTACCCTTAGTAAAAAATGATGGATAATGTGGTGCCCCTATGTGATTGTATTTGGATGTTATAGTATATGAACTCTTTTGATATCTGTAATGTTAATATAATAGGATACTACTCACTTGAAGTGGAAGAAAACTAAGCACTAGATGGGTCTAGATTATCTAATCCTTGATTAGCTACCAAGGTTAAGTTGGTTTCAACCACTTATCATTATTATTTAACTTTGGGAAGGGCCTTAGTTGTTTCCGATTCCTTTTATGCCCTATACACTAATTGTGTACTAGTGGGTGTCAATAAGAAAGGGTTTGGTCACCTAAGTGTGTTTATTTGGCTTCAACCAAACTTATATCCATTAGTGCTTAGTTATCCTCAACCATACTTATACCTATTTGGTATTTGAATGGATTTAATTAATATTTATATACCATGTGGGAAATCCAACTCATTTCTCAAGGTTTAATGGTTGTGTAATCATTTGTATACAATCCTAAATATAACTAAAAAGAATGAGCCCTAGAGATGCCTTAGGTGGTCCACCTTCTTACTATGGTACTATTGTGTGCACATGTTGTGATCCATGATTCTTAAGCCTTGTAGCATGTAGTCCCATCCACAATTCCATGTTTATTATCAAGCATGAAACTCTTAGTACTCATGTGCATGTATAGTTGTGCCATGTTATACATGTCATATAAGCATGTTAGGTGATCATGACATGTTAATGCATGAGCATGATATATGTATGGCATGACCTTATATGCATCACAAACCCCCATGATAGGGTAACTTGTATCACTTTGTACATAGTATTTTGATGTGACTTTTTCTTTGGTCACCTATTCATTTAAATGAAAATGAGACATCATGCATAGGAGATACTCATTTAGCTTGTTGGGCTTAGGGTGGTTGATAGTAGACATTCTTGTAGTTCTTCTCTTTTGTTGGTTCTTTTGTGATTGATATTTCATTCATATATATACGAATTTGGGTTGATTTGATTAAATTTGGAAGTTCGGCTTTCCTAAAGTTCTCAACACACTAGGATATTTTGGGAATTTCATTTAGTTTTGTGAAATTTGGGTTAACCGTTGAGTTTATTAGGTCCTTGAATCAAAATTTTATAGATAATATGTTATGGTTGAGAGTTTTATAGGATTAGATATATTTTTTAGAAGTTTTGAGGTATTTAGGAATGTTTAAGGGTGAAAGCCTTTGTGGGTACTATAGAGGGGGTAAATAGGGTTAAATGGAAAAAAATTGAAAAAATAAAAAATTTAACACACATTTTGTAGTGGTTGAAGACAACCAAAAAATTATTTCTCTACCTCTCCTACAGAAAGGCTATACCTTTTGGATTTTGAACAATTGTGATAAGTATATTGACGATCTTCTCCTAGATTTATGGATCTACAACTTTATTGACTTCTATGAGATAAATTTACAACTTCACCTATTTATCTTTTCTAGATTCTATATTTAATTTTTTTTTCAAGAATGATAAACACTCTCACACCCCTTATAATGAATTTTAATAAAGGATGTCTATGATTACAATAATCCTCACTTATCATGAATGTAATCTAGCTAGAAGAATAATATATTATATTCAGATAATTGATTCTAGCTAAGTTCCCTAAGCTAGTGTACTACTCTTTGGCTTCTTGGAATCGATTGGTGTGTTGGGTGGTAGTTTTATAAGTGTATTACATTTATTTTTATGGAAGTGGCATACATATTGGATAATATTTACCCTCCTGTAATATCTTTTGATATGAATTGGAGTATTGAAATGAATATACATTGCTTAAGTATAGTGAAACGACGAGTAGGTGATTTATTATGATGTGTGAATTATAACATAATTATCATGTTTTGTTATCAATTGCACTATTTGGTGTATATTATGTCATGATCATATTTTATTTACTTTCTATGTGCTTAATGTATCCCTTTCATCATTAGTGTTGTATATGGTTTACTCAGTATTATTCTACAATTGTTTTCCATTTCACTGGTAATCTACTTATTCAAAGGGCAATATGGATCTTGTAGGTTTGGTGGCATTTTTAGGATTAGGTCATAGAGTTTAGGGATTTTTGATGAAGCATTTGTTTCATTTTGTATTTTTTCCCTTTTTGTTGCCTTTTGAGGCTTCAAGTGTTTATAAACATTTTCTAGTTATATTTTTCCACTCTTGTTGGTCCTTTATTGGTTTTGTCTTAACCTTAATTTAGGTGTTGACCACACCTAATCTTCAAGGCCGAATTGTTTTGACTTTACATTCGACATTAGTTAGGTATTATCCATTCCTTTCATCCTATTGGATCTGACTGTAACACATTATTTTTTGTGATTGCTTCAACTAAAAAAAATTAAGTAATAAATCTTATGGTGTTATAATTATATATTCTCATAATTCTTCAATCGAATATGTAGTTCTTGAAAATATAAAAATGGTAGTTAAAATAAAAATTCTATGAGAATAGATTTAATTATTTCAGTACCTAGTGAAGAGCACATTAATATTTTGGTTAACATATTGAAGTTAACTAAGAGGAAACTAGAATACGTAGTTTTTTGATTAGTTTTGGTTGATTTTTTATCCTCAAGTTAACAATAATCAAATGACACAATCACCATTATGGAATACCCTAATTGGATGTCTTCATGTTTATTATAACTGTGGACATGGTGTTATTTTGTATTCTATCATTTTATTTATGCTTGCCGCATGTTATTTTTCGTGTTCGTATGCTTTATAATTCTCGATGTTGTATATCATCATCAATGTTCATATGCTTTATAAATTTTATTATAGCATGTTATCATTAGTGCTTGTATGCTTTATGTAATAATTAGCATATAAGAAATATAATTTTGTATAATATTTAATGGAAAATGAACTTAAAAAAAATTATAAAAAGAGTTTCAAAGCAAGGAATTAGCTAATTGGCATGAAAAACTAGTTGAGTAGTAAAATATGCATTTGTTTTTATTGATTTTAATCAACTAGTTAACTAATATACCAAAATTAGTCAACTTGTTCTATTGGAACTCATGATATAGGTTTTTTTAAACAAAAATTTATTATTTTCCTAAAATTCACCTAGCCTTGGGGATTTGTAATACTTTGATTATAAATAAATTTTAGAGAGTTTTAAATCCTCATTACAACTCTTTTTAAATTTTAACTTTCCTAACATGATCCCTTATCACAAAAGGTACGTTTTTTCTTATTTTTCTCTTATTCACCTCACCTTCTCTCCTCTACTAGTGGGTGCATCATTTACATTATTTCTACTAGAAAATCCTCTTTTTCCTCCCTTTTTAGTTGGTTTAAGATCATATTATCCCCTTAGTCATTATCCTACTCATTGTCCTACACATGTAGCCCTTACCTTTGCAGTTTCGCTTCCCATACCAACCCCTTATATGTTTCCCTGCCTCTTTTGCTTGATTGGGCCTCCTCTTCCTTTCATTTTTGTGATCCGTTGATCCTTAGCTGACCTCTTGAAATACTCTCCTTCCTTTTACATGAAAACCTTCAAGTGTGCCCTTTATTTATTTTTCTCTTAAGTTTATTTTTCTAAGAGAAGGGTTGCTTCTCCTCTTCTCCTTTCTTCTCTCCCTTTTCTTTCAATTTTATTTTCTAAATGAATTTTGCTTAATGCTTTTATAATAACTTGATCACATAAACCTAATTACCTCATGATTAGGCTTGTATTATATTTAAAAAACTCTACTATTTAGGTCCATTTTGTTCATATAAATTCTGAACATTTCTTCAACCATTTCTTTCATTTGTGGAACATGCATTTTATGTGATTATTCTAATTTCACCATTTTTTTCTCATTTAAACTAATTCAAAATTTATAAATGAATCCAAAAATATTTTTAGTTTGTTAAATATTCTGTTCACTCATAAGCTGGTAGTTCTTTCCAAATCATTAAATCAGTTGGAAAATTTTAGTCATTTTAGTTATTTTTTATCATTTGGGAATTAAGCAAATTTCAAGATCATTTTATATATATATATTTTATTTTTTAAAAATTATTTTGCATTAATCCATGATCATTTGAACCTTTCATTATGCATTTCATGTATTTTTGGAAAAATGTAAATTTGTGATTTATCCACTTTTGCATGTTTTTCATTTGTTGAGCATCAAATAAACTTATATTCCCGCTTTTGTTTATATACTTAGGTTCCTAAACTTATTTCTCACATTTTTTTTGTAACTTTTTGTAATTTGTGGGATCTATCCATGATTTTTTAAAAAATTCCTATTTTCTAGCCTTTATACCCATTTAATTATCATGAAATTGTAAAATACCTATCTTACCCCTCTCCTTGTGGTATTTTGGCTCTCACATGTTGAAAAATTTGATATCAACTTTTGGATGTCAAGAATCAACTTAAAACCTTGACATAATCCAATTTCACTAAAAAAATTCTACTAACCCTCTTACAACCCTTCTCCTTTTTGTTTTTTTTTTATATTTATTTATGGTTGGTCAAGCAATACCCACTTTAACATACAAAGGCTCCAACCATGGCAAACATGGGTAGGAGAGAAGGTTACTTTTTTGATCAAATCCCCTAGCCATGCATGTTCTATTTTTACTTCAACGTATAAAATCATCCATTACCCTCACTCCTTAGATGATTTCTTTCTAACTTTGTGCACTTTGTTCTCTTTTGTTAGTCATATTTTTTTTTCATTTTAAATATTTCATTCCATAATAAACTCAACTACCTTCCCCCCTAAAATTGGGTTCCATCCTCTTTTTTCCTATCCATTTCCCCCCTCTACCGAGCAACTTTGGGATGCTGCTGTTGTAATACACTGAAATTTCATAACCTTTACTTTCGAATGTTTAGCCTTAAATTTGAAACATGACCATTGAATATCTTCTAAATTATTTTTCTAACTATTAATCTGCAAACCCAAATAAATTCTTAAATAAATTTATCATTTTTTATTATTATTTAAACCTAACTTAAATTGATTAATTTTTTTAATTAGGTACCCTATTCCCAAATAAATTAATTTTACCATAACCCTAACCCTAAATTCATTTCATTTTTTTCTTTCTTTTCCCTTTTTTCCTTTTTTTTTCTCTATGTCCTTTTCTTTTCCCTTTTTATTAATTTTTTCTTTCATCTCTCATTGCCTAACGTACCAACCCCTCATTCTCCATTTTTCTCTTTTATTTTTCTTCTAATTCTTCCTCAATCTTTCATGCCTACCTTTCTCTTCCCCTTCAAGCCAAACACCCTGACATTCCTTTCACACATGCCCTTTTCCTTTTCCCTTTTATACTCGACAACCCTCAACAATTCCCAACATCTTTGCCACCCTACACTATCCTTTTCCTTCCTATCCTATGTCCTCCTTCACCTACACCAAGTCAACATACCCTCTACAACCAACTCCCTAAATCCTCACCTCCATCCTGTATATACCCTTACACTTTTCTCTTCATTTTCTTTCAAAGTCAACAAATCAAGTCCCTTCCTTCCTTATCCTTCTTCTTCCTTTCCTCTCATCTCCCAAACACAGCTCCCTTTCTTGTTTAACATCATCCACCAACCTCCACTACCTCCCTTCGTCCCATCCAACCCCACCTCCTTTGGCTACCCACCCATGCACAATTGTTCCCCATATCCCTAACACCTCCTTTGGCTACTATATACCCTTGCCTTTTCCCATCCTCACCTTCTATACCTTGGTGTAATACCCCAAATTTTAACCAAACCTAATCCCAAGTAATTAATATCCAACCTAATTCTAATACTCTAAAAAATTATATTTTTATCTAACCCTAATCTCTATCCCTATTATTAATATTTATTTTTAACCTTAATCTAATTAAATTACCCTAACACCCTAACCTAAATTATTCTAAGCTAATTCTAATTCTAAAACCAAACTTAATCATTTTCCCTCCTTTCCCTTTTTCTTTTACTTTTTCATCCCTACTTTCCAATCCCACGTTTCCTTTCTTCTTCTCTTATTCTTGCATGAAACATTCCCCAATAGGCATGCCTCTAGCATGCCATCACCTACAACCTATCGCCCATCAACACATTAACTCCCACTCCTTGTGTTATGTGTTTGCTAATAACCCATGCCCAAATTGTGCATGTGCCATCCTTGATTTTCTTTCCGCCCATCTCATCTCCCACCCCCACATTCATATACCTACACATTTAATGCCCTACCACCCAAACATACCCCAAAACTACCATCGACCACCCTTGTTGCACCTCCTTCCCTTACAATAGTTTCCTCGACCAAAACCACACCCATATCACAGGCAACTCTCACTGAAACACCCTCGCCACCTTTGTTAAAAACAACTAAGCCTCCCTCTATTCTCCACCATCCACCAACTTTGGCATCCTTCACTATTCCCTTACCCCTACCACCAGTAGCCTCCACTGTTCCACCCCTTTTGATCTGACCAAAGCTATAGATCCCTACCACTACCTTTGACCAATCTGGTGCAATACACCACCCTCCATTTGGCCAAAACCTATGCAACCAACACCCACCCTTCGGCCACTTCCATTATAGATTACCACACCCTTTCACCTCCCAACCATTTCACACCAGTTAGCAATGACACAAGCTTCCTTTGCTCCCCCCATCTCCTCGACACTTCCCACCAATCCCCCTTATTACACAACTCTCAACCAAAACCATTATATTGTTTTGGTTCGGATTTCCCTCCCTCTATTATTTATATCATTAATTTCTAATAGTGTTTTTGTATTTTTTTCTTAGGTGATTTACTAAATTTTTTGAAAGATGTAGGATATGATACGTGCTTAGAGATTGGTGCCTTTATTTTAAGGATACTAGTCATTGTTAGGGCTTTGTGTTAAATGCCTTGTATGATTATTTTTATTATTGTGTTATTATTTATATGTTTTTAAATTCATAATTATAATGTCATGATATGATAATATGATATTCTATGACGAAAAATGATTATGATGAGAAGCATGTGATATCATTATGATAACTACTAGGTGGAAAACCCTAAGTGAGTTGTTATGATATATGATATTGCCATATGGATTTTATATATTTTTATAAGTGGTAAGTGAGTATATTTAATATGTATGGTTATAAATGGAGGATTTTGAAATATTGATAACAAACATATAAGGTTTTCATAAAATAAAGGCTTTTAGTTACCTTTAAGGGTATTTTGGTCAATAGGGGTTTAATATGGAAATTTGATATTTTAATGTGTTATATGGTTTAAAATATTTTAAAAAAATCATGTGAAATTTTGGGATTATATAAAAATGGCATTGGTTCCTGAAATGAAAAAATGACTTAATTTGGAAATAGTAACCCTAAAATGGCTATGTTAGTATCGCATGTACGAAACGTTTGAGTTAGATCATGATTTTTGGATATGCTGTTATAAATAGTATTTTAGGAATTTATGTTGAATTTGGTAATCAGAGAAATCTCATAGGAAAAGTTATGACACAATTGTGAAATTAGGGTTTTATAAGCCTCATAAATAGTAATTTTTGAGATAAGACTATTACTACATATGTAAGTCACTAGATTTAGGTTTGATTTTTTTGTTATGTTAATATTAATAATATTTGAGTTATATATAATATTTTTGGTGGATAAAAAATTACTAGAGAATAAGTTATGCGTAAAATATGAAATTAGGGTTTCTTCGAAAATGTATGGACTTAAATCCTTGAGAACAGCCTTGATATCTATGTGGTTGTTCCGTAATTGCTTTAAATATTTTTTTTAACTATCAAAACAACCTGAATAAAAAAAAATAATTTAAAAGTAAAAGATCATGTGAATTAGGTTGAGGTATTTTATGTATCTATTCCACTAGACGATAATAGTAGCTTAGGTATGTTTTTCCATGGGAGATGCATTAGTTTGTTCCATTAGATTAGGAATAGTGGGGGTCCTAAAATTACCCACAAATGGTTGAGTTGATTACATAATTATGATACCTTATCTTTCCCAATCGACATCATTTTCATCATCACATTCATTGGAATTCCTTTTTCTTAATAGATAATACCACATATCATATTTTATCAGTAGGTTTATTGATAAAGAAAACTTATGTTGCTTGTGATGTTAATATGAAAGGGTCATGTTTGTGCCCTAAATTGTTGAGATATACTAATAATAACCCATTATCATATTTAATGCCATAATTATTATCAACCCTCCTACACCCAAAAAGTAGTATTTTAAACCTAGTGTATTATATCTCCCATATATTTTCAATAACACCATAATATTTCAGATATGCATAAGTTAGATTATTGTCCTTCGTGCTAGAAGTATGCATATCCCCAACCACTAAAATCACTCTACGATTCTACATTGTGCTCTTCAAATCTTGTTTTTTTAGTATAAAAGGTATAATCATTGATGACATAAATACTGTATGAGATCAAGTACGTCCATTGGTGAAAGAAAATTTTTGGCGTCATAAGTGTGATTGGATAAAACATTATCATGGGGAATCATATATTTCAAAAGTGCCTATAACTCCATAAAACTCTTATCAATCCATCTGTTGCATGCTTTCAAGTTTCACAAAATTAAAACAACATATAATCTAGTAAATGTCTTACAACCACCGTACAAAGGCTTTTCCAAATCATTCACCAAAATCTCAAAAAATCTTAGGATAATGTAACGCCCCAAGTCAATACGACCATGTGTGGGCTACCTTGGAGTGCTTTTGGATTGATTGGCTGACCCCACAGATCAACACAAGTCATTTCAGCTCGCTTTGTCCTCACTCACACACTTCCTGAGAAATTTTCAGAAAATTTGCAAAACTTTCCAAGTGGGTCACTCATCCTTAAAATTACTCTACGGCCAACACGCTTAACTATGGAATTCTTAGGAAGGAATCACCAAAATGATGGTATAGCATGTTGATATAAGTAGCAAGATCAATTCTTATAACACTCCTCTCAATTTGGGGTACTATAGATAATTCCAAACACTTTCCTCAATTTTCCTAGTCATCTCTTGTAACAAATCTCCTTCATAGTTCTCAAATATTATTTTATTTTCCCTTATATATTCCTTGTTATTATATACACACTCTTTCTTACCATGCCGAATCTAAATAGTATAACTTCTATCTATTCCATACACAAACAAATAATGTACCCGTTCATCAACATCGATACATTTGAGATAAGCACAATCTAAATAGGGACATATTATTCTACTAGAGTGTTCAACATGTTTCACTACAAACTTGATGAAAAACTCTACCCATTCTTCTAGTTCCTTGGATAAAGGATTTGCTAACATCCATTCCCTAGACATATTTTTTTCAATCTATATGTATTCCACATAAATATTATTATAGTAAAGAAAAAAAATCAATGGTTGCATATCCCAACAATTCAAACTAGCTTTGGATTACAATTTATATCAATAGTAAGATAAAAATAAATGATAAAAAGATTACTTTGGATTTAGGGTTTAGTAACCAAATTTTAGGGTTTAGGGTTTAAGGATATTATAACATTATGGTATAACTGCCTATGCCAGAAAATAAATAAATATTAAAATTGAATTAACCCTACAAAAATATAGGGGGACTACAACATGATGCAAAAAATATCAAGAAATCCTAAGCAAAAGCACTAATACGTACGTACAACAAAAGTTTACTATAACCCCAAAAATTTTACTAAGAGCGTGTAACTTCTAAAATATCCTATGGTACTCCTGACCATCCTAAAGCCTTTAAATATTAGCTATCACTCTCTTAGTCCACTATTCTTAAAGATTCAGCTGCTCCCTCACTTCATTATGAGATGGTCAATCTATCCCACTAGGGTATAGAGTCATGAGTTTCTCATGTCGACTCCTCTACTGATCGTTAATCATGATAAGCACCTTAGCTATTTGGTGTTAATGTATTGTAAGACACTCACCATCAACAAGCCTTGGATGTAGAACGTCCTTGAGAAAAAAAATCCACATACTTATCTGTAACCCTTATCAACGACCCCATCTGATGCAATATCAATAATAAATAGTATGACCTAAACACATATGACTCCATGTACAAACTGCTCACCATCATGCTCCATAGGTGCTCATGTAACAAGACTACATATATCTTAATATCACCATAAGATGGCATCCACAAGTGTGTTGGGGGTACACATATATATGAAACACCATCACACTACCTATTTTTACCACCTAGGTAAAAAAAAACACCAAAAAAAGTAGCCAACATTATTTCTCTAAGCCACGAGTATAAAAAAAATTCAATTAATAAGTACATTTTTTTAGTGCCTAAATCACCAAAAGAACCTGAAAAAAAAATCAAACAATCAAAGTTGCAATCCAATAGTAAGGAAGCATAAAATGTACACATTCAAGCAACATTTATGTCACGCCTCATTTGTAGAAATCCTAATTGTAAATTGGAAATTATGTGTAATGAATTATAATGATTATTATAGGGTGTTTTGTATTAATTGTATTATTATTATATGTATTAAAATTACTTATTAGATATAAATTTAATTATAATAAAATTTGGATAGAATTTGGGTTATTAATTTTAACCCTAGTTAGAACTCTAACTTGTTTCTATTTTACTAAGGACCCTTAATTTTCCTAACTGGATATTTTTTCCAGTTTAGTTACTCTAATTAGAAACCCTACCTTATTCTATTTCCCCCTTTTCTCCATCACCCTTCCTTGGCACTTTTCTATCAATCAAACCATCCTCCCCTTCTCACTCCATACCTCTAAGTCCAATGTACTCCTCATCTGTGTATGCTCATTTATTCGCATACCCCTCGCCCATAAAGCCATTCTTCTTCTTCTTCTTCTTCTTCTTCTTCTTCTTCTTCTTCTTCTTCTTCTTCTTCTTCTTCTTCTTCTTCTTCTTCTTCTTCTTCTTCTTCTTCTTCTTCTTCTTCTTCTTCTTCTTCTTCTTCTTCTTCTTCTTCTTCTTCTTCTTCTTCTTCTTCTTCTTCTTCTTCTTCTTCTTCTTCTTCTTCTTCTTCTTCTTTTCTTCTTCTTCTTCTTCTTCTTCTTCTTCTTCTTCTTCTTCTTCTTCTTCATCATCTTCTTCTTCTTATTCTCTATTTTTATGTTTTTGAATAACAAAAAAATTAAAGTCTTTGGTCTATTCCTTCTCATTGCCTTATTGAGCTTCCACTCATAATAAATCCTTATCATTCTTCTTCGTTTTTTCACCATTATCATCAGAGCTTTATGATTCAAGCTTGGTTACCTCTCGTTACCTTTCCCTTGCTGCATGAGAAACTTATGTTTCTTTCCCTTTTGCTTAATCCAAACCCCATGGAAAACACCCACTTGTTGCAACTTTTCATTGCTATATAAACCACCAACATTGCACCCCTTATTGTTGTGGCAAGCATTGTTGATCCTCCCCTCTTTGTTGTAGCAAGCATAACCATTCTCCCCTCCTTACCATGCCAATCATGTTCATTCCTTCCCTCTCTCTTACGTCACTTTCTTTCACTACCCCTTCTCTTGCGTGACCTTCTATAGTAACTCCTCTACCCTTGCATAAATTTGTGTTGTTACACCCATTGTTAACTTGTGTAGTCTCCATTTTGCCTTGGTTATTCTCTAACCTTTTCCTGAGTTGTTTTAGTTAATTTTTTTTATGTCTATGTTGTATTGGATGCTAATATATGTTTTTATTAGGTGTTGATTTGTTAGGTAACCCTTGAGGTTTCTTGGAGAAGGAAATTTTTGTGATATTGTATAGCCTGGATGTAGGTAAATCCAATATCTCATGAGACATTAGAATTTGTATGTGAGCATGAGAAATTATTTAGATATAGAATCATGGAAGGGTTTAATATTATGAAAGTGTTATAAAATTTATGATAAGATGGTAATACATTACTAAATAGCTAGTTCATAAGTTTGACTTACCATTAATTACGAGTGATATACATGTGTAATTTGTTAAACGGTGAGCATATTCATGTCTAGGGTTTTTCTAGACCTTATAACTTTGCCAAGATATGATTTTTATATTATATTAAGCATTTCATTCTTATAAAATCATGTGTAGCTAGGGTTGATATGAATAGAATGAAAGCATACACACATGATTTGGTTAAAAAAACTATAATTTCTATTCTTATGGTCTAGGGTTAGAAATGCTTCCTTACATGCACCATGATTTTAACTACCACATTAAATATCACATTATGCTACAAACATGTATGCATTTGTTGCATGGAATACATGACATGTTAGAGACGTATAATTAGGGTTTAAACATGCAAGTTGCTAAATACATGCATAATGAGAAATATAGTCAATTGCTAAGTCTTAAAATTGACCTTTGTGCTCAAATACTATAAATTGTTACCTTTTAGCCTTTTCATGACAAAATCTTATATTAATAATTTTTGGTATGAAATTTGATAATAATGGTGTAATTAGGGTTTTGAGGACATTTTTGTAACACCCCAAAATTTACTATTTTTTAAAAACGGAAGCAATTAAATTAAAACTTGTGAATTTTAAGGATATTACCGCCACACTTAGTATCAGAATGGTTCACTCTAACCGTTCCAGTATCAAGTGCTAATGCTAAAAGGAATTTAATAATCAATATGAATCAAATCAAATCAAGACTTCACATAAGCATTAAACGACTATAAAATAGAAATCAGAGTGCATAACAATGAGTCATAATCTAGAGTACAGAGTAGGATTTCCTTAAGAGAAAATAAGTCTACAAACGTTTAAAAAATTAAACTTGGGAAACCTAATACAATTACGAATAACATAAAGAAATAGAAGATTAAAATAAGGGAAACCAGCCACGCCACTCTCAATCCATGAGCCAGAACATGCTCAAAACTTGGCCCCGCCTGATGCCTCATGAACATCGAAGGCATCAAAATATGCATCACCCACCTGCACAAAGTCAAAAGGGCCCTCTACTCGTGGGAATGAGCAAAACCTATAAAAGGGTTATCAATACGCTACGTACTGAGCAAGGTAACCTTGCACTAAGGCTAACACATAAAAGTACATAATCCAAAAAGGATAATAAAATAACATACGATCACTTTAGGTAAATAATATAATAAATAAAGGCCATTTATAGTCCAGATTACTTAATCAATTAATCTCTTATCAATACTCATTTCACATCATGCTCTTTTATCAAATCCATGCGAGTACAGGAGCCCCACTATTATAGCCGGTAGACCGGAAAACACACAAGGCACAATGCACCTGACCACTATTATTAGCCGGTGGATTGGTCACATATAGGGCGGGATGCCCTAACCACTATTCCTTATTGGTGGATTGGTTTGGCTCCTACTCACATGGTATTTCACTGTAAGTACTTAGTGTCTTTTATGTGTCGTAGCAACTCAGGTTTGGTTTATCGAGCTTGGGATCCCTTACTATTATAGCTAGTGGACTTGAAACACACAGGGCATAAAGCTCCTGACCACTATTATAACTGGTGGATCGGACACATATAGGATGGACCACCCTAACCACTATTCCTAACTGGTGGATCAGCTTGGATCCGGCTCAATAATCTTCACTTTACATGATTAATGTCTTAAGTGTCTTATTCAGAATTTTAACCCTAGACATGCATGACTAACTCCATCTACGTTTATCTTCCAAAATAACCTATCTCACATCATAAGACTCATGCACCTCCTAACTTGGTCCAACATTCTTTCCTCCTTACCCTAACTCACATTAGAGCCCATCTCCCATGTATGTGGGTCAGGACCCACTACCTTACACTTCCAAGTCCACTCACTGTCTCACTCTAGGGTTTTATTCTGACACCCTAATTTAGGCCTAAGTGGCCCATCCTACTCCACCTCATACAACTCAAATCATGTTAACACTCCACACATCACAACCAATAGATTCCATCCTCATCATCACACTTTAATCACCGAGTACATGTGTGACTATGAAACCCTAAGTAGCCACACTAAACCCTAGTTGGCCACACCAAACCCTAGCTCGGTCTCCTATGCACCCTTATACTGTCCCACGTACTATTTTTCAACCAAAGTGTTCAATCCCCCAAACAACAATTCCATCACCTTCCTCACACCATTTAGGTCATGCAACATTTAGGTCAACTCCACATCATTTCACTCATATCATCATATTACATAACTTAGCATGCATGTCTTACCGGGTCACATCATATCACATGACAATCACAACACAAACATATGATACATAGATCATAAGATAACACATAAGCATACCTCAACTCCAAGTCGCATCATACATAAAATAGTTATAACAATACACATAAGGTACATCATATATCATGGCACATGGCATACAAGGCATATAAAACACATTACATACGTACAGCGTTAGCTACACCCTTACCTAATACGACACCAGTCTTGGAGCATGCTCCTATGCCTCCTTAGGGCTTTGACCGATCTCTCCTATAAGAGGAAAAACTAAAGATTAGATTCCCTCCTACCAAAAATACCATTATTCCTTATTTATGCTAAGATTAGGGTTTTGGATAAAATAATAATATAATAGTAATAACACTAACTAATTACTAATTTTGCTAAAGGTAAAAGTAATAATAGTCATATTGTAAAATATGATAATATAAGATTTGAAGATTTTACCCTAATAATAATAATGATACTAAAAATAATACTAATGATAATAATAAGAATAATAATAACGATAATACTACTACTACTACTAATAATAATAATATGGTTTGAAATAAATAGTGGAATAAGGGCTTCGACCCTTTACCAAAATAATATTAATAATAATACTATTAACATTAATAATAAAAACAAAAATAATATAATAATAGTAATTAAATAATAATAATAATAATGATAATAATACTAATAATAGTATAAATTGAAAATAAAGTAAAGTAGGGTTTCATCCCTTATTTGAAATAATAATAACACTATTAATAATAAAGATAATAATAATAATAATAATAGTAATAATAATAATAATAATAACAACATATAATAATAATAATAATAATAATAATAATAATAATAATAATAATAATACAAATTGAAATAAAAATAGAATAGGGCTTCTGTCCTTAATAATAATAATAATAATTACATTAGTAGTAGTAGTAGTAGTAGTAGTAGTAGTAGTAGTAGTAGTAGTAATAATATACTTGAAATAATGGAAGTAAAAAGAATAAAGCTTGTATAAATAGGGTAAAAGGGTTGAGAGGATTTAGGGTTCCACCTTGGGTTGGTGGTGACAGGAAGCATCGGCGGTGGTGCATGGTGGCGGTAGTGGTGGCTGGAAAAAGAGAAGAAAAGAGAGAAAGTTGAGTTCTGGGAAAAATAGAGGGAGAAAGAGGGTGGAAGTTGGGGTATTTAGGGTTGCCTAGGTGGAGAGGAGTGGAATGAAGGTGGCGGCGTACGACGGTGGCTGTGGAAGGAAGGGTTGACCAAGGAGGCTATTTTGCACGGTAGGGGTGGCTCGTGTAGGGCAAATCGAGGGAGAAGGGTGGTGTAGTTAGTTAGAGGGAAGTGTAGGGAGTGGTCCTATGGGTGGTTCTAACAGCGGCAACGGAAGAGGCGCCTGAAGTGGCGGTGGTGCACGAGAAAGGAAATTCTGGGTTTCGGAGAAAAGCTCGAGTCTAGGTTGGTTAGGGGGTATTTATAGGGCTTAAAGGAGAGGATCAAGTCAGTGGGCGCGACAAGGGAATAAGGTAGGTAGGGTTAGGGTTCATTGGTGGCGATTGTAGGTCGGCGCACTACTACATCGTGGCCTGCGATTGACCAGAGGAAAAGAGGGGGGTCGTGCGAGAAGAGAGGGAAGTGGGTTGAGTTAAGGTGACCGACGAGTCAGGGGAAGGAGAGAGGAGAAGAAACGGCCGGTCAAAATGGGCGTAGCTGGCGGCAAAAATCTCGGGAGGTTACAAGCTACGACGAAGGGAAGAAGAAGGAAGGAGGAAGAAGATGGGGGCACCGACCGTGTGCCTGTAGAAAGGAAAAGAAAGAAAAGAAAGACCGAACCGGGTGATGGGGGAAAAGAAGAAAGGAAAAATGTGGCATCTAGGAGAAAAGAAAAAGAAGGGGAAATGGGCCGCGGATAGGCCCAGGTCGGGAAAGAGGAAGAAAAAGAAAAGGAGAAGAAGGAAATAAAGAAAAGAAATAAAGAAAAAGGAAAAAGGAAAAAGGGAAAAATAAAAATAGATGGGTTGGGATATTTATAATATTTTGGTAATTTGGGATATTTAAAAATAATAATATTTAAATAAAATAATATTAAAATTTTCTTTCTAGGCTAATTTAGGATTTTTGAAAGATTTTTCCTAAACTCCAATTTAATTAGCAAATACCCAAATTTTTTTAATTAAAATATTTATTATTTTCCTCTTAATTTTACTTAATTAAATTCCTTTTATTTTAATAAAAATAATTTATTTAATTTATTTCCAACATAAATCCTTAATTAGCTAAATTCTTACAATTAGGGTTTTGGGGCATTTCATTACTATCCCCTTGAAAAACAGACTTCGTCCTCGACGTCTCTTCTAGTCCCTAGGGTTGAGGCTAGAAAGTCTTAAGGGGGTAGTTGATATAAGTATTGGTGTTAGTATGGTAAATTTTAGGGTGCTACAATTTTAGTCATTTTCAACCTAATATACCTAATGAAAATAATTGGTTACATGATGTTTTTAGACTTTTGATAGGTTAGTCTTAGTGTTGACTTTGACCCTAATGTGAACCGTTGTGGTAGCATGACATTTCCACTATCAAATTAAATATATTACTAACCCAAATAATAATTAAAAATATAGAGTAGGGTAAAAGAGGATCGTTCCCATAAGGAAGATGCAACTATACTCTAAAATATTAAGTAAAATAATTCAATTATTTAAGTACATGTAATAAATAAATAGCAAATAAAATTTAAAATAACAAATTAATATTGTTATTAACAATATAACAAGGATTTGGGGGTTTGATATGAGGAAAAATCAAATGAAACTAATAACAAAAATTAATAACCGAACTAATCTAGTAATTTAACTAATCTCAAAGTTAAATAATTAAAATCAAAATTAAAAATATAAAATTAAATTAATTAATAACTAAATAAATATTTACATATCCTACCTTTTCCCATCCCAATAGCTACATTAAATTCATAAAACCGCTTTATTATTATTATTATTATTATTATTATTATTAAGTGACGGATATATATAAATAATCAATTTGATAGGCTAATCATAAACAATTAACATACTAACTCTTCCTATTCCTAATTTTATATAATTAGGCTAACTCCCGTATTTTTCTTAATACTAATTAAATTCTCTAAATTAATTCTTTTCTATTCAATTAATCTATATATAAATTAACTGCATTATGTTCTTAGGAATCTCAATAGCCCTAGCCAAATAAAAAAACCTTAAATTCTTATGTTGACTAGAATAAATAATATTTTAATTCACTCGGTTACTTTTAAAGACCCCAAATTAAATTAATTGCTCATTGTTTCAATTATTTACTAACCCACTAAAATTAATTGAATAGCTACAACCTTAATCCTAAATATAAAATCGAAAGTTTCATATAAAGGACAATAATTTAAACATTAATCACAAATATGATTTATATGTTAAAATAAAATAATTCGTAATCCGTAATATTTAGGTATGATACAAATTAGCACTTAATAAAATACAGGTGCTAAAAATTAATGCAAACCACTTGTATAATTAATAATATATAAAAATCAAGCAGATGATTGTATAAAAATAAGAAAATCAAGAATACGTGCATGACTTTTCCAATTATAAGTGCACCTACAAATATTCCTCCCATCGTTCGTTTACTCCCTATAGTATCACGAACCTGCTAGTTTAGTATAGCTATTCCATCTATTTATATAAATTATAAACTTTAATTTAGTAGGTTCCTAATTTACATGTAGGGTGGAGTAGGGAGAAAAAAATAGAAAATTGTTTGTTCTTGATTTATTTGGTAGGGACTTCGATCTCTAATATTTTTTTTCTTGTCGACAACACTTATGTTTTTCTCTTTCGTTTATTCTTCTTCATACAATATATATAGTGCTTCATATCTTTTTTTTTCTTTTTTCTTCACAAGCTTGTTGTCGACCTTTTATTGATTTATTGTAGATTTTATCTGTTATGCTCTGTATATCTCTATTTGAAAAAAATATAATAGAAAAAAAATATGCTATAACAAACTATTATTTTAGGAGATATTCACAACTGTACATTAAATCTCAATTTTGACTACGATATGACTGGATTTAATAAACTTATCTAGAAATTATAGTTTTAGATCTCATTTTTATCTTTCCATAACACTTTAGATCACCTAACTCTGAGTTAATACGATAACGTTATGACCAAAATACGAAACACTATCAATATTTCTATGAGCTTGTCATTTTACTTGAATTTAATTAAATAAACTAGATAACTAAAATTTAAGCACACAATAATAAAAAATTCAACTAACATGAAATATTACTTAAATAAATGATGAAAAAATTAAATTAAGAGGGCGTAAAATAGATAAGAATATGTGTTCATCATGTTAACCTTAGGGTGAACTTGAATAATTAGAAATAAAGGAAATTAGTTAAGTTTGTAATTGATATCATTGTGCATTATGTGACATTTTATGATCACCTTCTTAAGATATTAATGTTTAAAGTGGAAGATCTTGGAGATTTGAAAATAGTTTCTCTTTACAGTTAGCTACCCTAGAGACGATGTAGGACCCCTCAATTCACTTTGGTGGTTTTGCCTAAAGCCTTAAATTTTTTTTAAGGCCCTATTTTACTCTATAGATAACCTACGTGTCCTATAGGAAACATCGATAATTAAGGATTATGTATCTTAGGTTTGGAGGATAATGTATCACCTAATGTAATAGTATGACCAAAGTCTTGTTATGCCTTAGGGTTGAATGGTTGGGAGGTTACCATGATGCCTTGTGCACCGGTATGATTGGTGTAATTTTATGTCCATGAGTTATTATCATATCCCCTCAAGTAATTAAAAATTTAAATAATTGATATATAAGGAATTAAATGGATTGATGTGGTTTGTCGGTTAGATAGTTGCATCCGAACACTATTTAGATATGGTATATTGGTTTATAATTGTCTCAGTGTGTTCCTTATCATGTTATAAGTGATATAGAAGTGGTTATTGTAAAAGGGATTACTTATGGCTTGCTGTTTCCCTTTATGAGACACACTTGGTATAATTAGATAAATGAAACAATCATAATATGATAAAGTTTGATGTGACAAACATGTGGCTTATGGTATGAATGTGACACTCAGCTATGATATGTATTATAAAATGTGATATGTCATCATATTTTATGTTACCTTCTATGTGCCCTATGTGGCCTTTGAACATTAGTGTTGTGTAGTAGTTTGCTAAATACTGTTATACAAACGGATTCCGTTTCATGATTCCCATCAATTCAATGAGCAGTTTTTACCTTACAAGAGTACTTTAAAGGTTCAATTGATGACTTATGGTAGGGATTGAGAGTTAAGACTGTCTGGTGTTCATCCTGACATATTTATATCTGGATATTCCTTAGACTCTTAAATCCCATTTTTTATATTTGTTTCTCTCATCAGATTGTAACTCTTTGTAAGATTTTTTGTACTACCAAGATAGTGTTAATTTGTATTGAAATAGATATTTTTAATTCTCATGATTATTATTAATTTAATCGAAGTAACATTTTAGTCTTAGTAATTAGTATAATAATGGTAGACAATGCCATAATTATGCTAAATATGGTGGTAACATCCATTATTTTGTGATTAATGCTTCCACAAAATAAATTTTTGAGAAGTAAAATGAGGGTGTTACAAGATAAGCAACAATTATCAATCTATAAACGACTAGTTTATATAGAAATTTCATAAGTATATTTACCGAAACAAAAAAATAGCTACACTATCACATTACTCCTAAAAATAAATTATACTAGCTATAAAATATCATCCAACAAACAATCACCTCAAACCGGCATATCATAGCACAAGCACCACATAAGCAACAATAAATTCAAACCATGAGTATTACTGTAAAAAATAATTCATAATATTTTAGTATTTATTTATTAAACAACACCAATTTAAAGAAAATGACTAAGAATAAATTAGAATCATAAACTACAAGAAAATTAAAAAATTTAAAAAAAATCACAAAGTAAAATCTAAACCTAAAATAGTGAAGAATGAAGCCTTCCTAGATAAATGTAGAAAATTAGCATTGATGAAAATGACGAGGACAAGACCGGCAACAACACCAAAACAAACACAACTCAAGTCTGTAAAAATGGAGGGAGAGATAGATAAGCAAGATAAAATGAGAGCGATATTCGAAATGCAAGCCTTTGAAAATTAGAATAAAAAAAAGAGATACAAGAATGAAGCATACAAAGATCACTATGACGATTGACGACTATGACAAAAAAAATAAAATAAAATAGGGCTAGTGTAATATCCCTATTTTCAACACTTAAAAATGTCTTTGAAAAGAGTTGATTACGTATGCTAAATCATTAAAAATTTAAGGTATTAGCTCTATACTTATTATATGTATGGTTCCTCTACATTTATTACATAAAGTGTTAAGACTAAAATGTTTATTTGTCTAAATTAAGAACAGCAATTGATAAAAAAAAATGGATAAAGATTTCATTACAATGTTAAACCGTTTCGATAAAAAAATAGGTTGAACGAAAGAGTTACACTGAAAAGAAAAAGAAAAATAAAGAGTCCAATGGATATCTAGATCAAAAGATGACAGAATGGACACCAAATAATTCTGACTCTCAACCCCTACAAAAATCCATCAAGTTGTACCCTTAAAGCACTCCTACAAGGTGAATGTTGCTTTTTGAATAGGCAGGGTACTATAAAATGACACACATTAGTACACAATACTAAGCATGCAAATATCACACAAATCACATAGAAGGTAGCACAAAGTATCATGAAAAAATACATTAAATAGTGCATACCATAGCTAAGTGCCATATTCATACCATAATTTATATTATACCATATGCTCATCTCATCAAATTTAACCATATTTCGATTATTTCATTAATCTAATTATAACAAGGGTGTCCAAAATAGGGAAAACACCCAACCATAATTAAGGCATTTTACAATAACCACCTATACAACACTTATAACATAGTAAGGATAACTCTGAGACAATTATTAACCTACATACTAAATTTAAATAGTGTATAGATGCCACTATCAAACCAGCATACAAAAACCAAGTAGTGATAGGACATAACTACTAAACCGATAATTCACAATAATTTATTTATTTCTATTCAATGGGATACAATAATAACCCAAAGATATATAAAGTACACTGGTCATATTGGTATACCAAAACAACACAGTATTCTTCCAACTTGTAACCTAGAGATATACAAGTACTCCAACCATACTGGTGCAACAAGGCAACATAATATCCTCTCATCCTATAAAATTTAATCCTTAAGTATTGATGCCTCCTATAGGGCTCGTAGATTACCTATTGAGTAGACTAGGCCTTTAGCCAAAATGACAAGGCATCTGCTGAAACTACCAAACCAAATTGAGGGCTGCTACCTCATCTTTTGGGTAACTAACCCTAAATAGCAACCATTTCCAAATATCGAGGTATTCCTCTTTAAATATTAGTATCTTAATGTGGTGACCATAAAATATCACAAAATACACAATGATTCCTATTCCATACTTAACCATTTTTTTTATTTCTAATTATTTGAGTCAACCATAAGGTTCACGATCCAAGTAAAAGTAAAATTTAACATTGAGGTCAACCTAGGAATCCATTAAGGCCATCCTAGTCTAATTATTCACACTTTTAGGCATAATTAGCCACAAATGACCAAAATGTCTTTATATGTTATTTACTTAATGATTTTTCATTGTAATGCTAATTGTTATTAGAATTAAAAAAAATTCATGGTATGAATAAATAACATTAAAATAAGTTCATTAATGCAAAATTATAAATTTGGAAAATTTCAGAAGTGACAAAATTACCATTTAGCCCCTAAAAGAAAATGAAGCCCACATAGTACATAGAACTATAATCATGCATAATTATTTTACCATAAACAACCCTAGTTTAGCATGCTATTATATATATTAAAATACATAAATTTACAATACCCTTGCATACAAATACATGTCTTATACTTAGAGAAATTAATAATAATCCATGGCGCATGCATATTTTTTATGTGAGTATTAGAAAAGATAAATTACACTTAAATAGAACATAGGAAATCCCAAACATGTTATCACATGATTTTTACATATTTATTAGGAGCATATGAGTTATCTATTTCCAAGAACAAATAGCAAAATAAAAATAAAGAACCATAAAAATAACTTCAATGCCTTAAAAAAGTAGAGGCACAAGAGGAGGAGACAAAAGATGACAATTTCATAATTAAATAAAAAATCTAACCATCTTTGCTTATTTAAAAATAAATAAATGCTATATATACGAAAATGTAAATGTGAAAACAAGAGAATAAGAAGAAATAGAGGAGGGTGGGTCTTAGTTATAGGCTTAATAACCAGAAATGAAGAAAGAGGTCAAAGCAATTGAGAGGTTCAAATGAGATAAATGCTAGATGAAAACAAAGCAAGACAAATGCAAGATAAATAGGGGATAGGAAAAAAATATACAGCCAAAAGAGGGGGATAGGTAGCTTCTTAGGTACTTTAATGATGAAGTATAAGGTGGTAGAGTCTATTTAGGTTGAATAAAGTTATGAAAACCAATAAATAAACCAAGGGATGGGGGAGGTGATGGTGTATAGGTACAAGGTCAGGTTCAAGCATGGGGAATGCAAGTGAAGAAGGTTGAGTGCAATAAAAGTCAAAAGGGCACAACTAGCATAGGTAGAAGTTGACTTTGGCTCAACTTTTGGTTAAATGAATATTAAAATTGTCAAATTGATACAAAATCTGATCATGGAAGTGTAGGGAAGGAACTTCATGGGTGAAGAGTAATTTTAATATTTATGGATTATTTTTAATGGTGGAAATATCAATAAAGAGAAAAACATTAACAAAAATAGCAAAAAAGGTCATAACATTACAAAAATTTATTGATAGTCTTAAAATATTATTTTGATCTCACATGAAATATTTTATGAATTTAAAATGAGGTTTGATATATAAAATATTGATCCAACAATCAACCAACAAGCTCACAAGGTGATTATAAAAATAAACACCAAAACTATCCCTAAGATCACTAAAATTTTCGGATCATCCCAACTCATTTCCAATGTAAGTATAATTTTTTAGAATTTTTGACACACATTGGATATGATTTTTCGCTAGCATATCTTAATTTTATATATTTCATTTAAAAATTATAAAGGAATAGAAAACACAAACAAAATCAAATAAAAAATTTAGATTTACATTTCAACCCATTTAGGACTTGAATAAAATTTTATAAGAGTGTTTTGCTAGGTTTAACTTAAAAAGCGGCGTATATAAATAATATTTTATAAGCAATGTGTGTTTAGTTGTAATCTCATAGTTACTATAGAATCACCCAAGTCAATCTTGAAGCCATAAAATATCCTACAATCATTTATGTAATTAATTATACATAATTAGGGCTAGATAGAAACACAACATCAAGATAACTCATGAGCCAAGTAGAAGAAAAACCAACACCGAGGGCTAAAGAATAGCCATTGGAGACCATTTCTAGCACCTCTTTGAAAATGGAATTGATTATAATGGCAAGGAAAGAAGCTATCCAAAGTCAGTAATAGAGGGACAATAGAGAGACCAAGCAAGCTAGAGCTAGAGAGTGACAGTGAGGTTAGCTAATGAATGTTGTGCTTTTGTAAGAGAAAGAAGGGTGCTAGAGAGAGTGATGACCTGTCTGGAGTATTTAAGCAATTGTTTTAAGTAAAAACGTTATCTAAAGTGTTGCATTTTGGCAGCTTTAGATAATGGTTTTACTAAAAACCAACATCTAAAGTGTTGCATGCAACTTTAGATAATGATTTTAATTAAAGCTGGCATGTAAAGTCCACACATTTCTAGCCACCCAAAACTCCATGCTCTAAAAAGGAGATAATTTACTTAAATTTTTAAAAAGTGGCTTTATATGCCGGTTATTACAAAAAAAATGTTATCTAAAGTTCCACACTTTTTTCTCACAAGATTTTGTGGCACTTTTAGTGACAGTTTTTATATACCTGTCATTTGTGAGGGGTCATCAAAACCTATAGTAGTGAGCCTTTCATTTAACATGACTTAGGTGAATGATCATATATTTTTTTAATGTTGGAAGTGGTAGTAATACTCATTAGTTTATATTTATGTTTTTGCTAACAAAATTATAGTAAATTTTAGAGTGTTACAAAGCTATTAAGGTGGATTGTTGGTTGAATGTGCATGTGAGTCATGTCATCCCATATCATAAGTTGGGGGTAGAATTATCTAGTATATAAAATTAGTAGCTTACTCTTTCATTGCAAATTGGTTTGCCAATTTTAGATAGATTAATTTGTGAGAGTTTATAAGCACACACTTGAGGGGTGATTGTTAGCTATAATTCTCAATTATGTTGTCTCATATAGAAAATTTGAGCTGGAATTGTCTTATTGGATTACATTAGAAAGATTAATCTAGGTGGAGTGAAAATATGTGAATATTTTGAAATGTTATTTGGGTATTTATTAGATTAGTCAGTGTGAATAAATCATAACTTTGTTTAGATTGGGGTGCTTGAAAGATGAATAACAAGAGATAACTAAAACATTAACATTAATATCCTTTAACCGCCAATTTAGAATTAGTGATTATGAGGTGAATTTAGGTTAAGCTAGATTAATCTAACAAAAAAATGATAAAGGAGACTAATAAATAATTGACCTCACCTAACCTAAGTTATTTTTAAAAACAAACAGCCTATAAAAGCTAACAAAATTTTATTACTGAAACCGGGTAAGATATATGACGATACATACAATATAAGCTTGCATTTATTTATGTTCAACTGTCAACATCAGCAATTACACGAACTAGTGCTTCGCAGATGAAACTTTAAAGTTAATTTCACTCGAAGGAGGCAGGCAAGATTGCGTCTCGGGCAATGGTTTGGTCACGTCAGTTTTATGAAAAAAAAAAAAAAACCCTTAAACGTGGAGGTGATGAGGACTAAATGTTTATAACTTATAACCCAAATGTTAATGCTATGTTTGGTTCTGGAAAAATTTTATGGAAAGAAAAGAAAATTTGATAGAAAATACTTTTATAGTGTTTGGTTGCCAAAAAAATGACGAAGAAAGAAAATTGGGATAAAAAAGAGGAGGAAACTTATATTAGATTATTTTCCTTGCCAAAACTTGAGGGAAAAAAATTGAAAAGTCTGGAAAGTTTATTAAGCACACCCTCCGACAACAAACATAGATAAAAGAAAATCACTAATCGATTCGTTAGTTCTATATGTTGTCCTCAATTTCTTTTTCAGTACAACCACTTGCTATTTAACTTATTTCACGATAGATAGATGTTACTTTTTAACATAGTTGCATTAATTAAAAATTAATAATTTTTAAAATATAAATGTCTAAGATGATTAATGTAACATCACATAAATGTATCTTTAGCTATTGATAACTGATCAATGAATGAGAGAATAAATGGAATAATAAGAAATGTACTATTTAATTTGTATGACATTCAAAACTTATATTTTGAAAAATGTTTTGGAAGAAAAAAAATGACCTATAATGTAAAATATATGGAATAATATGAATTAATACATTAGGGCAATAAAAAAAAGTATATATGCAATACCCTAAAATTTACTACTGAAAAATTTTATTTCAGTGAAATCGTAATACCAAAATAGTTTTGTGTTACCGTTGTACTCGATATAAGCTTGTCTTACTATACCATCTTTATATCGAATATAAGACCAAATAATTAAGACTTAAAACATGATAAATAGATAATAGGAGAATCTTTCATAAACATAGATAAAAGTTTAAGGTTAACTTTGAATACAATATAAATAATACATAAATGGAATACATTAGGAACTTATAATCCCAAAAGGTATATGGGCTAAAACCAATAATAGGATAACATGACTTGATGCCCAACTCTGATACATATGAATCACTCCTCCACAAATAAAGCATCATATGTGGCAAAATCATTCAAATGGTCCTCATTGACTTCCACAAAAACATTTGGGGTCATCTGTTCATGGGAATGAACAACACCCATGAAAAGGATGATTTGTATAATACATATTCAGTAAGGTGACAATAAAATCGAAGGATTATAAAGAATTACATGAGTTCACATTAGAGAATACGCGTACATGTGTGGTATCATAAATCAATGTAAGGTAAATACTGATTCTAGAACTCATTATTAGATATAAGAATAATCCATACTTTTATTTACGTTGAGTTTAGGGACCACACTATTTTTAATTTAGTGGAATGAACTAAAGCACCTATGATGGAGGAACACACCTAAGCCACTACTATCATTCAGTAGAACAGACAAAACATATACAAGAGAAACATGCTTGTAACCACTATTCTTAAAATGGGGGAGTAGTTTGAAGCACCAATCCAGGCAGAATACACTCGAACTACTATCATCGTCTGGTGTAACAGACACAACACCTCAATCCTAACTCATGTAATCTTTCACTTTAAGTGATTAATGTCTAATTTATTAGTTACTTATCTTAGAATCATATTCTCACTCATGTTGAGTTTAGGTCCCTACTATTCTTAATCCAATGGAATGGAATGATCCACCTCTCAAGGAAGAAATCTCCTCATCTACTATTATCATCTGATAGAGCGAACACATAATACCTCAGCGAGACTCATATGATCTTTCATTTTAAGTTATTAGTGTCTTATTCTTTATTTTTTTTTATATCAAGATCATGCATGAATCATTTAGATATGCATAACATATAATTGAAAACACATAAGGCAAAACACTCATCAGCTACTATTATCGTTTGGTAGAATGGACACATAATACCTTAGCTTGACTTATGTGATTTTTCATTTTAAGTTATTAGCATCTTATTCTTTATTTTTTATATCAAGATCATGAAGGAATCATGTAGATATGCATAACATATAATTGAAAACACATAAGGCATAACCACATAGTTATAGAGGCATTCCCAATAAAAAAGGTTACAATTTCCCTACAAACCATAATTTCAATTACAAGCATAACCACTTCCATACTACTCATTTATACACCACTTTTATCATACCTTCCTCAAATATCATTATCATCAATAAATATAAAAATCATATCTAACACATACGATAATAACCATATCTATAGAGTTACTATTCACAACACTTACAAAATCCAAATTTAACGAGTTGGGTATAACTTTTCCTATAAGACTCATATAATCGCCAAATTTAACATAAATTCCTAAAATACCAATATTAACAACATATCGAAAAATTAAGGGTTGACTTTAATGTCATATACATATGATAATAATGCTGTCTTTAGGATTACTATTCTAAATTAAAGCCCTTTTCTCATTTTATGTGACTTAGACCATTCATAATTACTCCAAATATTTTCAATAGTATATTTACAAAATCTAAACAATTAAGACATTAAGATAACAAATATTCTAAATTTAACCCATATTGATCAAAATACCCTTAAAGATGTCGAAACACCCAAATTTCACAAAAAAACCTATATGTCAAATATCATTATTTTCCAATCCTCAATTTATTAAATCATCATACATATTAAACATAATAATTTCCATATTACCATAATTTATAAACCCACATTACAATACTATATATCATACTAATTCAGTTAGGGTTTACAACATATGAGTTATCTCAACAATATCGTATATGCACATGCTTTCTCATCTTACTCAATTTCCATCCTATGATACCACATTATCACATAATAACATTAAAAACATTAAATTATCAATATAACAAAAACAAACATGTGATTTCACACAAGTTACACATAACATGCTAAGAGTTCCTAACTACGACATATATCCTTACCAAAAGGACATGGGTCTATAAGCACTTATAAGCCTAACTCCCCTCCTCTAAGACCTCCAAAAAATAACCTAATAAACAAGGATAAAAAAATTATAACTTGAGAATACAAAGGAAGGGCTAAGGAAAGGAGGGTGAAAGCAAAGTAAAACCAAAATGTGCAAGTGTTGAACGACTGTGGTAGAACTTGGCACAACAAGGGGGGGAGAGGGAACGATACTTAATGCCAAAGCTAAGTGGGGAGAAACAACACTAGAAGTCATTGATAAGGGGTGGCAATGATAATAGAATCTATTTCCAAAGGGGTGGAATAGAGATATGACGCTAGTGGGTTAGAGTCATGAGAAGGTTGGGCACTTAGTGGTTGTACAACGCAAGATGGGGGTGATTGGAATGGGTTTGTGATGGGGATGAGGAGATGTTGATAGGGGTGGTAATGGTGGTTGTTTTCTGGGGGGAATATTGGTGCTTGGTTGTCGGTAGTGGTGAGGGTTGGGTGATGTTTGGAATTAGTGAATAGGGTAGGAATGAAGGAGAAGATCGGAGAAAACAACTTGGTTGCTTGGGGTAAGATTCTCGATGATAATGGAGGGAGGGAGGGAGTTAGGTGAGAAAATTAAGTGGAGGAGGAGAGAGAGTGGATGGGTGTGTGTGTGTCTATATATATATATATATATATATATATAGAGAGAGAGAGAGAGAGAGAGAGAGAGAGATAGATAGAGAGAGAGAGAGATAGAGATGTTGCGCATAGTGAATAGTAGAGAAGAGGAGGCATGCAAGAGCACAATGTAAGGCACTATCGTGGAAAAATTGTTGGGTAAAATTTTCAACGGAACTCATCCCTTAAGACGTTGGAGGTGATGACGATGATGATAAAGGTATGACAAGTAGGTTTAGGGTGTATGCATAGTAAGAGGAACTTGGTTAGGAGAAGATAAAATCACGCAAGGAAAGAAGGAAGCCAATAAGGAGAAAAAAATGGAAAAAAAATACATTTAAGGTTAGGATTGGAATTAGGTTAAAATTTTATATTTGGAAATTAGGGTAAAATTAATAACCAACCCTCTGGGGTTATGTTTATGTTAAAAATATTAATGATCCAGAACAAAGATTAGGATTAGGTTTAGATTTAGGATTAATAAATTAGTTTAAAGTAGAAATATGAGTTCCCTGATATTAGAATTAGGTAAAAATATTAATTTTTTTGGGATTAAGATTAGATAAAATTTGGGTTATTACAATATATACGATCCAAACTAGATCTCTTAGTGAGAGCTAAGAACTAGCACTCTTAGTTGAAGAAACTACCGATAATATATGGTGGAAACTACTCTTAGTAGGCAGAGAAAATTACTGTAAGTATCTCAAGAAACTATAATATTTAGTGTTAATAAAAAAAATATTTTAGGTTTGGAAACTACCAATTATAAGTGGTGGTAATTACTCAGAATAGGTGGAAGAAACGAATATAAGTGTAACACCCCCAAAATTCACTACTAAAAACTTCATTTTAGTAAATAAATTAGTGGAAGTGAAATACCAAAACTGTAAATTCTGGGAATATTACCGCCATACTTAGTACCAGACTGGTTCACTCCTACCATTACAGTACCAAGTGCTAAGGCTAAAGAGGATTATCGTCAAACACGAGTCAATACTTAAAACAAGAATTCATAAAAGAAATAAAAAGTTCATAATATGAAAATCAGAGTATGCAGGAAAAGGTTTACAATTTAGAGTACATAATTAAAATTCCTTGAAAGAAATACAGATTATAATATAATAAAATCAAGTCTGAGTAAACCGGTACAATGTAAAAGAACATGAAAAGTAAATCCGGTCACGACGCTCTCAAATCCCCAAGCCAAGTCCATGTTCAACACCCAACCTCGCCCGATTCCTTGTAAGCATCGAAGACATCGAAAATAGTATCACTGACCTACATAAAGTCAGAGGGGCCTTCTGTTCATGGGAATGAGCAGCACCCATAAAAGTGTGGTCAATATGCTACGTACTGAGAAAGGTAACCATACAGCTAAGACCAAGCATATAAAAACATGTAACACAAGTATGCTCATATAAATGACATACAATCATTACAGATGAATAAAGGCTAAGTTCTGGTCTGGATCAACTGATTCTTTAAATCTTTGATCAATACTCATTTCACACTATGCTTATTATCATTCCATGCGAGTGTGGGAGCCCCACTATTAGAGCCGGTGGATCACAAACATATAGAGCATAATGCTCCTAACCACTATTATTGCCGGAGGATTGGTCTCCTGGGCAAGATGATCCTGGCCACTATTATTCACCGGTGGACCGGTCTGGCCCCAACTTTCATGGTGTTTCACTGTAAGTACTTAGTATCTTTTCCATGTCTTAGCACAATTATGTTCGGTTTGTTAAGCACGGAATCCCCTAGTCTTATAGCCAGTGGACTGAAAACATACAGGGCATAATGCTCATGATCACTATTATTCGACAGTGGATCGATCTTCAGGGCAACCCGGCTCCTGGCCACTATTATTCGCTGGTAGACCGGTTTGGGCCCGGCTCAACAGTCTTCCTCTTTAAATGATTAATATCTTAATGAGTCTTATTCAATAACTTTCACCCTAGACATGCATGTCACACTCCATGTACACTTATCCTCCCAAGAGGGCCCGTATCATATCTTGAGACTCTACCCCTCCTAACACACCCCAACATCCTTTCCTTCCTCGACTTACTCACAATGGAGGCCCAACTCCTAAGTGTGGGGTCAATGCCCATTACCTTACATCTCCAAGTCCACTCACTGCCTTACCTTAGGGTTTCCTCCAGAAATCCTAATTTGGGCCTATGTGGCCCATCCTTCTCTACCTCCCACAATTGAGGCCATTTAACACCCTATACGTCACATCCCTTAGATTCAACCCTCATCATTTCACTTTACTCCCCCAAATACACGTGTGACCACAAAACCCTAGCTAGCCACACCAAACCCTACCATCCTTCTTTCCACTTTTCACCCCTCCATTTCTCACCTTCCACTCTTACTCTCTCATAATATCCATACGCACCCTACACATGACATTCCTCCCCTCTCATCTCATACTCCACTCACCCTCAATTGTTTTTACTTTCACCACCGTCTCGAATTAGGGTTTTCCTCCCAAACCCTAGCTAGGTCTCTTGTACAGTACCCTTGTACTAACCCACGTACTATTTTTCACCCAAAGCCTCCAATCACCCAAACAACTCTTCCTTTACCTTACTTACATCCCAATACAACATTTTACACGTAAATTTCACCACCATGCGGACTCCATGCACCTCATGCGAACCCTCAAAGTTTTCATACAAAACCCTAAAATTCCCATGCAAACCCTAGATTCTCCCATCCAAGGTTCACCCCCTCTTTTATTTTATTCATAAACCCCCTTTTGATTTCCCTTGCATGGATCATGAGATATTTATGTCAATCCCACATTCCTTAGTCAACTTACTTCCCCTTAGTCAACTTACTTCCCTTTGGTCAACTTACTCATTTTTCTTTTTCATCTTTCCACCCCATATTACCACATTAAATATCCTAGCATGCATGTCCTAAAGGGCCACATCACATCACATCACATCACATCATATCACATCGCAATTCACATCATATACATATTAAACACATGATATAAGAAAGCACATGAGCATACCTCAACTCTAAGTTGCGCTACACATAAAACAGTTATAATAATAAACATAAGATACATAACATATCATGATACATGGAATACAAGGCATATAAGGCAAATAGCACACATAGGGCCTTAGTTACATCCTTTCCTAAAATGTCACTGGTCTTGGAGCACGCTCCTACATCTCCTTAGGGTTTTGACTGGTTTCACCTCCTAAAACTAATAATTAATTTCCCTCCTACCAAAAATACTTATTATTTCTAACTTTATTCTCCTATTAGGGTTACAATTATTGAAAGAAACTCTACAAGTGAAAATAGGGTTTTTAATTTGCAAGTTAGCCTACTATAGTATTACTAGTCAAAATAGGTTTATGTTAATATTTATAGCCATATTTATATTACTAAAACTAATAGCTTTATTTCTTCTAATAATAGTACTAACACTAGTTATAGCAAAAAATAGTGATATTAATAATAATAGTAATACTAATACTCATAGTAATAGAAACCCTAGTATTTTTAAGGCTAAGACTAATAATAGGGTTAGGGATAAAAATAATAATAGTAATACTAACAAAATACTAATATTGATAAGGATAATAATAATAATAATAATAATAATAATAATGATGATGATAATAATAATAATAATAATAATAATAATAGAAATAATGATAATATAAGGGTTCAAATATTTTTACAATAATAGTAATAGTAGTAGTAGTAGTAGTAGTAGTAGTAGTAGTAGTAATAATAATAATAATAATAATAATAATAATAATAATAATAATAATAATAATAATACTAAAAATACTAAAAGTGTTAAGAATAATATTAGTAATATTAATATTTGAATAATAAATAATAATAATAATAATAAGGTTTGAATATTTTCAATAGCAAAAAAAAATGATAATATGCCAAAGCTAGCATTAATAATAAAATAATAACAACAACAACAATAAAAACAGCAACAATAATAATAATAATCAAAATAATAATAAAATAGGGTTTTGACCCCTTAATAATAATAATAATAATCCGAGGCTGTAAATAATAATAAATATGATAAATAATAATAATAATAATAATAATAATAATAATAATAATAATAATACTTAATAATAACAATATAAATACATGTAAAATGGATAAGGCTTACATAATTAGGGTTTAAGGGCTGAGAGGGGTCAGGGTACCACTTAAGGGGGAATGAGTGTTTAGGTTAGGAGAGGGAGAGAAAGGGAAAAGTTGAGTGTTTAGGTTAGGAGAGGGGGATTTGAGGTGGTGGAGGTTGCCTAGGTTGAGAGGGTGGGAATGACGGTGATGGCGTAGCCAAATGTGGCGGTGTTGTGGTGGTCGAGGATGGTGAAGAGGGAGGAAGAGAGGGTGGAAGGGGACAAGGAGGGTAGGGAAAGGTATGGGAAGTTCTACAGGTGATTTTGGAGGGTATAAGGGGTGGTGGTTGTGATGGGAGTGGCGGTGGACGGCGGTGGCTGGGGTGTTGCTGATCGGGAAGGAGACTTTGCACGTTTGGGGTGGTTTGTGCGGGGAAAATCAAGGGTGGTGGAGGGTGTTGTTTGGTGGGGTTGATGCAGGGAGTGGTTTGGGTGGCGGTGCATCACGTGGTTGAACAGGTGGCGACTGACAATGGAGGGGATTTCTAGGTTGAGAGAAAAAAAAAGATTGAATGGGGGTGCATGAGGGTATTTATAGGCTAAGGATGAGGGGGAAGGTCGGTGGCAGGCGTGTAGGTCACTGGCCGGCGGCCCAATGGCAGGAGAAGGCCTGCGAAAATTTGCAGGACATGCTGCTCGGGAAGGGGAAAAGGAGATGAGAGAGAGCCACACGTGAGGAGAGAGAGGGGGTGTTAAGGAAGAGGGTAGGGGCGGTAGGCTGGCGTGCGGCGGCGTAGAGGCCTCGTGCCTGCACTGGGAAGTCGGAAGGTCAGGCACGGGGAGAGAGAGGGAGTCGGGGGAGAAGGGAAAAAAGAAAGAGGGGGTGTGTGGCGCTGGACTGATGGTCCAGGAAAAGAAGAAAGGGATGAAGAACCGGATCAGCTGGGGGAGAAGGGGGTGCGGCGAGGGCCACGCAGGAGGAAGGGAGGGGGAATTGGGGCGTAGGGCTGGGTTGGCCTAGGTTGGGGGAGGGAAGGAAAAAGGAGAAAAGAAAATAAAAGAAAGAAAAGAGGGGAAAAAGGAATAGGGAAAAAGAAAAATAGGTGGGTTGGGGTATTAAAAGTATTTTGGTATTTTGGGATATTTAAAAATAATAATATTTTAATAAAATAATAATTAACTTCCCTTTTTAGGCTAATTTAGGATTTTTGAAAGATTTTTCCTAAATTCCATTTTAACTAACAAATCACCCTAATTTTCTCCAATTAAATTATTTATAAATTTCCTATTAATTTTACCCTAATTACTCCCTCTTATTTTAATAAAATAATTTAATTAATAAATTTTCATAATAAATCCTTAATTAGCCATAATTCTCGAATTAGGGTTTTGGGGTATTTTAATAAGTCTCTTAGTAAACTATAATATTTGAGTGCTAATATAACACTCCCAAATTTATTACTTAAAATTTTTATTTTACATAAATGTTAGTTACAAAAATAATGGATATTACTGCTTCACCAAGTAAAATTATAGCATCATCTAACATTCTTATACTAAGTGCAAAAGCTAAACATTAGTTTGCTTAAATTAATAACAACCATAGAAACAAATATATATTTCTATATAGAATAACATTGTCCGAATAGCCCAAAACATTATGCAAAGAGTTACAATCTAATGATAAAAATAAGCATAGAAAGAGACATGAGAGTCCCAGAAAAATCCGGATCAAGAGATGTTGAGCGAACCCTAGACACTCCTAACTCTCAACCCCTATCAGAAGCTATCGGGTCAAGCCCACAAAGTACTCCTTTAAGGTAAAGATTTTCCATTGAATAGGCACAAAACCATGAAATAGAACCTATCAGTATAACGATACTAATTAACCAATTATAAACTAACATAAAAAGTCTTTATGGAACACATAAAATGTATCACAACAAAGCACGGTATAAAATGATATAATATACATGCGATGAACAAATATACAATCATCATATTAGGTAAACAATAATTACCAAAACTACATACATTCATACTTGTTCATTTAGAAGATGATGACACTTACAAACCAATCATAAAAGAGATGCTCTATGAAGTAATGATTAGAGCCCATATCAACACAATGACCATAACCTTCACAATATATCTCATATCTCAATATCAAAACTAATAATATCCATTTCACCATAGGTAGGGAAAAAAGGCACAATGCCAATAAATATCAATAATATCAAAGGTAGGAAGAAAAGCTACTACCGACCAATCCAATAACCATTTTATCTAATAATAATCATTTCTTACTCAATATGATACAATAATAACCTAGAGATATAAAAGTAAACCGGTCATACCAGCACATGAAGCATCACGATACCCTCCAAAAAATCCAAATTAGAGTCATAAAATCACTTTGATTGTATTGGTGTACATGAAAACACAGTATCTTCCCAACCTAGGACACCTAATCCTTACTATCGATGCCCCTATAGGGTACATAGGTCATTTATAGCGTAGACTTGAGGCTTATTGGGACACAACGATACACCAACGATCCAAAACCAATCGAGGGATACTACCTCATCTCTAGGGTAGCTAAAACTAGAGAGAAACTATTCCTAACTCAAGGTATTATACCTTAAGTATTAATATCTTAAACGGTTGATCACAAAATATCATGTCTTGCACTATGATTCCAATTCCGTACTTAACCATTTTTATTTTATATCTAATTATTCAATACAATCCTAAGGTCAATGGTCCAAGTTAGAGTGAAAGTCATTACTAAGGTCAACCAATCAATATAATAAGGTAGTCCTATGTTCAATTATTCATATTACGCACATTAGGCCAAAAGTGATTAAAATGCCCATAATTGCCACATTGTCATCCATTTTAAATACTAATTTTTTTTATTTATTAATTTCTCATAAAAGGCTAAAACACAATAATTAAATTACATAACATAACATGTAAATAAATTACCAAAGAAGCCAAATGACCATTTTACCCTTATACATGATTTTACACGTAAAATCCAAATATGTGTTTCTAGAACATCAAATCAAATATTCTTTACTAAAAAATAAAAAACACATATTAGACGCACTTATCAAGATAAATATCATGATATGCTTAAAATGACTAAAATACCCCTAGGGCATATAATGTGATACCCCCAAATTCAAGGGAGTGTTATAAGGATTGATATGGCTACTTATACCAACATAGTATATCATACTATTAGTGATTCCATCCTAACAACTCCACAGTTAAGTGTTATGACCATGGAGTAATTTTCAGGATGGGTGACCCTTTGGAAAGTTTTTAAAATTTTCTAAATTTTTTTGGGAAGTGCTTGAGTGAGGATAAAGCACGCTAAAAGGACTTATGTTGATTTGCAGGCCAACTAACCAATCCAAAATTACTCTAGGGTATCCCCCGTGTGGTTGTATCGAATCGGGGTATTACAAATGGTATTAGAGAAAAATGGCAACCGCGAGATGAACTTAGATGAGCGAGTCAGTTATCTAGCGGGACGATTCTTGGGATAAAGTGTATTGAGATAGTTAGTGATTGGGGCACAACAAGGATGTTGTGTTCTTTGATTGGGGGTAAATGTAATAACCCCAAATTCAGGGGAGTATTATATGGATTGATATGCCTATTTATGTCAATATAGTGTACCATCCTTTTGGTGATTTTTTCCTAAAAACTCCATAGTTAAGTGTGATAGTCGTAGTTATATTTTTAGGATGGATCACCCTCCTAGGAAGTTTCAATATTTTTCTAAAAATATCTTGCAACATGCGTGAGTGAGCACATATCGTGTTGAAAGGACTCATGTTTATTTATGTGACCAGCCGATCAATCTAAAAGTACTCAAGGGTAGCCCCCACATGGTCTTATTGACTCAAAGTGTTACATATAATAATAATAATAATAATAATAATAATAATAATAATAAAGGTAAAACATGCATTTCTAAAGCATCAAATTACATACATCCATACTAAACAATTATTAAGACATGTTAAGCAGTCTTACTGAAATAAATATTATGATACACTTGAATGATCAAAATTTCCCTAGGGCACCCATTAGTAATAATTATGTTAAAATGCGCCTAAACATGTTCAACCTATCATATTGGTCATAAATGACATATATACTTTGTTTTCGGCATACAACCCCTTTTAACATACTTTCATAGACATAATAATAAATACAAATTATCATGTTCCATTTCACCGCATTTTCATGCTAACACTTTTAGGTAAATAAATAATGACATAACGAACATGCTTAATAGAATTTGTAAATTAAAATCTCTAATATGTTATCATGCAATATCTCACATTTTAGTAGAGTATAGGAAATACTTGATCTCCTGTAAAAACATAAATTATGGGTAACCAACTAAAGTTGATTAGGCTCCACTAATTAAACTTTTTTACCTCAAAATAATACCACAATAACCATCTTAATATTTAACCAATAAACTAATACTTTTAATTAAAAATATTTATTAAATGAAAATTTACCAAAATTCCCCCTAATGTTGCAAAGAGGTAAAATTTATGCTGAAATCCTCATGATGCCCATGCAGTGTGAGTTTAGGTGAAGTTAGAAGGCTTGGAGGGGGAAGGTTGGCCAAGTGAAGGTGAGGTGTGTAACGGGTGTTGATGGTAGCGTGTTGGTGGCTAGAGAGGGTGGTAGAGGTGGATGATGCTGAGTTGCTAGCTTGGTTGGGAGGATATAGAAAGGATGAGGTGAAGTCAAGGAGAAGATTCTCGATGGTGGTGGGAAGCTCGATGAGGCTGGAATTAGGGTTACAACAATAGATGGTGTTGCAAGGGGAAGGTAATGACAGATAGAGGTAGAGGTGGTTGGTGGTGCAATGGCTAAATAGAGTCGGAAAAAGGAAAAGACGAGATGATAAGAGAAGAATGGAAATTAGGGATGGACAGAGAAGGGTATGGGAAGGGGTTGGGGTGGTGTGGTGGTGCATTGGCTTTGGTTGTTGAGGGTGGTTTTGCTGGGGTAGAATTGGTCAAAAATTGAAGGAAAAGGAAGAAGAAGGAAGAGGAAGGAAAATGGAGAAGGGGTAGAGTAAGGAAGGGGTACATGTATGTATATATATACTTTGCATATACACATAGGGCTGTTCACGATTCAAATATTCGATATTTTGAATATTTGATTATCGGATATCCGAAATTTTGAATATCTAAAAATTATTTTTGATATTTGATTTAAAACTTTGGATATCCGAAAGATTAGATATCTGAATTTTCGAATCGGAAATAAAATATAACTGATATTATCCGAATAAAATTTCAAATAAAAAAGCCATCAAATCACAAATATATATGATATGATCCGATTTGCTCAGCAAATATCCGACTTGCTCAACAAATATTCGATGTTAGAACTAAAATAAAGAAGGGATGGGCGGAGTCTGTTGGTACACAAAGTGTTTTTTTTATAAATATCTAAAAAGGGATTATATTAAAATTATAATTTCAACAAAATAAAATTTTACCTCAAATAATAAATAAAGTAAGTAAAAATTATACACACACACATCTAAATTTATTTATATACAATTATATATAAAATACAAAATTATAAAAAATGTATAAACATTTTTCTTCGGATAATATATTATTTGTATTTGTTAAATCAGATATTTGGTTTGTTTGACTTTTCATTAATCAGATAGGATATTTGATTTTGAAAAAAAAATCGAATCAGTTATTTGCTTTTTTGGATCGGATCGCTTTAGATATCAGATCAAATAATCATATATCATATAACATGAAAAACCCTATATACACATGGTTAGGGTGAAGGGAAGAGAAAATCGATGGTAAAAGGTCAGGTTTAGGCATGTAGGACAGGTGAGGGTTGGTGTGGCAAAAGCTAAGAATGGAAGGGAAGGAGAATGGGATAGGGGAATTGAATGGGGTGGTTGGGCTTGAATAGGAAAGAGGAAAAAGTGTGTGAGGGGCGTTCAGATAGTCTAGAGGCAAGCTAGGCAAGGGAGAAGGAGAATGAAGGAAAAGTAAATGAGAAAGGATAAATAAAAAGAAAAAGAAATGGGTTTTTTAGGGTGCATGCTAGGGAAAGAAAAACAGAGAGATTTGAGTTGGGATGGTAGGTCAGGGAGGATAGAAAAAATAAAGAAAGAAAAAGGGGAGAGAAGGGAGAGAGAAAGATAAGGGAAGAAAATAAGGAAAAAGAAAATAAATATTGGGTTAGAATTATAATTAGGTTTACATTTAGAATTAGGATAAAATTAATTTTTGCAGATTTAAGTTGAAAAAAAATAATAGTTATGATAAATTTATTTAAGAATTTATTTGGTTTTTCGATCAAATGTTACTAAAATCATAAAGCTTATATTTAAGGGTTAGGCGAAAATATAAATTAATTATAATTAATATTAGATAATATTTTGAGGTATTATAGCTAAAAAGAAAAACAATGATATTTTTGTAAATATTTGGTATTTATGTTTGAGGTTAGGAAAGTGCTCATAATAGGTAGTAGAAATTACCTTCTAGGGATAAAGGAAACTATTGTAAGTCTCATAGAAAGATATAGTATTTGAATGGTAGAAAAAAAATGGTGGAATTTTTGTAAATATTAGACATTTATGTTTCAGGTTAAGAAACTATCCGCTATAGGTGGTAGAAACTACCTGCATTAGCCTCATTCCCATGTACCCTAATGTGACATTTATCGTGTCTTTTGTGAATATTGTTGTAATACCCTCAATTGGTGGGAGTGTTATAAGGATTGATATGGCTGCTTATGTCAATACAATATACCATTCTTTTAGTGATTCTGTCTTAAAAACTCCATAGTTAATGTGTTGATTTGTAGGGTTAGTCGATCAATCCAAAAGCACTCTAGAGTAGTCCTTGTGTTATTGTGTTGACTCAAGGTGTTATAAATGGTATCAGAGCAAAACAACGAATGTGAGATGAATTTGGAAGCTAGTCATCTGTGACGAGTCTTGGGATAAACTTTTTTGAGACAATAGTGGTTGAGGCGCATCAAGGACATTGTGTTCTTTAAGTGAGAGTGAATGTAATACCCCCAAATTGAGGGGAGTATTATAATGATTTATATTACTACTTATATCAATATGGTATACCATTCTTTTGGTGATTCTGTTCTAAGAACTCTACGGTTAAGTGTGTCTCCCATGAAGCAACTTTTAGGATGGGTGAATGTAATCCCCCCAAATTGAGGGGAGCGTTATAATGATTGATATAGCTACTTATATCAACTTGGCATAACATTCTTTTGGTGACTTCTTCCTAATAAATTTGTAGTTAAGCGTGTTTGTCATGGAACAATTTTTAGGATGGGTAACCCTCCTCGGAAGTTTTGAAAAATTTCTAAAATTTTCTCGAGAAGCCCATGAATGAGGATAAAGTGTGCCGAAAGGACTTGTGTTGATTTGTAGAGCCAATTGAGCATTTCAAAAGCACTCTAGGGTAACCCCTATATGCTCGTATCAACTCGGTGTGTTCTAAATAATATCATAGCAAAACCGTGACCGCAATATGAACTTGGATGAGCTAGTTAGTCACCTAACGAGATGATTATTGTGATAAAATGTTTTGAGACAATTAGTGATTGAGTCGCAACGAGGACGCCACGTTCTTTGAGTGTGGGTGAATGTAATACCATCAAATTAAGCAGAGTGTTATAAGGATTGATATGACTACTTTTATCAACATGATATACCATTCTTTTGGTGATTTCATCATAAGAACTTCATTGTTAGGCATGCTTGCCGTGGAATAATTTTTAGAATGGGTGACTCTCTTAAAAAAATTTGAAAGTTTTTTATAAAAAATTCGAAAAATACTTGTGTTGATGTGTGAGGCTAGTCGATCAATCTGAAAACACGTTTAGATAGCCCGAGAACCCTTATGGGACCATGTGGCTAACAAGTAGCCCCGTATAGTTATATCAATTTGAGATATTCTAATTGTCCTCTTCACTAGGATTTTGTATACATCCTGCCTACGAATTTACTTCCTCTCAAACACGGAGAGAAACGAAGCATTGAACCCATCAAATATAGTGATACTGTGCAAATGAACTACTGAGTTATCCCATTATCATTATTTATTATGAATTAAGTTCGTGTAGGAAAAACGATTCCCCCCCCCCCCGGGAAAAGGGAAACTATTTGCAAGCAAAAGTGGCAGTGGATGAGAAATTATAATTAGCTTTGACCATATATACTGATTCTTCGCCTTGACCATATAATACTTCGCCTTTTCTTTCCCCGGATGGTAGCCCGGTGCTGTAAGCAGCAGAGTGAGTGGGCATGGTAGTGAAGGAAAGGCAGCAACAAAACCGAGGGCGGGGCAGGGAAAAAAAATGTGGTCCTTGAAACCCTTCTTTAATTAAAACCAAAGTTGATGACTTCTGAGTTGTAGTCAATGCTTGGAGCGAGTCTTGGACAACGGATATCTTTTCTCAGATAGTTTTACTTTCTTAACGAGACAACAGTCTTTCATTATTTCTTACGTCCCCTTTGAGCACGAGCGAAAAAAAAAGAGGATTGAAAAAAGTGTATATATTATAGGAAACTACAGTTTCTAATTTTTTTTAAAAAAATAAAATAAAATAAGAAGTATTATTAAATCAATTCGGTAATTAATTGTGGTATTTTTGAGCCAATAGAGAATCCACATGTAGAGTATGCATGTTGAACGAACTTGGAAAAATAAAGCTATGTAGTAACGAATTTAATTGTGAATTACTCCTATTCTCAATTGAATTTAGAATAAGTGCATATTGCCAAAATTTCATTCTCTCATTATAGGTTTACGAGAAATATATGTGCATTTTGTTGTTATATATAGGTGGTCTGCCGATCTGATTCTTTATAATTCTTCTTGAAGTTGGAACACTTTCCTCAGCTGCAAAAATATATATATATATATACAGTGGCGGAGGTAGGATTTTAATTTCATAGTGTCCCTATATAAAATAATATTATTGGATAATATCAACAATTCAGTGTCTAGATATAACCGATATCATTCCAACTTTCTAGAAATCAACCGTTCCATACATAAACTTTCATATGACAAATTTTTTGAATATATTGAACTAATAACTCTTAATATAAAGTACTAATATATAGAAACATAAGAATTCATCAACTTATTATTTAAGAATAAAAAAAATCCTTAAATTATTTTAGAGAAAATAGTTTATGACAAAGGATTAATTCAAAGTTATTATGATGAACTAATAACTCACACCCATTAAACTAAACTACTAACCAAAAAAACAAATTAAACAATTTATCAAACATACACATCCTCATAAAAAATACAAATTGACCAAAGAGTTAAAAATATACCTCTTGAGTCTAAAATAACCATGTTCAATGAATTGCAAGAGTAACAAAAAATGATATGGAGTCGCGTCACACAATTTAATTTTTATTTTTTAATAGAAACTTCCCTATCCCAGGTAGGAAATATAAAGGAAGAAGAAAAGCCCCCTCATTTCCTCCATCATACTTACACTTCTTGCCCTCAATTTCAAACTAAATCAATTGAATATTTTTAGAGTTCAAAAACTTTGCAATTCTCTTTTGGGCATTAGTGCACCAATATATGTCAGAACCCAGAGTTGGGAACGGAAGGAATAAATGATTGAGAGGTTCTGGAACCTAATATAAACCCCTTCATGTTTTAGCAAGAGAAAGAGATTCTAAATAATTGAATGAAAGATGGAGCGATTCTTGGTTGAAGGAGGAAAATATGACTAAATTTCACAGATTTTATTCATTGATTAGTTAGGAAGAGATGACCGGTAAATAATTTAGTTGGGTAACATTGATGGCACTGAATAACAAAAGGAAAAGAAATGAAAATATTAATTATAAAAGGAAAAACAAATCTTGTATTAATTAAAAACATAGTGTGCTGTTAAAAATAAAATAAATTGGAAAAACCTTAACGTATAGACGACAACAAGACTCGAACACCGGTCTAACACGAAGAACCTTCATCACCCAACCAAAGAGACAAGCGGTATAATTTTCAATGGTGCCCCCTTCAGTTTTATACGTCTACATATATAATATATACTATAGTCATGGAGGGGCTCCATGGTATCCTGGGATACCGTGGAAGAGCCCCGGCTCAGTCTATGTATATATATATATATATATATATATAAATAATAATAATAATAATTTAATTATATACTTCGATAACAGTCTTATTCCACTTTCATACTATATTCATTATACCCTTTTTTTTATGTTATATCTTCATCTTTTTCTTCCACCATTTGTTTCCGATAGAAAGGAACGGAAACCCGATTACAACCGATGTTTACTGGTGGGAGAGGTATCTATCATTGACGCCTCCAGCTCTATCAAACGTAGGCACACATTGTATACATGAACAGTTGGTTGGAGAGGCATCTTTTTCTTTCTCGCTCGTTTATTAACCCTTTCTTTATCACTTTTTAAAATGGGTACTGAAACAGTCCCACTAGCTCACTAACCGTTCAAAAAAGAGAAAGAAGATATTATCGATCCACGCCTCTCCTTTCAATCTTTGTCAGCTGGATTATATTACCAAAGCACCTACTGAATTGTTGCTTCGTCTTTCATCCTTGCCGTAACTCATAAATATCTTGGCAATAGTAATTAAGGATATATGGGTTGAAAGAGACCGATCAAGATTTATCGGTTTTATGGGCAAGCAAAATGAACATGTGCTGCACAAGCGAAACCCATCATACCCCGTCTCTTGAGAGGTAAGATACCATTTAGGGATGCACAAGGGATTCCATCTGGTTCGGCATGACTGAGTTCTAAATTTAGACGGACGTACATCATGTAGGTGACCGCGTGTTATCATACTGAGAAAATCAACTTAAGAAATCTAGTATTCAAAAGCTAGCTAACTTTAACCATTAAGCTAAATCTTAGAGGTTAGCCACGTGTTTATTGAGTGTACTATATCTAGGAGCCTGTGAGATGATTTTTTACTGGGATTACGTGGGTACCCGGGGTTGGATACCCGGCGGGGAAGAATAAGGCAATGGCTCATCTGACAGGGAAGGTGCAACTCTTTAAACAGCAGGGTTCTCAAGGCCATTGTCCCACATCTCTTGAATGTTATTTCGACTAATAGGATTCAAGTCGTGTTCATCTTGTACCAAGCTAACCCATATAGTTAGAATGCTATTTGCGTTCGGGTGTACGTGACTACTCGGTTACTCCCTTATGGTAGAGCCTCAAAGTATGTATTATAGCTTGTTTGAAGTTACTAATAAAAAGTAGTTATCATAGATAATCAGTTATTTTAGAAATTTTTTAGCTTAATTTTTTTTAAAATAAGTAGTTATTATAGATAATTACTTTTGATAAGTAGCTCCAAATATATTTACTTCCTCAGTTACTACTCTTTAAGTGCTTGTTTTGTATGTGGGTAATAGAGGTAAAAAAAAAATTACCCCTGCATTATACATGTCTTGTATAATCTATTTGAAAGTATAAAAAAAATTTGGACGAATACCATTTTAGATCTTAATTTGATCTTAAGTGGGTATTTTATTGAATTTATTATTATTATTTTTAAATACTTGATCTAAAAGATATAAAATAGTGGGGAATTTTTTCCACCCATTTTACCGCGATATCAAGCATAGTGAAAATTAGTGCAAGTTGTAACACCCTCGAAATTCGCTACTGAAAATTTTCGTGTAATAAAAAGGTTTAATGGAAGTAAAATAACAAAACTGTGAATTCTGGGGATATTACCGCCATATTTAATACCAAACTGGTTCACTCTTACCGTTCCAGTACTAACTGCTAAGGCTGAAAATGATTATAGTCAAACTTAAGTCAATACTTAAAACAAGAATTCATAAAAGAACTAGAAAGTTCATAATATGAAAATCAGAGTAGGCATAAAAAGTTTACAACCAAAGGAGTGCATAATTAAAGTTCCCAAAGGAACAGGAAGTACAATATGATAAAACAGGGCTAAAATAAGGCGATACAGAGTAAAATGAATGAAAGATAGAATCCAGACAAATCAATCTCGATCCCCAAGCCAAGTCTAGGTTCAAATTTCAGTCCTGCCCGATGCCTCATAAGCATCGTAAGCATCGAATATAACATCTCCTACCTATACAAACTCTAGTGGGCCCTCTGCTCATGGGAATGATCATCACCCATGAAATTGGTGGTCAGTACGCTATGTACTGAGTAAGGTAACCATATGGGTAAAACCAGCAAGAAGCACGCAAGTAAAGCCATGCAAGAGAATAAACACATAAGGCATAAAAGAAAATAATCCAGATTTACAAGATTAGGCCGGACTTATATTAATGATTTATCTTACATCTCTTTCATGTTAATTCCATGAGAGTACGGGAACCCCACTATTATAGGTGGTGGACCGGACTCACTTTGCAGGGTAAGACGCACCTGACCACTATTATTGCTGGTGGACCAGAAAGTATATATATAACCTCATTGGCCTTGACTCGCATGGTGTTCCACTATAAATAATTAGTATCTTTCCATGCCTTATGTTTCCGGTTCATACATTTCTCATATTAATCTCACATGAGTAGAGGAACCCCACTATTATAGCCGGTAGACCGAAAATATTCCACAGGGTAGAACACACCTGACCACTATTATTGTTGGTGGACCGAAAAATATATATCCTCACTGGCCTTGACTCACGAGGTGTTCCACTATAAGTAAATATTATCTTCCCATGACTTAGTACCATACAAGGTTTGGTTTATTGAGCCCGAAATCCCCCACTATTGTAGCCGGCGGACTGGAAAAACTCAGCAGGGCAAAACGCTCCTGACCACTATTATAGCCGGTGGACCGAAAAATCACTCAGTAGGGCAAAACACACTTGATCACTATTATAGCCGGTTGACCGAATAATATATATAACCTCACTGGGCCCTGGCTCGATAATCTTTCACTTTAAGTGCTTAGTGTTTTATTGTATCTTATTTCACAGACAGCCCCGACTAGACATGCACGACCCACTCAACTTCCCGACAATCCTGTCCAATATCTTGAGAATTTTACTTCTTCTAGTACATCTAAATATCCTTTCTCACTCTTTCCTCATTACCACGAAGACTCAACACCGAGGCCCACTTCCCATATTTTTGAATCAACTTAATATAACTCTCTAGGGTTTTCTTCTAGAAAAACCCTAATTTGGCCCATATGGCTCACCCTGCCTTTATCCTATATAACTCATACTCCTCAAATTTATCACCTCGCTCGATTCATATCCAAGCACCCCATTTTACTTCCCATATAATAGATGTGGCCACGAAACCCTAGCTGGCCATCCCAAAACTCTAGCACCTCTCTTTCCCAATACGATGTTATTCATTTATCACTCTTACTTATCATCACCTCTTCCACGTGATACATATCCAATACAACCCATGATCTTGAGACTTCCTTCCATCTTTTACCACTCACCATGAACCTAAAAATCTTCTTTATTACCAAAACCATCACTTCTCTCGGCCCACACTTGACATTACAACCTCACTATTCAACTCCTATACATGATCACCAAAACCCTAGTTAGCTCCCGGAAAACCCTAGTACTTCTCCTTTCCTATATGCCACTCACTCAACACCCAAATACATCCTTCTCACTTGACTCACTTTTCCTCCATGTGACACCCCTTCCATCTTTTATCCTTATTCTAACCATTTTTATTAAATTTTCCTCCCTTACACATTTCTCTCACTTAGGGTTTCCTCCCAAAACCCTATTTAAATCCCCCTTGTATCTTTACATTAACCCATATACTATTTTTCATATATGGACTCTAATCTCCCTAACAATTCTTCCCTTAACTTACTCGATCCTCAAATCAACTTTTTCCACGTAAAATTCATCTTCATGCAAAGGCTAACCATCCCATACAAACTTTAGAATTCCCATGCATGTTTAATCCATTCCTTTAATTTCATTCCCATTATTCCTCTTTTTCTCCACCTATAGGTCATAAGGTAATTAGTCAATCATTACCATTTTCTAGTCAATTCACTTTCCTCATTCTTTTTCATTTCTCTCACAACCACACCATACTATTTAGGACCTCCTATCATGTATGTCATGAGGGGCAGTATTACATAAGTACAATTCAAGTACAAGTAATAACATTGCATTACACATATCATAAACACATGCAACTTACCTTAGCTCCATGCTTAGCAAGCTGCGCCATAAGAATATGATAATATAAAATATAAAGCACACCCATCAAACCAAAACACATAGCACATTCTTACACATAAAAAGCCTTAACCATATCCTTACCTAATACGACACCGGGCTTGGAGCATGCTCCTACGCCTCCTTAAGGTTTTGACTTGATTCACCTAAAAGAGGGAAATATTATGGGTTAATCTCCCTCTTACCAAAATTACCATTATTCCTACCTTACCCTTATCATAACCTACTATTAGGGCTAATAATAGTAATAGTTGTTTTATAAATTAAATTAGGGTTATTATTCTCTAAAGTAGCTAATCATGCTACTAGTAATCAAAATAGGTCGTAGTAGCTACAACGGTTTATGTTAAAGTAATTATAGCGATATTCATATTATTAAAAGTAATAGCTTCAATATTTATAATGATGATAATAATAATAATAGTTGTAGTGATAATACTAGTATCAACCAAAATCCTAGTAATAATAATAATGGTGATATTAGTAACATAAAAGTAGTGACCATAATTAATGATACTAATAATAATAATATTAGTAGTGATAGTAAGGTTAGTGATATATGAAATGCTAAAAATAATGACAAGGTAGTAGTAGTAGTAGTAATAATAATAATAATAGTTCCAATCTTAAGAATAATGCTAATAAAGGCCCTAATAATCATACTAGTAGTAACCTTGGTGATAATATGGTCAAATATAATAATAATAATAATAATAATAATAATAATAATAATAATAACAATAACAATAATAATAATAATAATAATATAATAATAATAATAACAATGATAATAATAATAATAATAATGATAATAATAATAATAATGTTAATAATAAAACTAATAATTGAAATGATAATAGTAATATAAAGGTTCAAATATTTAACATAATAATAAAGGTAATAATAATAGTAAGAGTAATAATGAGGATAATAATAATAATAATAATAATAATAATAATAATAATAGTAAGAATAGTAAGAATAATAATAATGGTAATCATAATAACACTAATATTGTAGACCATTAATAATAATAATAATATTATTGGTTAGGAAAATTCTAAAGTAAGATTAAGTAGTAGTAATAATAATAATAATAATAATAATAATAATAATATTATTATTATTATTATAATTATTAAGGATAATACCATTAATACTATTAAAAATAGCTAATACTTGTATAAAATGGGTTTAGGGATTGGGAAGGTTAGAGTACCACCTAAGGATGGTGGCGGAAACGGTGGCGGCACACGGCGGTAGCATCGTCGGAGGGAGAAGAGAGGGTGGTATAGGCTAGAAGAGAGATAATGAGGGGGTGATTGAGTTGGTGGAGGGTGCCTCAGGTCGAGAGGGGTGGAATGAAGGTGGTGGTGCAACCCAAAGGTGGCGGCGTACGGTGGCGGGTGTGGTGGTCGAAGGTGGTGGAGGAAGGAGAAGGGAGAAGGAGAGGGAGGCAGGGAGAGAAGGAGGTATGGGGAGGTAGAGGAAGCTCCCCTAGTTATTTTGGAGGGGAGAGAGGTGTTGGTTGCAGCTGGATTGGTGGTGGATGGTGGTGCAAAGGGCGGCGGGGATCGAAGTGGGGATGATCAGGAGGGGAACTTTGCACGTCCGGGGTGGTTCATGCAGGGCAAACCGACACTATAACAAACTGGTGCATTAACGACCAATTTAGCGACTAATTTTGTTTTTGTCGTTATTGTTATATTATTAATGACTACTATCAAAAGTTGTCGCTATTGGTATATCTATTGTGAATAATATAATTTTTGGTCATTAATCATTAATTTATTGGTCGCTAAAAATGTTTAAGTTCCATATATTCATATATATATATATGTTTTATAATATATTTTTTTCAAATCTCTAAAATCCAAAAAAATAAAATGTAATGAGAAAAAAACACTTAAACCCTTCAACTCCTTAAAATTTCAAAAAAAAAACCCAAAAATTCTCTCACGTGCCAACTACCCTCACCCTTATATCATTTTAATTTTCCGCCAATATGTGCAGCATTAGCCTGACCCTCGAAGCTTGACCCCTGACCCAGACCTCCTTCTACTCTGCGCCTTCAACCCAAGCCGCACCACCAGGCGAGCCACCGCCGCTTGAGCACACTACCACACTTGCTCTAGCTTGTCGTCATCCTCCTCGACCATAGTAGCAGTGAGTAGTAGCAGCCGCCAGCAATGCATGAGGGCAACCGCGGCGCACCACCACCAGTCCTCCTCCAGCGTCGCTCGTCACCGGCGAGTGGTCTATTACCACCGGCGAGGCGCTAGCACCCCTCACTCCCTCCAATTTCACTGTAATTCGTTTGGTATAAATACTCAAACCCTAACTTTTATTTTGATTATTTTTAAATGAATTAGCTTATGATAAGATAATTTGGTTGTTTAATTATATATATGTGTGTGTGTGTGTGTGTGTGTGTGTTGTATGAGTGATTTGGAATGGTTAATTGTATTGGTTATAGTTGATTTGTGAAATTTTGATTTGTGACCTGGCTATATCTGGATTTGTTGGTTTTATCCAATTTAGCTATTTTAGATAAATTAAATTTACAATATGCTTTAAAATGTATCTAATTTCATGTTAGAACTATCAACTTGAAAATTTTGTGCAAAATTAATCGGAATTGGATTCTTAGGTTAAAATTCTTGTAGATTTAAATTGGATTGTGTAATCGAGTTATTTTATTCAATTGATTATATAATTTGCATTATATTATGTTTAATTTCATTTTCTACATGTCAATTTAAATATTTTAGCAAGATTTGACCTGGTTTGTAGTCCAGGCTAAAAAACCCTAATTATGTTAAATTAGATCTTTCATTTATTATTTTAATTAATTAAGTATATGATAGATGTTATCTTGAAAGTAAAATATTAGGAAGGGTTTTGATGGATTGTGGTGCTGAAGGTTTTCTTCATTACTTTATATTGTTGTATAATCTCTTTTTTATGTCATTAGATTATTTTCTATGTTAATTCATTTAAGAATTTTATATTCATTCAAGTTGATAAAATTAGATAAAGAATATGATGATGATCAACATTGACATTATTTTTTTAACTGGAAATAAAATATGATATAATTGGTGTGCTTTTGTGCTTTCTATTTCTTTCATTAATACTTTATTAATGATGTTTGGTGTTATATTTTATAATCATTGTCATGTATTCTTCAACATGATAGTGTGCATGTTTTATCTAATTGGAAATTGTTTTGTAATTGTTATATTTATTCCCTTTTTTCCTTTAGAAAATGGCACCCAATAAGGAATGGATTGGCCTTGTTGATGATCATTTTCATGATCCACCATATTTTACTGGGGTTGAAGAATTCTTGAACTATGCATTTCAAAAATGTATCAATTGTGTTAACACTAATTCTAGAACTCATGATACTTTGAAAGCACACTTGATGACCTTTGGGATTATGAGAGGTTATACTTTATGGTTTCATCATGGTGAAGAAGGACATGAGGAACATTCTGACATCAATATGGATCCTCAAAATATTGAGAAAGACGATGACTATGATGATAGTGATAATGAGATAGAGAAACTTTTAGAATATAGGTATCCTCATTGTCAGAATCTTGAGCCTAATTCGGAAAATATGGGATCCCTAAACCATGAAGAAGAACCCAACTTTGAAGCGGTAGAAAAATAAAGGTTCTAAGGGATCTAAACTGTCTGCCTTAATTTAAGTGATTCATGTGAAGAGTATTGGCAAATGGAGTAATCATTCTTTGACAATGTTACTTAAATTGTTGAAAGAAGAGTTATTACCCAAAGATTCAACCTTGTCCGACTCTTATTACAAGGCAAAAAAGACAGTTAAAGATCTTGGCTTTTCATTTGAGAAGATTGATGCATGTGCGAACAATTGTATGCTATTTTGTAAAGAACATAGTCATCTGGAGAAATGTAAAATTTGCAAAACTTCAAGATGGCAACATAGCAAGCATAGTGGGGAAGATAAAGTAAAAGCAAATGGAGAAAAAATAGCTCTTAAGATATTGAGATACTTTCCATTAAAACCTCGACTTCATATGATTTTTATGTCCATTAAGACGACCTCTCTAATGAGATGGCATCATGATAAAGATAATGATGGAGATTTGAGGCATCTATCTGATGGGTTGGAATGGAAAAAACATGATGATCTCAATCCGAATTTTCCTTCTGAACCTCAGAATGTTAGACTTGGGCTAGCTAGTGATGGTTTTTAACCGTTCAATAATGTGAGACTATCATATGTTATGTGGCCTGTGATCCTTATTCCATACAACTTGCCTCCTTCGTTGTACATGAATGAACTAAGTATGTTGCTGTCCATGCTCATTCTAGGTTTGCGATTGACTTTCAACTTTCATTGACCATTATAAATTATGATATCAAAAAATCATGATTTACGTTTGCTTCTCTTTGATATCTATATCATCCTTATTTATTTATTTTATGTTGATTTTAGGTCCCAATGGTCCTGGGGATGCTATTAATGTATATTTACAGCATCTAATCAATGAATTAGAGGACTTGTGGAATAATGGTGTCCAAACATATGATGCATCAAAGCGTCAAAATTTCAATCTGCATGCATCTTTTATGTGGGCTATCAATGATTTTCCTGCATATGGAGTATTGTCTAGATGGAGAAAAAAGTGAAAACTTGATTTCCCTGTTTGCAATAAGGATACTCACTCTTTGAGACTATTTAACGGGGGAAAATAATGCTTCATGGGTCACTGGCGCTACTTGAAAAATAATCATAGATGGAGAAGAGAGAAATTGCTATTTGATGGTACTAAATAAAAGGGCACACCTCCGAAGCCTCTAACAAGTGAAGAGATTCTTCACCAAGTGCAAGATCTTAAAGGCATCATATTAAGCAAAGATCTTACCTTTAAAGGAAAGATCTCGCATAAGAAGAGGTAAGATAACTGGAACAAGAAGAGTATATTTTTTAGGCTCCCATATTGGAAGCATCACTTGATACGGCATACCCTAGATGTAATGCACATTGAAAAAATATATATGATAGCATACTTGGAACACTACTTAATGTACCAAATAAGAAGAAGGATAACTATAATTCTCGTCTTGATTTGCAAGCAATGGGTATTAGGTCGGAGTTACATCCTATCACAAATGGTCAAAAAATATTACTGCCTGATGCTCGTGTCACCCTATCTCGAGAGGGAAAACATAAATTCTGCAAGTTTTTGAAGCATTTGAATGTTCCAGATGGTTTTGCTTCTAACATTTCACAATGTGTAAACTTGAAAGAGAATAAGATTTCTGGATTAAATAGCCATGACCATCATATTGTGTTGCATCATATTCTTCCTCTTACATTACGTGGCCTTCTTCCAGAGGATGTGTATGAACCACTTCTTGAGTTGTCTATATTTTTCAAGGATTTAGGTTTGAAACATTTGAATATGGAAGACTTTAGGTGTCTTGAAGCCCAAATTCCAATAACCCTTTGTAAGTTAAAGAATATTTTCCCACCGTCTTTCTTTGATGTAATGTTACATTTGCCAGTTCATTTGGCATATGAGGCTATATTATGTGAACCTATACATTCTCATTAGATGTATCCAGCGGAAAGAAATTTGTATACTTTGAAGTCTTATGTATGTAAGATGGCTCGTCCAAAGGGTTCTATTGTAGAAGCGTATATAACAGAAGAATGCATGAATTTTTGTTCAAGATATTAGCATAAAGTAGATACTAAGTTTAACTGCCTTGATCGAAATTGTGATTATGATGTGAATGTCTCTGCAGAATCATCTTCCTTTTATTACAAGGGAAGAGGGCTAGGAAGTGGTAGAACCAGAGAATTAGATGCAGATGAATTAGAGCAAGCCCATATGTATGTTCTTAACAATTTTGAAGAAGTTCAACCATTTATTGAGTAAGTCATACCTAAAAACTCTTTCCTTTCTATCTATTTTTTTTCAAAGGCACATATTAGACATAAGATATATCTTTTTTGTTTTAGAATATACTATCAAAACCAAGAAGACAATCCACCACAAGTGTCTTTCAATGAATGGAATAGAATGTTTATTGAGTGGTTTAACAAAAAAGTAAGTTTTCCATGCTAATCAATATTCAATATATATAGTAATGCAAGTTCATTTAGATCATTGGGTTTGTAAGAATAGGTTATAATAACAATTATATTTATTAGGTTGCAGATTTATATGAAATAGATAAAAGCGAGAAGATAGAAGCCTTACTCTCATTATCACGTGGTCCGTCAAAATATATGACATGTTTTTATGGCTATGCAATAAATGGATATCGATTCCATACTACATCTCATGAGGAAAGAATAAGGTCACAATGTAGTGGAGTGGTTGTGGTTGGTGATGATGGCAGTGGATCCATCGATTACTATGGTCAATTGACCGAGATTATTGAATTACAATATTTGGGCAATAAAATCTTAGTCTTGTTTCAATGTGATTGGTTTGATGTAGCTGATAACGTTAAGGGAGTGAAGGAAGATAAGTATGGGTTCACAAGTGTTGATTGCAGACATATTTGGAAAACTACAGAACCTTTTGTTCTAGCAACTCAAGCATCACAAGCATTTTATGTTGAAGATAACATTAACAAGGGTTGGCATGTTGTGTTAAACAATCTATCAGTAGTTCCTTGTGAAGACATTACAATTAAATGAAGACTTATGCATATAAACTTTAACTATCCTTGAGATTTATAATAGTGATTAGTGATGTACTTTTGAATACTTGCTACTAGTAGCTTGATTTTCTCAAAATGAGATGTATTTTTTGAACTTGTAACACAAGTGTTCAATGCTGTGTCTTATGTACTATATTTTGGGACAATATCTTCTACCAAATGTTGTTTTATAGAATCTAATTGTTTATATTAATAGTGTGGTTGTAGGTTTCAAGGAAATGGTGTCCCTAGTTAAATCAAAGATTGATCGACCTAAGTTTATATCACCGGGTCAATTGAATGCTATTGGCAAAGGGTGTAGCCGCGGACTAGGATTTAAGATGTTTCGACTATCCCCTATAATTGGTGGTAACATTCAAGCCATTGATAAGACAAATGAAGTTCCCCCATTATCATCAACTTCAAGAGCTAGTGCTAAACGCATGTCCAGCACTACTAATGTCCCTGTAGCTCAAAGGGGCCTCCTCCTCCTTTACTCAATGAGGATACTACTCCGCAAGGCAAAACAATTGCTGCCCGAGGTGGAAACAATCATGCCAATACTGAAAATATCTTCCAGTATTCTCATGGGAAGCTTACAAGTGAAGGTATGACACAATAAGCTTTTTATTATTTTTATTTTACTTAATTCTTGGTCACTTTTTTTAATATTTTTATGTAACAGATAATTCTACTCAAAAGATTTGGAAGCCTCGAGGTAGAAATAGATGTCAAAAAGTGGCAAGACTTAGCGGTGGAAACAAGCTACCTGTGACATTTTTTAAATGGTCGTGTTACTGGAGATAATAGCCATGAGTGGAGCAGGTACATAGGTAAATTAGTCTGTGATTGCAACATAATGCCTATTCGAATCCAATCTTGGGATGCAATTGAAAAAAGACACAAGGACCACCTATGGGTTGCAATGATGGTAATTAATTTCAAGTATTCATTTTGATATTTCATTTACTTTTACTTGTGCTATTGCAAACCTTTTCTCTTTTTCCGTATAGTAGTTTCCTTTGACTTGTTAATTCTTAGTTCCTTTTGATTCATTACTTTTGTGTTGCAGGAGAAGTTCACCAATGATGACATGGAGAGTTACAAAAAGTCTAATCTTCGTCACATAAAAGACTTGTGGAACAATTAGAGGGGAGAAAAGCATAGAATCATTAAAGGCTTGGATATTCATGAACACTTGAAGCTTAAACCAACTATGATTGAGGAACAATATGATTGGGAGTGGTTGGTGAAATGTTACTATCATAGTCCAAAGTTTGTGGTAAATCACTAATGAATAATTAATTAGAAATATTCATATGTTCAATTACCTTGCTAATTATTCTTCTCTTATATATCATATAATACAATATATCTGCACAGGAAAAGAGCCAAAGAAATACAAGCAACTGCTTGATGATGGACAACAAATGTCTTCATTGCAGTGGCAGCAAGCCTTATTGAGAGATCGCCTATGATATGGTATATATTATATGTAGTTGCCTATGAAGAGTAAGATACCAATTTTTCCAAAACACTATTTTTGCCTTCTTTTTAATCATTATAGATAAAAGTTATATTATATAGGGAGGAAAAGATGGAAAAAAATCCAAATTATGGCACCGTTTCTTTTGAAAGCTATAAAAGGGTGAAGAAATAGCTACAATCGAGGGTGTAGACATCTATGTACACCTTTTCCATATATCATTCATTTTATTAGTTCTATATATATTTTTTTGTCTAACTAACATTCTTTTTTTAAGGCTCAAATTATTGAGGTCCAAGCTGCGGAACCCTTCCTTTCTCATGTTGAGGTGGCTGAATGTGTGCATGGGGTGACTCGAACAAGGGACTATGTTCCTGGCTATGGTGGTGGAGTGAAGCCTAGAGATATTAGAGACCCTTAAAAAGGCAAGAAAAAACTTTTGGAAGATCTCAAGGCAAAGGATGCTGCTCTTAAAAGAAAAGAAGAAGATCTTAAGAAAAAGAATCAAGAAAATCAAGTACTAAAAGAAAGAATGGAAAAATGGGAACCTATCATGGAGAAGATTTTGAAAAGTGAAAGATTTTGATGCTTGATTCAAAATGAAGAGAATATAGATGATGATGTAGATTACATGCTTGCTTCTCCATCTACATCAAAAGGATGCTAGATGCCCTTGAACATGAGGTTAGTTAAAATTGTTAAATGTGTTAATTATTATGAGCATGATTCTAACTAGTTTTCTAATAAGCTTAAGTATCTAGTTTAGATCTAACTAAATTCAAATAAGGTATATATGGTTCCTAGGGATGAATTTTCAAAATTAACAAGCATAGGGACCATCCTAAGATAACTAGATCTGACTATTGAGAGATTATAAGTAATAAGCTAATACTATTGGTTAGGAAATAATAAATATGTAGAGTAGTAACAAAGACTTCAGAATGACCTAGAAATGACATATCCAATGTACACACTCAAATCATAATTAGGGGAAAAAACTGTCATAAGAATGCTCTCAGACAAACCAAATACCTCTTGCTTCAAAGAGTACATATGAGAACAGGCATTGTGCAGAAATATAATGACAAAAATATGAGTAGCTGAAGTAGGAATTAAAGGCTGCTAGTTAAGAACAATGCATGCCACTAAATTACCAATCAACATAAAAAAAATCAAGAACTCAACTCGAACACCCATGGTAAATAATGTTTACAAACAATGCAAAATTAAATTGATGTCAAGTAGATTTGGGGCATATGTTGGTTGCTCATAAGGGTTACACGTAGATTTCCATTAATGTTTCTCTTATTCACTTGAATAATTGCTCTTAAGGGTTGCACGTTATGTTCTTTACATTAATCTCTTTTCGATTGAGTTGTTCTTTCAATTTATAGTTTTGTTTCATACTTTGTTTTAGCTCTAATGGTTGAATTAGTAAATTGTGTATCCAGCTACATCTAAGTGGATATATTTTTGAACATTTCGTTGATTTTGAAAAGGTAACTGGTGGTGAGATTTCTTCTCATAATAATATGCATGTAGTTATGTATATTTTTATAATGACCTTTGTTTTTTATTTCATACTTTATTTTAGCTCTAATGGTTTAATTATTAAAATGTACATCTAGCAGCATCCATGAGAAGGGACTTGTATGGTCTGGGTTGCATTTTAGTATCGTTAACATCATAGAATATACATTCTCATAAGGTTGACTATTTTCTTTGCAGTTCTCAATTATCTTTAATTTATAGCGAATGCCACTGAGTTCTAAATGGATATATTTTCGTAAAGGCCATCGATTTTGGAAAGCTAACTGGTGGTGGTAATATGCATTGGGTAGAGGTGAGTTTTTTTCTTGTAATAATGAAAAGCTAATTTTTTGGTTCTGATGCAAATTTGAACCTTATTCATTGATTTTGTTAGATTTATATATATCATTGACAATTGATTAGTTGCACCAAATATTGTTTGAGTCATGTATTACCCTGGGTATCTTAGAGGAATTGTTTGGATGTGATAGGGTTGGAGGGTAAGGTTTATGGTGCTCGTGTGGATGCTGCCAACTTTGTTTGGAAGTAGTTTTTATCTTAGGTTAAAGAGTAATGATATACTATTGTTTTTATTGTTCGGTGTAATGTTTTTCTTTTCTTTTGATAGCATATATCATTGTTTTTTGATACTTATATTAATTATTATTTTTATATTTTTGTTTTTGCAGATCCTATTTATTTTGACAATTTGACTAAGTCTATTATGTTCAATGAATAGAATGATTAATTCTTAAGCGGCTACTAATCATGATATTTTTGTAATGCAACGACATTTTGTAGCTTTTTTGTAATATATTTATATTTGATCATAGACAAAAATTGTACCAGATTTGATACAAATTATTTGTATGAATATTTAGTTGAAAGTTTAATTATAAACTGATATTTAGAAAATTATATCCATATTTTAGAATGGATAAATATATGCATACATGTATATATATGGTTTGAGAAGATTAAAATGGATATATATGCATGCAGGTACAGGGTTTGAGAAGATTGAAATGAATATATATGCATGCATATAAGTACAGGTCTTGGAAAGATTGAAATGGATATATATATATATGCATATAGGTGCACGGTTATATATGAATATTGAAATGCTAATTATATTATTGAATATATAATTATGCCATTTGCAACTAATAAATTATGTCGCTAATAATGAATGAATTTTAGTATTGACAGAAAAATTAGTCGTTATTAGTGTGAGATTTTTTAATTATAATAAAAAAATAGGTCATTAATATTATTTAAAACAGTATATTTTATTCATTGTTATTGTTTTCAGCGACTAACATCATAAGTTGTCATTATTACTTTCAGTGACCAACACTTTGCATCGTCGTTATTACTTTTAGTGACCAACATCATACGTTGTCGCTATTGTGTTAGTGACCAACATAGTATGTCATCATTATTACTTTAGCGACCAAAAAAATTTCAGTTGGTCATTAAAGCCTTTAACAAGGGAGCAATAATGACCACTGACAACCAATAATTTTTTTGGTCGTTATTAGCTTTAGCGCCCAAAATTTAACCATTAGCGATGAAAATTGCCAGTCGTTAAAAATAAGATTTCTTGCAGTATGAGGGAGGAGGGAGGCTTAGTTTCGTAGAGGGTGATGCAGGGAGCAATTATGTGGGTGGCACGGGCAGCGGCGATGGTCGGCCGCGATGGAACAGGCGTTTGATCGGGAGGTTGCGCAAAGGAGGGATTTCTGGGATGTGAAAATAAAAACTCAATCAAGGTTGCCAATGGGGTATTTATAGGCCAAATGGAGGGGGAAATGACGGAGGAGGAAGAGGACAAGAGGGGGCAAGTGAGGTTGGACCACCGGACGGTGGTGGCAGGCGGTGTAGTCTCTGCCATGGCAGGGACATGTGTTGTCGGGGGGAGAAGAAAGGAAAGGGCAGGCATGCATGAGGAGGGAGGACGGTTTGGTTGGGTCAAATTTGGAAAGAAAACGACAGGGGAGGGAAGGAAAGGACGGGCTGGTCGGCGGTTGGTGGCAGCCGGTGGAAACGGTGCTGCAGGTCGGGGTTACAGGTCGCATGGGAGGGGGAAGGAAGAAGAAGGTTGGACCGGGTAGTCCAGGGAGGAAAGAAAATAAAAAGGAAGAAGCCAACCAGGCGGCTGGGCGACAGGTGAGAAGGGATGGTTGCGCGGGCCGGGATAGTGCCGAAGGAGAAGGGGAAAGAAGAGATTGGGCCGCGAGGGGGGCTGGCCCAAATCGGGGGGAAGAGGGAAAAAAATAAAAGGATAAATGAGAGAAAGAAAAGGGGAAAGAAGGAGAAAAAGAAAAGGAAAAGGAAAAATAGGTTGGTTGGGGTATTTAATATATTTTGGTATTTTTGGATTATTATTTAAAATAATAATATTTAGAAAATAATATCAAATACACGCGTTGTAGCACAGAGAACGCACCTACATGCGTGACTATGGCGAAGAAGAAGAGAAGTCCTCGACGTCAGCCATTGCCTTCCTCTTCGGTAGCTGATTCACAAGTGATGATCCTAGAGCCGCCTACGGATCCTAAGATACAGGTTTCTGTTGAAGAAAATTGGCCCGAGTTCTCGGCTAAATCACCATCTTCTCCGCGGAACCCTAACGATGTGATTTTGAATGATACTGAGTCGTTGGCCCAAACCTTAAACACGAATGTTTCTTATGATTTGTTTCATGTTGCATAAGAACCCATTCAAACTTCTGGTGTTTCATGGAGTGAAATTGTATGAACCAATCGAAATCCTTATCAATTACATACTTTATCATATCAACCCCCTAGTGTACATAAAGGAATAATCGTGGTTGAATTAAGGCAACAGGATGTTGATGCTGAAACTTTGTATTGGAAACATATCCTCATAGGTATGGTGTGCGGCCACCAACCTGCTTTCCCTCATATGGAATCTTTTGTTAGAAGTACTTGGAACCATGTGAAAATTCCTTGTATCCATCTGCATGATGAAGGGTATTTCTTGTTTTCCTTCGATTCTAAAGAGGACTGCAATGTCATCTTTGATGCTGGCACTTGGACCTATATGAATCGACCCTTGCTAAAAAAATGGCACCCACACTTTGCATTTAATAAAGCTGAATTCCAATTCCTTCCCCTTTGGGTTAAACTACCAGGGTTGCCTCTCGCATTTTGGTCTAATGAAAGCATTAGCAGAATCAGTAGTTGTGTTAGGAGACCTAGTGGGATGGACTTCATTACTACTATGAAGGGAAGAGTATCCTATGCAAGAGTCTTGGTTGAGTTTGATAGCCATAGACCTTTGATTGAACTTGTGCATATCAAGAAACCAGACGGTTCCTTACTTAGACAGAGGATTGAATACGAATGAAAACCCACTTTTTGTTCCCTATGTCACCAATCAGGTCATTTAGCTGATAAATGTCCTAGGTACTCACCTCACAATGGCCCCAAGAAGAAGTGGGTTGTGGTCAACGATAGAAGATACACAAAACCAGTAGAACAACCTCTTGTCAGTAATAATACTGAATCTTCTCAGTTGAATTCACCCCTACCAACAACAACCATGATGATCCATCTTCCTTTATCATTATAACTGAGCCTACACAACAACACTCAAGGACATTTAACAACATAGTAGGCCCTCCCATTATAACCAGATCAAGGAGTACTGTGACCATGCCACCTTCAGTAGCAAATCCTCCATACACTAAGCATAGTAACCCTTTACCACCTAAATTAGAGACTGATGTTCAATGGAAAATTCTGACTGGTTGAGTTGGAGCAGGCTTAATGCACCCATTACTTGATTTTAACATTCATCTCTCATGATAGTTGGGTGTTGGAATACAAGGGGACTAAATGATCCCCAAAAACAAAAGGCAGTGAGAGATTAGTGTAGAGGAAATAAATTAACCCTAATAGGCTTGATTGAAACTAGGGTTAAAGAAACTAATGTTAGTAAAGTCACCAAAGGGCTCATGGCACTTTAGAGTTGGCTTAACAATTATGATTCTCATTATAATGGCCGAGTTTGGTTAGGTTGGGACCCCAAGCTTGGAATGTCCTACCTTTAGCCACTCATGCACAAGGTATCTACTGCAAAATACTAAACCTTACTGGAGGCCTTCAGTTTTACCTCACTACAACTTATGCTTCCAATTCTGGAGAATCAAGAAAGGATTTATGGAATTGATTGCACCTTCACCACCCTACTAATCATCCTTGGTTGTTGTATGGAGATTTTAATGTGGTGTTAAATAGAAGTGAAAAAAGTTAAGGACATCTAAACATACAAGATATAGAGGCTTCAGATCTTTTTCAACCCAACCGCAACTTATTGATTTGAGATATATAGGGGCATTTTTTTACTTGGTTTAACAGAAAATTGGGGGATGATAGCTTTGGTGTAAGCTTGATCAGGTCCTTTGCAACCCTGATTGGGTTAATTGCTTTGAGGGATCCTATGCTCATTTCCATACTCCTTTCATTTCTGACCACTCTACCGTTACTGTTTCAATCAAACAGAATACTCAACAAGGCATCTCATCCTTCTGCTTTTATGACATGTGGACTGCAGATAATGACTTTATGCCTTTAGTAAGTTCACACTGGCACACAACAATCCCTGCTAATAAACTTCAAGGTATTATGACAAAACTCAAGCAGTTAAAGCACCCCTTGAGGTAATTTAATAAAAGAAAGTTTGGTGGCATAAGCAATCGAGTGCAACAAGCTAAGGAGGACCTGGAGGCAGCCCAACATAATCTGAATCGGAACTTATCAAACCGAAACCTTCACCATCAAGAATAACATTTGCTCCAAAAGTACAAACACTTGGCCAAGTGTGAGGAGATGTTCTATAAGAAAAAAAAGCACGAATCCATTGGCTAGCTTTAGGAGATGACAACACTAAATTCTTTCATGCCATTGTGAAAGGGAGGAAAATGAAGATTCAAATTCATTCCTTAACTGACTTTGATGGTATCACCCACACTGACTAGGCAGGGATCTTTTTAGTCTTTCAAGATTTCTATCACCATCTCTTGGGTTCAGTACCCTTAGACACTTATCCCCTTAATCCTGAAATTATTTGTAAAGGAGCCACTATACAATTCACACAACAGCACTCATTGCTACCACCTATTACTTATGATGAAGTGAAGACTATAGTATTCTCCTTAGCAAATGGAAAAGCACTGGGGCCTGATGGTTATAATGCACACTTTTTTAAGTCTACTTGGGATGTTATTGGCACGGTCTTATATGTGGCAATCTTAGATTTATTTACCACAGGTCTTATGCCTAGAGGTTTAAATGTTACTACCCTAAACCTGATTCCTAAAGTTCCAAATGCTACTACACCAGGTGACTATCATCCTATTGCATGTTGCAATACTCTCTATAAGATTATAGCTACTATTATTACCCTCAGGCTTCAACCCATTATGCCATCATTGATTAGAGATTCCCAATTAGCTTTTATCAAGGGCATATCTATTATAGACAATATCCTCCTAGCCACTAAACTAATAAGGGGCTATAATCAACAACATATATCACCTCAAATCATAGTTAAATTAGATATAAAGAAAGCCTATGACTCTGTCAAATGGGATTGCCTAGAGTAGCTTCTTTATGCCTTACATTTTCCACCTTAGTTTGTCAGGATCCTCATGGCTTGTGTTTCCTTAGTAAGTTACTATATTAAGTTTAATGGTGCCTTGCATCCTCCTTTCGAAGCAAGAAGAGGATTGAGATAGGGCGACCCCCTCTCACCTTATCTATTTTTCTTGGTTATGGAATACCTCAATCACTCTATTCAAACTTTATGGTCAAATCCTTCCTTCTCTCCTCACCCTAGATGCAAAAACCTGAAGATAATTAATCTCATGTTTGCAGATGACCTACTCCTCTTTTGTAATGGTAAGAAAGACTCAGTTACAACAGTTCTCATCACCTTTATTCACTTCTCCAACATCTCGAGACTCACCATGAATGTAGAAAAAAGTAATGTGTATTATGGTGGTGGTTGTTCCCAACAACTAAAGGATGAGATTTTGGAGTCTTTTCACATACCTAAAGGGGGATTGTCTTTCAAGTACCTAGGAGTACCCCTTGATGGTAGATATCTTACTAAACAACATTACCATACGCTCATTGATAAGTTTACTTCCAGATTGAGATCTTGGTAGACTAATTTACTTAGTTAAGCAGGAAGAATGCAACTAATACAATCTGTTCTCTTTAGCTTACAGACTTATTGGAGCATGGTTTTCCCTCTTCCTGTCCACATCATCATAGAAATTAATGCTCTTTGTCGTAATTTTTTATGGTTAGGGATTTCTAATGCACCAAAGCATGCTCTTGTAGCCTAGGAAGTAGTGTGCTTGCCTAAAACAGAAGGGGGTTTAGGCCTTAATAACCTTTTATGGGGGAATAGGGCTGCTATGTGTAAACTAATATAGCACTTAGTTGAAAAAAAAAGACCTAATATGGGTGAAGTGGATCCATGCATATTATCTCAATGGGAAGAATATCTGGGATGTTAGAGTGAAATCTTCTGCTTCGTGGATACTCAAGAAACTACTGGGAATCAGGAACATTTCTCAGGTGGCTCTCCAGTAGCCAAACTTGTCACGCATTCTTCATCATGGAAAGTTCTCTATCTCCACAACTTATGATTTAATTAGACCTTGCCATGACAGAGTACCTTGGTACTCCTTTGTATGGAACAAACACTCCCTCATAAGGCATTCTTTCATTTTATGGCTTACTATTTTGGGTTGTCTCCAAACCTGAGATAAAGTTCAAGTTTATGGCATGCAAATTGACATCACTTGTGTGCTATGCAATGGTGCAAATGATAGCCATTATCACCTGTTCTTGGACTGCACCTTTGCTAGGATTGTTTGGCTCCCTCTACTGACCAAGTTAGGATGCCAACAATAGATTACTCATTGGCAAGACATTGCTCACTGGGTAATTACAGGAGGACGAGGCCCTAAAGTTAGAAGACAATTCATTCACGCCTTAATTTTTGCCACCACATACGACATATGGAAGGAGAGGAGTAGAAGAATCTTCAAAATGAATCACAAGCACCTAGTTGCATTCAAAAACAAATTATAGTAGACTTGGCTGGGAGGATGACCAGATTTTGATACTGCAAATCATTTACTCATTTGATGGAATGTATAGATAATCTAAACTAGGAGTATTTTGCTTTGCTTAGTTCTTTTGACTTTAAGCCTTCTCTTTGCTCTTGTTTTGAGGCCTGCTTGTATATTCCTTTGAATTTGGAGATTAATAAACTACATACATTTTACCAAAAAATAATAATATTTAGAAAATAATAATTAAATCCGTTTTTAGATTAATTTAGGCTATTTCAAATGATTTTCCTTAAATTCCATTTTAATTAGCAAAACATCCTATTTTTCCTAATTAAAATATTTATTATTTTCTTCTTGATTTGCCTTAATTAATTTCATTTTATTTTAATAAAATAATTTATTTAATTAATTATCCTAATAAATCCTTATTTGGCCATAATTTAAAAATTAGGGTTTTTGGGTATTTCACAAGTACACAAATTCTATTCCTCACTCATGTCACCTTGCATGGTGCACCCAACTGACATGGTGGTGACATATAGGCAACAACTAGGATGTGAAAATCCATCACAACATAGCGTATTTTATAAGACAATACTCGATGTGTATTATTCTTTAGATTGATATGTGCCCTTCTCTAACTAGATGTATATCTTTCTTTATGTTGATGTTTATTCATTTCTACCTCAATGTGCATCTGATCCTCTTGATTAATGATTATCCTTCTTAGGGTTCCCTATGGTTTGATGTTTATTCCTCTCCACCTTGGTGGGTATCCTCTTCTTGGATGATTTTTATCCTTCGTTAGGCTAGAGTAACTCTAGCTTAATGTATATTCTCATTTGGGTTGATGTTTATCCATATTCACCTTGATGATCCTCTTGGTTTTCTTGGTTGATGTGTATCTTTATTTGAGCTAGAGAAGCTATTCTCATCTAGGTTGATGTTCATATTTCTCCACCTCGATGTGTATTTTCCTCTTAATTATTTTTTTGGGGGGTTGAGCAGCTTTGATTTCTTTTGAACAAACTCCCAACATGAATGTTTCCAAAGAGACTTGAACTTGTAACCACTAACACGAAAAAAAGTATGCTAACTACTTTGTGACAAAATGCTTTAATTTCAGCGTAATTACTTCATAGAGGCCTTATAACTCTTCTACCATGGCCCATATTAGCACGCTACATTATCCCGGAGTACCTTGCACAGTGCACTCAAGTACATAATATCTACAATGATATTGGTAGTTTAGAAAACTAGTGTGGTTCTAAATTCCTAGAATAATCAATGATTTTTATTATATATAACCCTTATATGATTATAAACTCATTTAAATAATATTTGTTAACCACACTGATTATTTCTTTTGTGGATGGAGCAAAAACTCATGCATAGTTTATCAATTATGAAGAGATATCCTTTAATATATAACTTATTTTATTCTATGAATATCATAATTTGTTAGCGATAATGTAACAACCCCAAATTTACTATTTAAATTTTTTGTTCCGTAGAAGCATTAGTTATAAAAATAGTGGGGTGCTACCGTCACACCTAGCATAAGCCTAACATCCACTACCACTCTTATACTAAATAGTGCTAAGGCTAAACCTCTATCTACTTTAATTAATAATACAATTAGAAATATTAGAGTGAAAAGGGATTCAAATAACTTAACCATCAATCCAAGTAAACCAATTATTAGTGGTTACAAAATCTAGTGAAATAAAAAATACATAAGATAATAAGAGTTCAGAATGACTTGGTCAAAAGATGTTGGACAAACCCCTAGACAGTCTTAACTCTTAACCCATATAAGAATCCATCAGACCTTACACTTAAATTAGTCCTACAAAGTAAAAATGCTCATTGAGTAGGTAGGGGGCCATGAAATGGAAGCCATCAGTATTACGATACCGAGTAATAATTTATAAAAAACTAAAATGAAAAGCCCTCATGGAACACATAAAAGCATCACAAAAACACATGTTATGAAACATTTAGTTTGGCACATGTTAATTAAAATCCAATAATCATTCATATAACCACATACCACCAAGACCATATACTACTCATGCTTACTTAATGAAAATAATAGAGTATTAAAAAAACAAAAAGGGGTGAGGTGATGGTAGCGTGCAGTAAGGAGAAGATAAAGAAAATGTTTGGGGGAGATATTTGGGGCACCGCAAAGGGTAGAGTAGGGGTAAAATAATAGGATAGGGTAGGAATTTATTTATTTAGTTTTAGGTTTAATTTGGATAGGTTAGAGTACAAGATAGAAAAATAATTCCAGAAAAATTATCCAGATTAGGATAGGTTTAAAAAGGGTCAGAAAGTGTAAAATAATCAGGAATAAATTTTAGGAAATTATTTTTGGCTTACGAATCAAAAGATTATAAGTAAAATAAGTTAGGATAAGATTTATGGGTATAACTAGGATTAAATTAAATAATCCAATTTCTATCAAAATGTTAACCTAATTAAATTTATACTTGAATCTTTGTAATAATACGAATAATAATACCAGTTTTAATATTAAACCCCTTAAAATAATATTTATAACTAATCATACAATTATTAATTTATAAATAAAGTTTTTAAAAATGGGGTATTACAACAGTCGTGCAATTTCCCATTTTGTGTCGTGCACCCCTATTTTCACCCCCAAACCTTATCCAAACACCACTAAACTTTCACCATAGATTTACCTTACATTCCACCACACTTCATGCAACCCAAACATGCCAATTACTCCAGTTAATTCTCTAATCTCTCTCCTATTTAATTTTAGTTAATTTTGGATTATTTTTGGTGTTATGTTATATGTCAATATGTTTTTTGGTTGTGTTAATGTAAGGAGTTTGAAGAAATTGAGTGGAAACTAACTGGGTGAATCTTGATTATTTCTTTTGCTTGGATAAGAGGTAAACCGTACCCTTCTACTAAGATGTGAGATCATGTGGTAACACATAAAGTTTGTTTTGTGCTTAGGGTATGACTTATGCCTCATTTTTTTAGAGGAATATATGTATATGTATTTTACTTCGGAATTTTTAGAACGAAATTGCAAGTGTTATGAGTAGGCATGAATGTAAATGGCATAATACCAAATATTTAGCATATTTTCAATGTCTTAATTAATCGATAATATACGCCTGTGTGTTTTGTTGAATAAATTACATATGCCTGCATAGGGTTTGTTAGAGTTTGAAACCCTGCAACCTTATAATGTAATTGACCATGATAAGTTTACTATTGTTATCTTTGTATAGTTGCTAAGGTTGAATTAAATAGTAAAAAGCATGCATACATGATTAGGGCTAGTATATAATAAATGTGAATCGCATATTCTAGAATTGAGGTGTTTCCTTACTTACACCATATTTTTTCTCGACTAGAAGCAGCACCGCCTATTGCACAGTTGTACAACTTTCCATTTTTGGCTGTGCACCCCTATTTTCATCCCCAAACCTTGTCCAAACACTACCAAATTTTAACCATAGGTCCACCACATAGTCTTCTATACTTCCATACAATTCAAGCTTCCATTTGACTCTGATTAATTCTCTAACCTCTTTCCCATTTAATTTTAGTTAATTTTGGATTATTTTTGGTGTTATGTTATATGCTAATATGTGTATTGGTTGTGTTAATGTAAGGAGTTTGAAGAAACTAAGTGGAGACTAATTGGGTGAATCTTGATTATTCCTTTTGCTTAGATAAGAGGTAAACCGTACCCTTCTACTAAGATGTGATATCATGTGGTAACACATAAAGTTTGGTTGTGCTTAGGGTATTATTTATGCGTCATTTTTAGAGAAATATATGTATGTATTTTACTTTGGAATTTTTAGAACAAAATTGCAAGTGTTATTGTTAGGCATGAATGTAAATGGCATAATTCTAAATATTTAGCATATTTTGACGTATTAATTGATCGATAATATATGTATGTGTGTTTTGTTGAATAAATTACACATGCATGCCTATGGTTTGTTAGAGTTTGAAACCCTAAAACCTTGGGTTAAATTACCATGATAACTGTACTAAGAATATCTTTGTATAGTAACTTGGGTTAAATTAAATAGTATAAAGCATGCACACGTAATTAGGGTTAGTATGCAATAAATGTCAATCATATGTTCTAGAGTTGAGGTATTTCCTTTCCTGCATCGTGATGTTAATTACCCTGTTGAATGACATAATATGCTATAGATTTATATGTATATGTTATATTGAATATATGTCACCCTAGAAATGTATAATTTAGGCTGTAGACGTAATTTACTAAAGGCATGAAAAGAGGATAATATAGTCAATCACTAAGATGTAAAGATTATTCACATGCTACTATATCATGAATAATTATCCTTTAGTAGTTTCATAACAAATGGCTCGTAATAATGTTGCTTGATACGAAATTGGATAAAATGGTAAAATTAGGGGTTTGTGGGCATTTTGGTCATTTCGAGGGTTTACCTTAAATAATTAGAAATAAAGGAAAATGGCTAAATATAAAGAGGAAATTTCTATGCAATGTGTGATATCTGTGGTCACCCTATAAAATACTAATAGGTAAAGTGGAAGACCTCAAGTTTGGGAATGTTTCTCTAATAGTATTGATGGGTTCCATTTCTTGGTCTCCTACCTATTCAACGGACAGTCTTTACCTTGAAGGACTACTTTGAAGGTAAGGTTTGATGGCTCTATTAAAGGGTTGAGAGTTAGGACCATCTAGTGCTTGCCCCAGACTTCTTTTGATCCAAATATTTCGTGGACTCTTAAATCCCTTGCTATTTCCTTTTTGTTATATTGCAAATCTTTGCCTGATCTTTTTGTATTTATTAGGACAATGTAATTTGTAATAAAATTACTATCTTGCCTTCGTTATAAATGTTATTTAAGTAAAGTAATGTTTTAGCCTTAGTACTTAGTATAAGGATGGTAGAGGATGCTAGACTTATACTGAGTATGGCAGTAACACCTATTATTCTTGTAATTAATGCTTCCACACAACGAAAACTTTTAGTAGTAAAAAATTGAGGTGTTACATGAGCAGCAATGATGGTGGTGTTGGGTAGCTCAACAGGCAGAGGGGATGGTGTATAAGCAGAGCAGGGGAGAAAAAGGGAGGAGGAAAGGAAGAAGGAGAATGGGAATGATTGAGGTGGTTGAGGTTGGTGATCTTGCAGGTGGTTGGAGTTGGGATGAGGGGAGGTTGTAGTGACAAAGGTGAGGGTCTGCATGGGATGGTGATACAGGGTAATAGGATTGTTAAGTCTGTAAGAATTAGAGTTAGATTAAATTTAGAATTAGAATAAAATTTATTGATCTGGGTTTAGGGAACCCAATTGAGAAAAGTAAACCGGGTTCATATATATAGGTTTAAGGTGGATCAAAATAAAAAAGAAAAGATAAATTTATTTAAGAAATTTATCTGGGTTCATAGATTAAATATTAACAAATTAATTAAATCAATATTTTAGGGTTATGTTAAAACATAAAGATTAATATTAAATAAATATTTCAAAGTATTCCAAATAATATATAGGCCCTCTCCCCTTCACTTTTGTTACAAAATGGGTGACTGTGGTAGTTTTCCACACTTTTTAAAATTGAACTAGAATCAACTTGCGAGTTTGCTAGTATGACTTCATATAACAATTCTCAAGATTGGTGAATTGGTCTAAATATTTATATATTGCTTAATTTTCTATGTATTTCACATATAATCTAATCAGTCCAAATTATTGGCATGGAGAGTAAACATGTAAACTAATGATGGCTAATTTGATTTTTAAAAAGTATAATTTTTTTACAAAATCATTAATAGATCATCAATGTTCAATGATTTTTCTCACATTTATAATTGAGTTGGATGGATGGTATGTGTCAGTGAATCCTCGCTCTTTCATTGACCCGTCGGTACCAACATTTTGCCAATCTTCAACCATCATGCGAACCCTTATGTAGTCTCTCTCTCTCTCTCTCTCTCTCTCCACCCCCCCCCCCAAAATAAAGTCGTTGTGCTTTTTTCCTGCTTCATTTTATCTTCCTCTTCCATATACAGTAGTGTTCTTCAACGGTGATGCTAAGGGAGCCGATTCCGGTCACGTGATGTCAGGATCCCGTAACGTACACTTTATTTTCTCAGATGGTATTATTTGTCTGGTATGAACATTTGTGGCAGACCATGGCATATGAGTGTGCATAAACAGTGATTTCAATAGGAGAATGACAAGCGAGGAAATTGGATGGAGGCTGACAACGATGGTGATGCTTCAAGGAGATCATATTGTGGGTGAAATGTAGGATTTGAGTGGAGGGAGAAAGAGAAGAAGGAAAAGAGATGTTAGGTTAGAGATACTGAAAATGAGTAAATTAAAATGTTTAAAATAAGTGGTGTTCCATAATACTTTCTTGATGAGTAACGTTTTTTTTTTTCCCCTTAAACACGGGACGATGATTACAAAGAAATTAATATTTGCACCCTGACTAGATAGACGTCGGTCAATAACTTCCTTAAAACCTACCACCGAGATGTCTTTGTGCATGGAAGATCATTGTATTGCCATTCCCCCCAAATATGATTAATATCGCCAGTAAAGAAAGTCGATTATACGCGGTTGATTTTCATTTCGACAAAAAAATTTCTTTAACTATGGGCGTGTGGCTATATAGATATATATGGCCTACACTTGGAAGAGTGTGTAATACTCAAAATAAGCGATGTATGATTAAGATGCCTATAGAGAATTGATATTTCTACATAAGTCAACAGTGTGCATCTTTCTTTTTTGAAGGCCATCGCTGATGGGCCATCAACAACGAGCTCTATAGTTAAATATTTTAGTAAAGACAGGTGATCTATTATTATTTTTCTTTCTTTTAGAAAATGTGTAAGTAGGAACAAAATATGCTAAAAAAGATTTATTCTGACTAATGAGATCAACCATCAATTTTTAAAGTGATCGAAAGTATCTACTCATGGCCAGAGACGAAGCCAGGATCAAAATTTAATGGGGTATATAATATTTAGATAAAAAATAATTATAATTAATAATATCAAATAATATAAATATATTTTATATATTTTAAATTAATACTAATTTAAAAAATATTTAAATATTTATGTATATCCCTAAAAAATATAATTAATTAAACTATATATTTAGTATTATGCATAATAATAATAATATTTATGATATGGTTTCAGTATAACGGATATATGATATTTAGGATATCCGATTTAAAAATTATATTTGATATTTTATTAATTATTTAAACAATACATCATAATATTGTATTTTTGTAGCTTGAAGTTTTTAAAATTTATTTATTTGTAAATTTCAAACTTTTATAATAATAATATTTCAATACCTTTTTTTTAGATAAAATAAGACATTTATATGATTATAAATATGAATATTAATTGATATATAATCTTTATTTTTAAAAATCTTTTTGCAAAAATTATTAAAATTGATAAAATAGTATTTTGATATGAATATTGGATATGTCCGAATATGATCCATATACAGACATTATTTTTTGGATATTTGGGATTTGGATACCCAACCTAAAAGATGTTGAAGAAATATTTGTAAAAAAAATAATAATATTCGAACGGATGTAAATATCTAGTTTTGAATACCCCTAATTAGATGTACCACATTAGAAAAGACGAAAGGTGGGAAGCACATCTTAAGGTGGCACAAATTAATCACAACCCCTATTCGTAAGCAGTCCAAACTATTAGGTTGTACAACTTTCGAGTATGATAGTGCTATCATTAGTAAATGTTACATCAAAGTATGATACTCAGGAGACATCGTGCCTATTAGTTTCAACTCCTTTATTGACACAAGAATTATGATATTTAAATAATAATCTTCTAATAAGAACCATGACATGATCAAAAAATTAAAAAAAAATATATCTTTCCCTCTTTTTTAGAAGGAGAGTTACAAGCATATGGTAAATAAGCTCTCTTTCCATTGGATCGCTGTGTAACACTCCCATTTTGACTACTTAAAATTTTTATTTTACAGAAGCATTAATTATAAAATTAATGGGTGTTACCGCCACACTCAGTATAAGTCTGGCATCCTCCACCATTCTTATACTAAGTACTAAGGCTAAAACATTACTTTACTTAAAAAACATAATTACAAAAGTCAGAATGCAGAGAACAATAGCTAAGTATGGGGTTAGTTAAAAGCAACATCAGTAGTCTGATATATTAATATAATCTATATATCCGACAAGATCAAATTCTAATCTATCAAGATTAATATATAATAAATTATGGAAGCATACCTGAATCCATAATGGAAAAATTATCGATGGATTCGGAACAAGGGTCGTACTGCAGTTTTCTGAGTCGGGCACACATTCATTGGTTTCTATTGACTGATAGGAATTGAATAGGACAAAGTGTGTGTGACCCAGGGACCATGACCCTTTATGTAGACAACTGACATATTGTCCATCAGATTATTCTAGTTCGGTCCATCAACAAACTAAAATACCCAATGTCTCTACACACACAAGCCCACATCTAATTAGATACATTAAGCCCAATAATTTATACGTAAATACGGTCATTTATATACAGGCTTAATTTATACAACAACCTGCAATTTGTATCGTTCACATATGAGCCCAATTATTGGATAAAAAACCCAACAATCTCCCACTTAGGCTATATATGTGACCTTATAACCACAAATTGCCAAATAACTAAATGAGCTCAATATTGTTGTTGTAATAAAACGTATCTATAACCAATTCGGTCCATTAGTCACACCAACATAGGATCAAAGCGGCTTTTGTCACATTTCTTCGTAACTAAACATTCAATGGTCACATATGCAGATATAACTAAATGATATGGATCAAGATGTGGATGTGCAGCATGGAAATTTCATGTAATGTGATCTTAACATGCCTATTCCCAACTGGTCCACCTTAAAACTTTAGTGGGATCAAATCACAAACAAAGACAGAAAAGAAATAAACTGAAACTTTATTTCTACAAAAAAAAATATGGTTAAAATGTCCATAAGCCAAAACAAAGTGTCCATACATAGAGCAAACAAAGCGAGAGACTCCCACTAAAATTAAACATCATCAGATGATATAACACCCATATGAGCAACATACTCGAGGAACTGTTTGGGTGGTAAAGCCTTAGTGAGTGGATCCGCTATCATGGAGTTTGTATTAATATGATATGTAGACAATTTTTCTTTCTGTACTTTCTCTTTAACAACAAAATATTTGATATCGATATTTTTTAATTTCATAGAACTTAGGTTGTTATTAGAATACTGAATTGTAGTCTTATTGTCGCATAATATCATAAGCAGTATTTTAATACCGTCAACTATACATAGCCTTGTGACAAAATTTCACAACCATATACCACAAGTAGAAGCCATATAGCATGCTATAAATTTTTCTGTTATAGTGGAAGAGGCCACAATTATCTGCTTAGCACTCTTCTAAGAAACAGTACCACCAACCATCAGGAAAACAAAACTTGATGAAAACTTCATACTATTTTTGCATCTAGCAAAATCAAAGTCAAAATATCCTATTCATAAACAAACATGGATCACGTTTGTTTATGAATATATATATATTCATACTCGGAAGAGGTCGATTTTTTCACCTAATACTGTTTGCTTTGGGTTTTGTGGGGTTAAGATAAAAGTGTATCTCAACGGAATATCAGAGGTTGCAGTTAAACTACGTGCGGTAGAATACTAAACATATGTATGCGTGTGTGTTCTATGCCTGCATACGACGTGGATACATACACAATTACTAGTATATCTTATCCTAATTAATAATACATACATTCTCGAGGAATAAGAGTCATGTATTTATACATTAATCCATGACACAGCATATAATATTTTAAACACAATAACAAAGCTGGGAGTAATATTTTAAATGCAATTAGCAACATGACTTCGCGGGCCATTCAAGCACGATATTTCATATATTAAACAGGAGCGAAGCATAGAATATTGTCAGCTAAATTTCATTACAACTACAACACCGCCGATGCACATCAGCATAATAATGTAATTAAATACCAAGTCTTGAAATCAATCAAATATATATATATATATATATAGATATAGATATAGATATAATGTGAAAACATCGAAGCCATGCATCGGATCTTGGGAAAGCAGTAGGTCGATCACCGAGAGCCGCGATCAATTGTTAAGTAGTTGAGCCCTCGGCAGAAGATGCTTGTCGGAACCCTAAATTTATGCATCAATCAAGAAAACGACGTTTAGGCCGCCAATTAAAAATTGTGCATATACAATTTTGGAGTATAGTACTATATTTAAATACAATACATCAACATATTATTTTATGTTGTTTTTCAAAAATAAATAAATAAAATAGGTGGATAGTACTATATTTATTCAGCATCATTCATTACTAATTTTATGAACAACAATTAATGGCGTTGGTAGAGAAATTTATGAACATCAATAAATAAAATTCTAGAGAAATAATAATAATAATAATAATAATAATAATAATAATAATAATAATAACTCATGTAGGGAATTAATCTAGCTATAACTAGTGAAGCAAAAAAAAACACAAAATCGCATGGGAATACATTATTTTAATTTCCTTTCTTCTTCAAACTCAGTTGTATAGATTAGGAATTCAAGCACGCGTCTGTTAGAAATCCGCATATGATGACAGGATTGAGAATGGGGGTAAAAAAAAACCATTAAACCGACCTGGTCTAGTTTGGGTTGGTTATTTGGCTCCAGCATCAATCCAAAATGAATATGTGGGAAGTGTGCCCACTGCAAAATTTGCAAAGAAGGGAAATGTTATATAACCTTGGGTCATGGAAATTTGACGATACCAAATATATATATATATATATATTACAATAATCAAGGGAGGAACGAAGCATGCACGCGTCCATGCATCCATCTCCAAATTGTAATGTAATTATTGGAGGGAGAGGGAGGCACATACATTTTTGGCAGCAGTACTGAATGCCTCTCTGTGACTGATATCCGGATTGTTAGCCTTGATCCTCTGGATCTCCTCCCTGCCCAATCGAATAATATGCAGGTAGCTAGCTAGTTAGCCTTATGATATAATCTGTGTATCCATAAATAATATAAAATTGGCAATAGGAGAGGAGTCGAATGCTTTTACTTTATGAACTGATTGTACGCAGAGGGAACTCGCTGCCTCTTCTCAGGAGCTGGGAGATATAAAAAAGAAGGAATCCATGAATTACATATGTATATATATATATATATGTATGTATGTATGTATCAAAATCAGAGACTAATGTTACTTGGTATAAGGGTTACGGAAATTTGAATTCACAAAAGAAGGACACAGTCTTATGTATGGACCGACTGTGTTGGATCGAACTCAGTTTAGTGCATCAATTGCTGTGGCCGAAAACTATTGTAGATATTCAATCGAAAAAAATAAAATTCTTCATGTTCAAAAGGTATTTTAAATATAAAATTTAAATATCCCTGCTAGGAAAATAGTAAATAACTTACGTCGATTGACGACCCTTTCTTCAGTAGGCCGCATGCTCATCTTCTCAGTCAAGTATTTAGACGAGGACGATCCCATATCATTGAACTTATATTCCGTGCTGCCATAATTTGGCATCTGCAATAAAAATGAATTAATTGACTGATATAAAATGATTTACTTATCAAAATTTAGAGAAAGGAAATTGAGCAAATATATATATATATATATATATGGCGTTGACATTGGGAGACTGAGATTGAGAGTTGGGTGAGAGAGAGAGAGAGAGGGAGGAGATGTGACTGATGTGATTGAGTTGATGTATCATAAGAGTGAACAGAGAAAAAGTTTTTTTTTAAAAAAAAAAAAGAAGGAGAGGGAGAGCGTTGAAGATGGCTGGCGACCGCCTGCACAAAACCACCTGGAAAGAAACAAAGAAGCTACCTTGGGAAGGAGGGAAGGGCATTCAATTTTGTACTCTGCTAAATTTACAAACGAGATGCATTGAGAAAATAATGCCCAGATGATCACTCAGACAGTCCTAGCTCCCTTCTCTAGCTAGCTGGATGGCTACCTATCTATCTCCTCATCCTCTAGCTGCTTGCCGTAGTAGTACAACTATAAGTAATTATTTATTTCTGTCACAGCTAAATAAAAAGTGAAGCAGTAACTCTTTCTCACTCTGGGCATATGTTTGTATGTTCCCGTCCGAGAAGACAGATAAGATTATAAATAACTAAAGAGCTCATAAATTAATCCCATTAAAAAACAAATGAAACCCTACAGATCTAGTATCTGGTAATCAGTTCCGAACTCCTGTAATGTCAATCAAATCAATAGGACCGTCAGGATAGATATGCAGTACTGCCGCTTAAAAGTCAAAAGAAATTGGTGAGCCTTTGAAACTTCTTGGCACTTTGTAATTATTACTTCTATTTTACATTTTTTTTGGCTAAAAACTAGATAATATTTATGTACCAACATTTCTATAATATATATATATATATATATATATTACTCCTTTATACATTCATCGATCATCTGTGTTGTAGGCGTAGCTAGGCGACAAAGAGATGAACTTCACTGCATCTTTGCTAAGTATACACATGCATATATATATACGAGTCTTAATTATATATATCATATCATGTTGCCTTTATTATTTTTTGTTTTACAATACATGTATATAGAGACTTCCCAAAAAAAAAAGACGTAATCTTAGATAAATATACTTCCCAAAACAGAATAAGGATCCAACCTAGCTAGTATCCAAGATACGCAAGCAATTAGAAGAGTAGTAGTAGAACAACAAAGAAAAGAAGTAGAAGCGTGAATAAATATACATATTTAAAAAATCAATTATGATATGTGTGTGTGTGTGCCCTAATCAGTTAATTAATATATGATTAGATCTCCACGGTGGAGAGATCGGGAGAGGAGCCTGGGAATTGATTAATTAATTAGTAGTTAATAACACGAATAAAATAAAAATAAAAAGATCGATGTCGTAACTTGAGACACACACACACACACACGTAGTACCTGATACTGAAGATGATGAAGATCAGCCTGCCAAGGAGGTGCTGGAGAGGAGGAGGAGGAGAAGGAGTGATGGAAAGCAGCAGCCATGTTCACGGACCATAGATTCGTACAGTGCCCGCAGCGTACCGTCACTATATCAAACAAGCTACTGCATGGTACGCTCACCTGCGCATATATAAACCTGATAATCAGCCGGGTAAGATGGGAATGGAAAATGCAAAAAGAAAAAGATTACTATCTATCTATCTATCTATCTATGTATATATCCCTCGCAGTTAATTATGTTCAAACGGGAAAGGGTTCTGCGACTTTTCTCCGACTAAAAATGCTTTTTACTGCAAAAGAAAAATAAAAACAAGGTGAAAAAGAAAGGTCTTGAAACTGGGGTTAGATGTGGACTTGACTTCTTCATTTCCAAACAAAAGAGAAATTTTGAATCATCCATCAATTTATTTTATTTTATTTTATATATATATATAAAAAATCTATAGCTAGCTAGTATTAGCAAAAAATGAACCCATAGCTTCAATTAGTTTATTTATTTATTTTTTCTTCAATTATTATTGATCATTAAAAAAAGAAATTCGTGATGCATCATGTGTATATATATGTATACCTAAGGCAAATATATATTCTGCCCTACATAATAAATTAAAGAGTTGTTGAATTTTGATATATAAACTTAATTAGGGCGTATATATATAGATCCATCTCATGTAAGTACATATGCATAGATCTCACATGGATGGATGGATAGATAGATAGATATGGCAATTAAGATCACAAACCGCAAGAACAATGCCGCAGAAGTTGCAAGGGATGTAGCAGAGTTGCTCCGGTGCAGCCGACAAATCGATGGTGCAGCTCGACATCTTCTCTCTTCGATCAATTATCTCAATTTCCTGGTACGTGCGTCCGTCAAGATGCCTAGCAATCTCTCTCAAATCAATATCCAAAAATATTAATCGATCTCAGCACCACCGCACAGAATTCTTTTCCTGCTGCTTTTTCTTCTTCTTCTTCTTCTTCTTCTTTCTCTTTGAGCTAGCTAGGTTTTTTTTCCTTTCTTCCGTCTCCCTCTCTCTCTTTTCTTCTTTAGGTAGCTAGCTATGATTTGGTTTGAGACAACTTGACAGAAATGGAATGGATGCTCTTCAATAGTAGAATTACGCCCTCTTATTTATACTACCCAGCCATAACTCCTCCTCTCCTCTCCTCTCGACGTGTACACAGAAAACTAAAAATACCATATACATAATTAAAAGGAAATTAAATAAGAGGAAACGAAAAGCAAAAATTTTAATGGGAAAAAAAGGGAAAAGGTGGGATAGGATATCAGGGATGGGATGAGTAGGGAAAAGGCTAGCAATTGGAATAATTGTCTTCCTTTTTTTCTTTTTTTCTTTTTTTTTTTTACTTTTCTGAAAATACTGTGAAATTGCTATAGTTGGCAGGCGGACTGTTTTCATTTAGGGCTCTCTCTCTCTCTCCCTCTATTTTCCTTTCTCCTTTTTTCCCCCTTCGGTGGTGAGGATGTGGGGTTATTTTGTTAGCTATCTCCTTTGCCAGCATGCAGTACAGTCCTATCTTGTAAATTACTACTATATAACATGGACAGGTTACACACACACACGCATACAGAGACGAAGGAAAGGCCGGAAGCGGAACGAAACGAGAGAGAGAGAGAGAGAAAGACAGAGACAGGGCTTGGCTCAGCTAGTTAGCCAGAAGTGGGCTCTATCAGTACGAATCATTCATATTGAATGCGAGAGTGACTAGAGAGTATACTGTCTGCCCCTGCCCACACCGCACGACTAGGGGGGCGATTCACATTTACTACATAAAACATATATCCCTTCATAACATATGCCCGTCCTTCCCTCTTCCATGCCTACCCTATCTTTCTCTTTCTTTCTTGTTCATTTAGCTACCGCTTTCAAAACTGAATGCTACCATATGCCATTCCCACAAAGCCAGATCATGAGGTTATTATTTATCATTTTTGTAATATCATTATAATACACAAAATTACGATATTAATTACTCAAGTGTCGTCCGAAAGTTAGGTATCGCGCTAGGTCGTGCCGAAAGCATATGCGCCCTGTAGAAAAAGTAATTTACTGGCTATATATAATATTTTAACAACATTCTTCTGTTACGACAATTCTTTTTACAACGATTAAAGTTATTATAATAGACACGCCTATTTTAATAATATATCTTCATTAAAATAAATAATTTGATAACTAAATAAAAGTAAGGCTACAATAATAAAGGGGGTTGTCATTATATGATTATTGTGACGGATAATAATTAAATTTATTTTGTCCTTATAATATTTTAAATTAATTTTTTAAAAATAAGATATTGGTTAATTATTGTTGGTGTTTTTTTTTCCAAGTGGTTAAATTAGGTTAAATTTGAACGATGTTAATAGCCTAGATAATAAGACTTAACGGTTATTCTCCCTTTTTGTAGGTAGTGACATTACTACGAAAATGGAAAAAAAAAAAGGTTTTAATAACGGTTCATACAAGAACCGTTGTCAAAATTCTGAACGTTTTAATAACGGTTCCTGAGAGAACCGTTATTAACAGATGTTTTAATAACGGTTCTTTTAGGAACCGTTATTAAAAATCCAAAATCAAACTTTTATTTCGCTCAGTTTTGTTTCGTGCCAAAAATTTCAGACTCTCTGCACCTTCATTCTCTTACTCTCTTTCTCCTTACAAACCCTCACACCACCACACCGTGCACCATCACTCCGGCTCCTCTCAAGTAAGGGAAACCCTCGCACCACCAACTCTCCACCACCCCTCTGCCATTGTCAGCTTTGCATGTGTGTGCTGTCATTGTTCCGAACCTAGCTAGCCAGCACTTGTACCTTCATCCTCCGTCGTGTTTGTAGGCCTTTACCGCTCTCAACTTACTCGTCATCGTGTTTGTAGCTAACTCACTTTACGTATGTGTTTGTTCTTCCTCTCGTAACTTTTTATCTACTTATATATATATATATAAATGCATGCATGTTGCTACATGGTTGCGCTTGTTTGTTATTGAAAAATTGCGGTTTGTCGTTCGAAAATGTGTCGATTGAAAGTGTTGTCGTTCATTGTTGAATTTGTGCGTTATTGTTATATAATAACAAACACATGTGTTGGCCGAGACCTTTACATATATATATAATATGAATGTGAGTGTAGAATTATGTACATTTTCACTCGTAAAAACTATACACACACACACACACATTTTCATTAATAATTATAGGACACTAGCAATAAGATATAGGAAATGTCATATAATGAAATGGTAAAAAATATTTGACATATGCACATCATTAACATGAAAATTTCAAATTAGAGATGCTACTATATCAACATGGTATAATCCTTTTGGTGATTCTGTCCTAAGAACTCCACAGTTAAGAGTGGAGGACCTTAAATTTTCTGAAAATTTCTCGAAGTGCGTGAGTGAGGACAAAGCGTGCTAAAAGGACTCGTGTTGAAGCCGATCAATCCGATGCGCTCCAAGGTAACTCGTGAATTTTCAAATTTATAATAGCAATAAGATATAGGAAATGTCATATAATGAAATGAAAAAATATTTTACATATGCACATCATTATGAAAATTTCAATTAAGATGCATAATGATTGCTATTTGATGAGGATTAAATAGATATAATAATAATAATAATTATAATTAATAATATGATAATAATATGATTTATATATTATGGTTTAATTACAGTTAGCTAGGTTTAGGCTTAGGGTTTTATGAGGTTTAGGGTTAGGTTTTATTATAATAAATTATGGTTAATTAGCTAGGGTTAAGGTTAGGGTTAGGGTTTATCATTTATTATGGTTAATTAGGGTTAGGGTTAGTATTAATATCTTTTTGGAAATGTGTTATCATGATCGTATATATATATATATATATATATAATAGCATAATACATTTGAGATTAATTATTTTTAAGTATGATTCGTATCGATAATATAATGGTACATTGTGCTCAATACATAACATTATAACATTATTTATTTATTTATTTATTGTAGATATATGGCCAACAAAAACATTAATAGGGATAGTAGTGATGAAGAAGGGAAAAGAGGACCTACGATTATGAGAATCATCACAGACATGAGGAATAGAGGAGAATTAGTCGAGTTGGGATGGAATACTTACAATCTTCCCATTGGCCCTTACGTAGACATGTTCTTGACTTACATTTCACTTGTGACCCGTAACCATGTTCCTATCTCCTATAATAATTAGAATCAGGTTACAAAGGTCATAAGGAGCATATTTGGCAGGAAATTACGGTAAATATGCTATTTTATCTAATCATTTTTGTATGTAAAATGTTATTAATTTTATTACATTAACATCGGTATATATTTACATGTCTTATTTTACAGAGAATGCTCAATGTCCCAGAGAGTAGGAAGAAATGGCTTCTTAGACATTGTGGGGAGCGTCTAAGAACATTTAGGTCGTATTTAGCTCATAGGAAAATGTAAAGAAAGAGAGATGGTTCTCTACGGCAGAACCCACCCAAACGATACGGTTTCATCGATCAAGAAAGTTGGAACCAATTTATTGCATATCGTCTTATGGGGGATTTTAAGGTACTTGTTAGATAACAATTAAACTTTTGTATCGATCCCAGTATGCTTAATATTGAAATAACCATGTCACTATATTTTGGTTTGTAACATAGGAAAAAAGTACCCAAAATAAAGAGATAGCGAAGCAAAATAAATACCGGCATAATATGGCTCGCAAAGGCTATGCAAGCCTTAAAGAGGAGTTGGTATGCATTTTGTGATTTATCTATTTACATGTAAATGTCGAATTTTATAATAATATTCTTAATTAAGAATATTTTTTGATTTGTAGCTTCTAGCCCAAGACTTGGACCCGTATACCTCGTCCATCAATATTGGTACATTATGGAAGAAGGCTAGAGCAACAAGAGATGGATATATGAATGAATATGTTGATGTTCTAGCCAAAAAAATTATAAGTTTGTAGATATCTAGAACCCTACTTAAAAAGAAAACTATTATATTATGTGTATTCCTATAAGTTAAATTTACATATATTATATACATTACATAGCAAACTTGAAATATCAGATGGTGAGGAGGGGGTGGACCAAGACTTTGACCTAAGCTACAGGAATTGTAGAACACCATAGAAGACATAGGGGTCTTGGATTAGGTGTTACGAGAATGAGTATATATGGTCGATCTCGTGGTTCTCGTAGCACTAATGAGCAAGTCGCCATCCTCACCCAGAAATTGAACATAGCATTTGAACGGATGACAACAATGAAGCAAAAGTTGTTATTTATTAAATTTCAAGGGTATAAGCCATCTGATTCAGTAGACCATGATCAGCTTCACATACCTAATGTAAATAGCGTCAAAGATAGTTGTGAAGCTGATGCACGTCTTTCTACTCTTCTCGAGGTAAGCATTACAAACTATGAATTGTTATTAAATGTATTCCGTGTAATAAATAATTAATAATATGTAATATTTTTGTTTAGGACTTGTATAAATGTGACTTGTTAGAGAATGAAATTTCAACACTTTTGATGAAAGGAAGGGTATACATCAGTCATAGTATCCAAACGCAAACAGTCCACGGGTACAATAAGTTTGGTTATCAATAAGCTTGAAGGAGATCGACTTCAAGGGTTTAAATTATATGGATTCATAGTATGCAATGCAATATTTCTAAAGAAACAGAAAATAAAGGAATAGAATAACCAGTAAGAGAGAGAGAATGAGTTGCTGCAAGCTGGAAAGTAATTAACTTTGCACTCTGTTGTAATTCATAATTTTATGTGTGTTTTGAGTTTGGAACGCACGATTTGGCCAAAAATAGAGTGAGATATGATATGAAGGAGTGTGGATTGAGTTTTTTGTTTGACTTTGGCCTCACTTGAGTGCTAGGATTAGGGGTGTAAGAGAGATGATATGCTATGGTTGAGTGTATAAGAGAAATGTCATAAAATCATGATTGTGGTACTAGTTGCACTTTTTGAGTTGGGAGAAATGTAACCAAGTTACAAATATGATTTTATTTGCTTAGGAGACTAGTTAGGATTGAACTAGTAGTTAGAGGATTGGTTACAATTTATTTTGATTAATTAAATTGCAAGAAAGTCTAATAATTGACACTTATTTAGAAAAATATCACTTGAATCCTAAAAATCATAAAAATTTATGAAAATGTTTGGAATAATCTTATAAACTCAAATATATAAAAATAATAAGTATGGGAGTTGGTTTGAAACTCGAAGGATGGAAAACGATCAAAAACAGCAAAACGGGTAAGTTGTGGAAACGTATTTTTCTGCAAATTCACAAAACGAATAACGGGGGTTCAAATTATCACGTATTGATACGGAATATTTTTATAAAATCAAATATATAAAAATATTTGGTCTCATAACTCATTTGATGACTAATGGATTAAAAATAGCAAAAACGACTCAAATTATCTAATCGCGTAAATGAATTTTTCCGCAATTTAGCGATTCGGAAGGAAAGGGAGAAACATGAATGAATAGAATGGATGGATGAGCTCAAAAATATTTTTAGATCGATTCAAAAATTTTGAAGGGATCAAAAAGATTGAAAACACGAGAATCGGAAGAACTATAATAAATGTGTTTTACGCACACAAAAGAAATAATCGACGAAATGTCTAAAAATATACACGAACGGAATGAGGCTTGATAATAGAATAGATATGTATATATATATATTAGACGTAATAATAGGCCAATCATATATGGTAATTAGGATTTGGGAGAACGGGGTATTACATGCATATTATCTCAACCATAAGCACAAAAGTAGGATTGTTCACTGCATTAAAGGGAACAACAATAGTGTATAAAAGCATGCATTTTGTTGATAAACTTCCTCTCTTTCTTCCTTTTTTGAACTTTTGATTAAGTGTGGTTTGCAACAATGGTTTTTTGCTAATAAAATAATCCATAATCTTTTCCTTTTCGACTATAATCATGCCTAAACTCTTCAAAAGTATCAACCTTACTAATATTAAGCTTCTTCTTCATTAGCTACAAAAATGTTTCTAAATTTTTGTTTAACATCTTAAGACTATTAAGCAAGTTTTACCATTAGTGTGAGCTCCAACTATATGATGCTTCAACTTAAAAATTCTCCCTAGAATGAACAACCCATAATATTTACACCTCACTTATTTCCTACCATCATCCACTTACCAACCATGTTCTCAAACCTGAATCTAATCTATTACTAGGAGCAATTTTTTTCTTTTACCCTTTTAGATCTAGAAGTCGACATTGTTTATCCTCAAGAAAACAAAAGAAAAAATAGCATTACAATAATTATACATCATATATTAACTATACAAGCAAAAAAAAAAACTATACAAGTATACATCAATAATATACAACATTAAATACACAATTAGTCAAGCATACATCAATTCTATACAGCTATACCCATGATTTTAAAATTTTGTATAATTTTAAATTTAAGTAATATATAAACAACAAGTGATTTAAATGAATTATTTTATGTGAATGTGAATCAATCTAAAAGTTAGTGAATGAATTCTAAAATCATATATAAAACTTATAATTATTCAAGAAAAAACTCCTAAATACATGGATCATTTACATGCTAGGTATGGAAGAAAATCTAAAAAAATGAAGAGTAGTGGTAGGTACATGTTAAGTAAAAATCTAAATTTAAGATTATTATATAATGAGATCATTGAAACTTAAAATTTGAATCTAGCGAATTAGGTAGGAACAATGTGTATATAGTTTACATCGATAAGGAAAAAAATTACACTACCCAAAATTGTTGCTAAAGGTGAACGCTTGTCAGTAGAGGTGCTTCAAGCTTGCAACTGCTCAAGTTCAAGGATGTTCAAGGATTATAGCTCCACGCCACTCATTTCTTAGATTTGACCGGTAAGGAATCAACCTATGAGGCTATGACCTCCAAAACAAGAAAGAAGAAAAGTGAAGTCTAGTAAAAAGAATTAAAGAAGGCCATGAGCAAGATCATATGAAAGTGATGGAAGTGAGAAGATGGATCAGTAGAAGATGATGCAAAATAGAGGAGGGAGAAAGAAGTGAGAGTTCAATGGGATTTTAGTTATTTTTTAGATCTATTTATGTTTTTCCTTGTATTTATTTAAAAGATAAGGTAAAGCTAGAATCGGTGAAATCGCATGTCAAATCAAAATTCTAAATGATTCTACATGATTTCACACCAATTCTACTCATGGTCTAATTTTACAAGTGATCCATATTGTTGGACTGAGGTAAAATTGTAGAATTGTGCGATTCTACTGCTTGAATCGCAATTTTATTAACATTACCCTAAATATAAGGTTTATTCCTTAGATTGGTTGGATTTCACTAGTTTGCGTCAGTGCCCTAATTATATCATATATCTTACTCTATTTAGTCCTTCAAACTTTTAAGAGGTTATACATACTTATAAGTTATGTATCCTTGTTAGTATATTCTTATGCTTCTTTTATATATTAGTACGAACAGGGTATCTTAGTATCATTGGGTTAATAGCTACTGGGATATTTTGCTATCTTTGTGCGTTAATATGATTAGAGTGCCTTAGTGTCTCTAGGTTGATATGATCTCCCCTTAAGTAATTAAAATGAAAGCCAATATTGGTTGGTCATTGGAATTAAATTGAATTATTGGTTTAGTAAGTGTCTTCATGACCTACCTATATTTGATAGTTGCCTTGTGTCTGACTTCTGATTTTGATATTTTGGTATGATTGGTTAGTAATTGTTGTAGTGCACTATACACCCTTATATTTATGCATGAGGTATGGGTGATTGTTTTGGGAATGGTTGATTATGGGTTGGTGTCTTCCCTGTGTGCAACACCCTCAATATGAATTAATTCATTAAGTTATGATATGGTTAAATATAATAAAATGATGAGAATGTGACCTTGGTGATGTATATGTTACAACAAGCTTATTATATCTCATTATTGCATACATTCTTGATGTATTCATACCACATTTCTCTTGCAATGCCTTTTATGTACCCCATGTAACATTTGCATGCGTAGTAATGTTTAGTGGGTTATGCACTATCATTGTACTAATAGGTTCCATTTTATGGTCCCTTGCATAATCAATAGGCAATTATGACTTTGTAGGAGCATTTTGATGCAATACTACGAAAACGGAAAATAATAACGAGACAATAATAACGGTGGTTTGAAAACTGTTGTCAAACGCGTGAAAATTAATGAGTGGAAGATTTTGATAACGGTTCTAGTTAAAAACCGTTATTAAACCGTTAAAAGGGCAACGTTAAAATTTGGACGGATGTTTTAATAACGGTTTAAATAAAACCATTATTAAAACATCTTTTAATAAATGTTCATATTAGAACCGTTGTCAAAAGTCTGAAGGTTTTAATAACGGTTCTATCAGGAACCGTTATTAAATACTATTTTTAATAACAGTTCTCTCATGAACCATTATTAAAACGCCAAAATCAAATTTTTATTTCGCTCAGTTCTGTTTCGTGCCAAAGTTTTCAGACTCTCTGCACCTTCGTTCTCTTGCTCTCCTTCTCCTTGCTACCAAGTTGTGGTATGCCTACTAATTTTGATTCTTGAGTATATATGTCTGGCGTATTAAGACATGCATATTAACAATGGATTGATTGAAATTATGGTGTGATTACTAATTTGTTATCAATTGATGTTGTTTTACAATGCATATTTGGTAATTATTTTAACATACAACTGTGTATGTGGGCAGGAACAAAACTGCAGAAACTAAAAAAAAAACTGGAGTTTTAATAACGGTTCTGATGAAAACCGTTATCAAAACTTAGACTTTAATAACGGTTCTTCTGAAAACCGTTATTAAAACCTACATTTTAATAACGGTTTTTATAAGAACCGTTATTAAAAATGTACATTTATTCTCAAATTTATGCTCATTTAATACGTATTAGGGTTTAATAAATGCCTAAATAATGTCAGAAAGTGTAGTTGGATGATGTTTTAACAACGGTTTTTTTATAACCGTTATTAAAACCCTTTGTTTTAACAACGGTTTTTCTTAAAAACCGTTATTAAACATGCATTTTATGCTCATATTGGCGGATTTTTTTATATTTTTGATAACGGTTATGAACCGTTATTAAAGATTTAATAACGGGCGTTTTAATAACGGTTGAAAACCGTTATTAAAACTATAAAATAACCGTTATTAAAACTGCTTTTTGGGGTAGTGATGGTATTGCATGATGTCTTGTGTTTGGGATTGAGAGTTAAGACTTTCTGATATTTGCAATTGATATCATTTGATCTAGATATCCCTTGGACTCTTATGTTCCCTTCTATATTTCTTTCCTTTGGTTATTATAACATTTATCTAATCTTTTATTTTATTAGAACAATGCTAATTTTGTAATGTAATTTCTTATATGATTTCTATGATTGATGTTCCTAATTTAATCAAAATAATATTTTAGCCTTAATACTTAGTATATGAATGGTAGAGAAAATGATATTTATATAAAGTGTGGTGGTAACAACTTGCATTTTTTTTTTAATGTTTTAGTTTATGCAAATCACTCTTTTTAACGAAAATTTCTAGCCCTAAAAATGAGGGCTGACTAAAGAAGAAAAGATCTTATAGGAAAGGAAATGAGCAAAATGAAGGAATAATGGAACAAAACCCTAATAGGGTTGGATATGTGTGAAAGAGAGGGGAGAAAGAATAGGTATGCTCAATGCGAGGAAGAAGAACTAATGTGCCCTATTGTAGATTCTTCGTTTCTTTACGGGATTATTTTTTTTAATATATATATAGTATCAAAAACATCATCTAAAGATTGTGACAACATTTTTTAAAACCACAGTTAAATGTTGAAGTTTTTAACGGCTTGTTTTATATACAGCCATTATCAAAACATTTTTACAAACACTGTATCCAACATCCATACTTTTGACATCAATATTTGGATAACTATGTTCTATTAGGTGTTATTAAATATCTATCTTGCAGTAGTGTTAAGACATTGAAGAGGACAAATAAACAAAATGGAGGGCCATGCATTCAAAAATTCACCACTCCAACCATATAAATTTGAATTGAAAGAACGCCAAACATTATAAGGTATCTCTTCTTTGTCGGTTTTGCCGATTTCACGTTGAGGAGGGGCGTGGCCGTCTGGCTTAAGTCTCTTTGCAAATCTGAGGCTTCTTCAATAAAGAGCTCAGCTGTACCTTCTATCATTCACCGTCCTATTTCCGAAAAAAATCAAATTCCTGTTCGTGCATTGACTATGGATATTTCAATATCAGTACCGTCTTAAGCTGTGGATGAATAGTATAGTATTGTTGTGTTCGAACTAACACAGCACAGTAGTGAAAGTAGTGTTTAATATCGTAAGCAAATGGTCCTCCACGGTCCTAGTAAGCTCTTATATATATAAAGGTGTCAAGATTTCTGGACCTACGTTCATGTGAGACCTTATTCCACTTGAGGAGGAGGGGGGGAGGACTAATAAAGAAGCTTCATGAACTAAGTCCAATTTGAAGCGAAATTATCAGTTTCATTACCTAGCTACGGTTTTAACTTCAATATAATTCTGTTGCACTTTTAGTTTATTTTTATTCTATCTTTATAAATATAAATATAATATAATTAATTAAAATGACAATATAATTATACTAAGAGTACATCTGAATTATACTAATTAAAAGTACACCCATAGTTATAAAATTCAACTGATATATCTAATAATTTTTCGATTGTCATAAGCCAAATCTACCATTGATGGTTGATTAGGTCTGACTGTCTTTTAATTTATATTATCGTGAAATGCAAATGACATTTTTTAAAATATTAAGAATAGATTTGGTTCGCATATTTGGTTTATTATATTTACAATATGCTATGTTTTAATAACTTTTAGTTATACATTTAATATTTATTTTTTCATTGAGTATTCGAATAGTGAAGATAAATCGAGTATCTAACATTACTAAATAGGTATTTTAGATAAGGTATTATTGTACGTAGATGACATAAAAAACTGATTTGGGTATTGTTTTTTTAAAAATTATATCTGATCCCCTTGGAGGGTGTGATCTTGACCTTGTCCGAGAACTTGCCTGCGGCGGCTTATTATAGGCACGGGGGAAGGTCCTTGCCGGCTCAGCGCAGCCTGGTCTGGAACGTCTGGGTCTCGTTTTCCGTGGCCCGGCGCCGCTGCCAAATGCATACCGATAATAATACTGCATCCTTTTACTGGCAGACTACTACGCTAAGAACGACACTACGCCCATGTTTTTACTGATCACCGCATGCACTGTTTTAAGGAATAATGACCAGAGCTCTTTTATTAATTTCTTCCTTGTGTAGCATAAAGTATTCTCTCTCTCTCTCTCTCTCTTTCCGATAAGAAAATTTATCAGTAAATAGCATATAGAAGTAAAAATATTGTTAAGAGGTATTTATATAACATAACAAAGGAAATAACTCATTGCTTAATCCTATATACAGCTTGTTATTAAGTCCATAATTTTTTTAAGTAATTGCCATGGTAACTTTATGATTTGCATAAATTAAAAAAATTAAAAATAGTAATTCGGCACAAATTATTTTCTACCCAAATTCCTTGCTATATTTCATGATAGTCTATTACAACACTTTATTTATCAAACATAAAACGAAAAACCGATAGAATCACGGTAAGAAAATAAAATAAAGAAAGCGGACATTGCCTGGGTGGAAACGTAGAGGCACAACCGTAGAAGCAAATAAAGGTGAGGGCTCCCTATCCACAACCATAGAAAAAATATATGGTGTAATACTTCAAAATTAAGTGAAGTGTTATAAAGATTGATATAATTATTTATATTAACATGAACTCCACACTTAAACGTGATTGTTTTGGAGTACATGATCCCTGTGTGGATGAAAAGAAGATAGAAGAGCTCGATCCTACGATCCTACATATTCATCTGTACTCATATCCGCATACAACACCACTAAATCATTGACGTTATGAGTTATTATAGTTGCATTGAATATTATATATTTAGGTATTGCTTGATTACTTTTGTATGTCTTCAAGCCTTAATGAACAACTCCGATAAGGTGTTCTTGCATATGAAGTTTGAGTATGTCTCGCTAAGGTTCATTAATTAGTGTTCCCCATCGCACCACTTTTGAGTCCGACTCAACAACCAAACCTAATATGATGGTTAGTTCACCTTTTTTTTTTCATAAGAGCATCTACATTCATTCCTTAAATTTGAGACGCCCAATTGTTCTATCAAATTATTGTCTCTCTCATCTTTTATACTTTTATTAATTTACCTCAACTTTAATTTTCTACTCTACATCCCACTACCTCAATTTTATACTACCAAATTACTTTTATCAATCACATCACCAATTATTTATACTTTATAATATTTAATTTTTAATTTATATTAATCTAAAAATATCAATTAATAATCTTATATAATCAAATTTCATTAAATATAATTTTAAAAATAATGTAATTAATAACAACTATTTTTTACAAAACAAATAATAAATACCTCATATACATTCTAATAGTCAAATTCAATCTAAAAAGTGTACTGAATGTGTATCGGTTTCCACACTTTGGACATCTTAAAATTTTGAGGTAACCTTAAATTTGAGGTATTTTTTCTACACTTACAACCCTTTCCTCAAATTTAAGATATCTCAAATTTGAGATTGAGAAGTTTATTTCCTCCCCATTAATAGAGATGATCTAATAGTATGATAATCTATAATGGGAAAAAAAGAGAGGCTCCCAATCTAAAATTTGAGGTACCTTAAATTTAAGAAAATGGTTATAAGTGTAGAAAAAATATCTTAAATTTGAGGTGCTCAAAGTGAGAAAACCGAGACATAGTCATTGCACTTTTTAGACTAAATTTATTGTAAAAGCGTATATGAAGTATTTTTTTACTTTATTTTAAAATAGTCATTATTAATTAAATTATTTTTAAAATTATATATAATAAAATTTGATTATATAATATTACTAATTGATATTTATAGATTAATATAAATTAAAAGTTAAATATTATAAAGTATAAATGATTAGTGATGTGATTGATAAAAAATGGGGTAGTATAAATTTGAAGTAGTGTAATTAATGTAGAGTAGAAAATTAAATTTGAAGTAAATTAATAAAAGTAAAAAAAGTAAAAAAAAATAATAATTAAATAGTATAATTAGGTACCTTAAATTTGAGGTATGGATGTAGATCCTTTAACAACGGCTTTAAAATATGGCAAAAAGTTCAGCCTCGTTAGTTAGTCCTTCGAAGGGGAGGTCCGGACAAAAAAAAGACAGCAGAAAGAAGTTACCTTTCCAGTCACGGAATGTATACACAGAAATACATCGCCAATGCACCAAAATTCCACTCCAAGAAGCTTGTTGGTGGATTTTTTCCATTCCAGCTCTGCTGTGCATATAGTAGTTGATCCAAAGACAAGATCGGGCATGTTTGGCCGCAGTAAACAGCTGGTAGTTTCTCCTAGCTAATAGCATCCATCCACACCGTACCAATACCAAGAAAAATAAAAATGAAAGTCACTTCTACAACCCAAGCATGATCTTGTACTTGCACGTACAAGACTCCTCCGTTCCGGAACCGCTGAATACAAAGCTCCTCGATGGCAATAACTATTGCGTGGTTTGGATAGTTTGTTGTCATTGATTGTTGCAATTAGCTGGTTACGTTTATTAGAAATTTTAACTTTACTGCCATGCACATGCACCTTTAAAGAACTGCCATTAACTAAAACATGCGTGTTAGGATTAAAACTCATTTTCCAAACTAACACTTATCATAAATGATTACGAGAGACTAGGATGGCCCCTAAAACACCTATATGCTTAAAACTTGTGGCATGAAATAGAGTGTTTTTTGGTGTGTAGTAATAATAAAATAGAGTATATGGTAATTATACCGAATGAGATTTGGTCTAGTATTAAAGATCACCTACCAGATATCAGATGTTTCATGCCCAAATTTTCCTCTTTCATACTGTGATATTGTAACACTTATAATACTGTTTATATAATAATTTATGCTACCCTATGAATCTAAGAGTATAGAACAATTGTAGTTGCTCATTGAGTTTCGTTTCTAACAAGCCCAGCCCAAACAAATCCGGTATTAGAAAACTACAAACTTGGATTGGATGGGCCAGAAAGAGCATGCCCGGACGTGTGGTCCAACACACTACGTTGATCGAGGGAGGACGATCTCGGTGTAAGATTCTCTTAGTCGAGTCTAGTGCCTTGACAGCCACTTTCAGAGTAGCCCGGCCCTAGTAGTAGCTAGCCGAAAAAAACCTAGGCCCTGAGGCACCGACGTCGAAGGAGTGCAAAAGCATCAACTGAGCCGGCCGATACCAAAGCCCAAGCCTGGATTGGCGCTTAGACCAACCTAAGCCGGGCTGGATCTACTTTGTGGGCTACATTAGACCGGAGCCATACCGCACCCATCAATGAAGCCGACACTTTTGCATCATCAGCCGAGCTGAGCGCGACCCGGACGGATTTATTTAGGGTATTGTTATATAGAAAACGTATTTTTACTCCCCGGAAAACAAATTCCGAAAGTGGCCTTCACATCGGTGATTTTTGTCGAAAGCCACTATCAGCATCGGCAATTTTAGCCGAAACTATGGATAATATTCGACAATTTTTACCGAAACTGGCACAGGCCATCGGCACTTATTGCCGAAAGCAGGCCAAGGCATCGGCAAACACTGCCGATGCACCAAAAATTTTTTTCTTTTCAATTTCGGCCAAAATATTTAAGTTAACATCCAGGCCATCCATCGGTAATAACTGCCGATGCAGCATATATATATATATATATATTAATTTCGGCCGATAAATTCAGCAATTTTTATCGAAACAGGCCCAGGCCATTGGCAATAATTGCCGAAACCAGGCCAAACCATCAGCACAAACTGCCGATGCACCAATTTTATTTTTTTTTAATTTCAGCGGAAATATTTAAGTTAATAATTAAGATAAGTTCCAAGCCATCGGCAATTATTGCCGAAACCAGGTCATACCATCGGTAATAACTACCGATTCACCAATTATTATTATTTTTTTTTAATTTCGGCCGAAAAGTTTGTAAAAAATTATTATTTATAATTAAAAAAATCAGAATTTATATAAATATTTGATACAAAAATTTAAATTAATATATTTATAATTAAAAGAATACTCCCTCTGTCTTTTTTTAGTTGACGATGCGGTACACACTGTGCTCAGTGTGCCGCAACGTCAACTAAAAAAATACTGAGGGAGTATAAGATAAGGACAAAATATGTTTTCCATGGAGTAAAATTTTGTTTTCCAAATAACAAAAACGCTGATTCGAAAAGATTTGACACAGCCAAAGTAATGCGTACTTCTGACAAAAAAATATTTGCCTGACAATGAATCATATTATTGTTGGTATTTCGGCAAGTTTGGCCGATAGTTATACTATCATATACAATAAATTGAAGGTTGCTGGCTGGGATAGTCAATGTGTGTGGCTTCTGCAAATAGTATTGTAGGACGGTACGTAGAATAATTATACTGTTGCATATCTTTGTAAATAAAATAATTGTACAATGGTATGTTAAGCTCGTGAAGTTAGGAACAGGAAGCCTTCTATATAAAGGAATAGCTTACCCGATCGTATTCTTCAACTCAATATTTCTATTCTGCAGAAACTTTGTTAGTTGAAGGTTGAGATATAATTTTTCAATATTTGTTAAACACTCACAATGAATAATGAATTTGGAATTTCTTCAAACTGCGAAGAGTTTGAAACTTCGATAGGAAACGATGATTTCGGAAGTCCGATGAACTACGAAGATGGGGTCAGAACCCCATCGTATTACGATGATAGATTTACAATACCGAGAAGCTATGGATATGCAGAAGATACGCAAATACATTCTCCCAATATTAATTACAACTTCAACGAAGAGGTAAAATATTATTTTTTAAGTATTGTAAATTATGGCGACAAAATTAGTTACATGAAATTTACAGTTTTTTGTTATTATATTATTATGGTAAACTCTTTTTTTCAGGACATGGGGAATACATCTTTTACGAGTGAAAATTATCAAAGATTTTTTGTAACGGATGAAATATTTTCGGATCGGGATGAACTTGTGACATGGGTTAAGAAAATGGGTAGAACTCATAAGATGATTTTGATTATCAAAGGTTCTAGAAATTGAAACGGTATATGGGCGGATAGAGTCTCGATAAGATGTGAACGAAGTGGTACGTACGTCCGTACTAGACCAATAGATACCGAAGGTGTAACACCCCCAAATTTGCTACTGAAAAATTTCGTTTAAGACAAAGATTTTAGCGGAAGCGAAAGAATTAAAACCATAAACTTGGGGGTATTACCGCCACACTTAGTACCAGACCGGTTTACTCCTACCGTTCCAGTACTAAGTGCTAAGGCTAAACCAAACCATCATCAAGTAAGAGTCATCAAAACATAAGTCCATAGTTAACATAGACCATTCACGAAAACCACGAATCAACAACAGTTAAAATATCGTTTAGGAATACAACCTCGAGTACGGTTTCAAAACAATAAGCGTAGTACAAAATATAGCCAAAGAAAACAGATCCCAAGGGACCAATATCCGGACCGCCTACATCACTCAAGCCAAGCCTTCCACCCCACAATTGTAACCGATCAAACCTGCATAGGAGGTCTGCTCCCCACCATTGGTGGATCATCACAGGACCCATTTAATCAAGGTAGTATCAGTACGGGTCCAATACTGAGTAAGGGCGTTGGTGCGCTAAGGCCAAGCATACAATCATACAACATAACGTACGTAGCACAATCATATAGACAACATGCGATAACTAGCAAGATAAGGTCCGAATACTTTCCGGTGGCTTATTCTTATTTCTCATTAATAATAATACGTTTATTCCACACATATTCTTTAATAGTCCGTGTGAGTGCGGGAACCCCACTATTATAGCCGGTGGAACGGTCACGAGGGCCATGCCCTGCCATTATTATAGCCGGTGGACCGGTCACGAGGGTAACGTACCCTGCCACTATTATTTGCCGGTGGACCGGTCTGGCCCCGACTCACAAGGTGTTCCACTGTAAATATTCATATCTTTCCCATGTCTTATCATTATTCTGATTAGTTCGTTGAGCACGAAATCCCCCACTATTATAGCCGGTGGAACGGTCACGAGGGCCATGCCCTACCACTATTATAGCCGGTGGACCAGTCACGAGGGTAACATACCCTGCCACTATTATTTGCCGGTGGACCGGTCTGGGTCCGGCTCAACATCTTTCTCTGTAAGTAGTTAATGTTTTAACGTGTCTTATTCAAAAGGTTTCCACCAAGGATACACATAAATCATTCTCTTTGTGCTTTACACATCACAACCAATATAGGTCCGTGTTCATATCTACCCTTTAATCAATGATACACATGATAATGCCAAACGACTCTAAGTAGTCATAACCAACCCTAATTGTCCACACCAACCCGCAGTTAACCTCTCTCATCCCTATTATACCATAACCATCGTACTTAGCCATCCCAAACCTTAATCATCCTCAATAGTCACAATTAGTTACTCCATCCCTTCTTAATCACAACGCCCCAGAGTTAATCACTCCAAATCCTCATTCCATATGATCGTTAACTCCTATGCAAAACCCTAATACCGCCATACTATCATTAATACCACCATACAATCCATAACACCACCATGTAAACCTTAATACCACCATAAGTCATTAATACCACTATACAATCGTTAATACCGTCATACGAATATTAATACCACCATACAATCCATAACACCACCATGTAACCCTAATACCACCATAAGTCATTAATACCACCATACAATCGTTAATACCGCCATACGAATATTAATACCCCCATACATTCCATAACACCACCATGTACACCCTAATACCACCATAAGTCATTAATACCACTATACAATCGTTAAAACCGCCATATGAATATTAATACCCCCATACATTCCATAACACCACCATGTACACCCTAATACCACCATAAGTCATTAATACCACTATACAATCGTTAAAACCGCCATATGTATATTAATACCACCGTATAACCCTAATACCACCATGCAAACCCTAATACCACCATACAAACCCTAATACCACCATACAACACTAATACCTCCATAAAATCACAAATAACATCATACAACATTATTACCTCCATAAAATCACAATTACCACCATACAACATTAATACCTCCATAAAATCACAAATAACATCGTACCACATTAATACCCCCATAAAATCACAAATACCCCCATCCAACATTAATACCTCCATAAAGTCACAATACCACCATACGAACCCGAATACCGCCATAAGCTATTAATACCACTATGAAATCATTAGTACCAACCTACGAACATTGATGCCACCATTCAAACCCTAATCCCACCATACAAACTTCAAGACCCCCATGATGGTCCCCAACTCATATTACCATTTTACCCTAACATGCACGTCCTAGCGGGCCATAGCATATTACATCATAAACATCATACATATACATATCATGCTCACGTCATAGGAAACACATCCACACATACCTCAATCTCCAAGCTGCGCTACACATAAGACAAGTTATACACAATCATATAACACATGGCATAGCATGACATACATAACATTCAACACATCCATGTCACACATAGTACAGGGCCATTAGCTTCGTCCTTACCTAAGGTGACGCCGGGCTTGGAGCACGCTCCTCTAACTCCTTAGGGCTTTGGTCGGGATTACCTATAAAAAGGGGAAAATGCTAAGTATTAGTTTCCCTTATAATTACTATCAATCCTCATTTTAGTTTAAGATTAGGGTTTTTATTACTAAAAAGGGTTTTATACGAAGACTAGGGTTTTTACTTTAGAATTAGTATACTAAATACTAGTAGTTAAAAAATATGTTTATTTATGATACTTATCGTTACACTTATTTTGTTAAGCCCATTAGTTCCATTCTTATAATACTAGTGTTCACTAGTCATAGTAAAATAGTGATAATAATAATAATTATAATAAGACCACTAATAGTGACACTTATGTTTCAAGTAATAGAACTCTAGCATTTTTAAGATTAAGTCTAACAATGGTGTTGGGTTTGAAATAATAATATTATAAGGTCACAATATTTCAAGTAAATTATTCCTAAGGGTGATAATGATAATAGTAATAATGCTAATAATAATGATAATAATAGTAATAATAACCATAATAACCCTAGCAATAATAATAACAATAACAATAACCTAGTATGGTTAAGTATTAATAATAATAACCTTAGTAAGGTAATAGAGATAATAATAATAATAATAGGGTTGTTAATATTAACACTTATAAAATAAACCAAAGTTGAGCATAATAGGAGTTAGGGTTCCAAGAGATATTTGTATGGTAAAAATGATAACTTTAATATCATAAGTCACAATATTAGAAATGATAATAATAATAAAAGTAATAATAATAATAATAATAATAATAATAATAATAATAATAATAAAAGAATAATAATAAGGATAATAGTAATAATAATAAGTATATTAGTATTAATATTAGTAGAAAATATTAGCAATTATATAAAAGGGGGTTAGGGTTTGGATGGGTGGAGAACCACCTAGGGTCGGTGGTGGTCCGGTGGCGGCGCGTGGCGGCGTCGGCGGCGGCGGTGGAGGAGGAGAAGAGGGGGAAAGATGGAGGTGGCGGTGAGATGGGAGGAGGAAAAAGGAAGCTAAGTGTGGGGGAGGATACAACAGGGAGAGGGGAGTGGAATGAGGGTGGTGGCGTGAGCAGGGAGGCGGCGCGCGGCGGCGGACGCGGTGGCCGAGGGAGGAGGAAGATGGTGGAAATGGTGGAGGCCAGTGGAGAAGGGAGCAGGGGGTAAGAAGGGTATGGGCAGGTAGGGGAGGACCTGTTTGTCACTTTGGAGGGTGGAAGGGTGGCTGGTAGCGGCGGAGGAGGCGGCGACGGGCTGGAAGTGGTGGTTTTCGGGATAGGAACTTTGCACGACGAAGGCGGCACGTGCAGGGCAAGGCGGAGGGTGGTGGTGGCTCGGTTTTGTCGAGGGAGGTGCAGGGATGGTAACGGTGGCCAGAGGTGGCGGCGGATGTCTCCGGTGACGGCGAAAAGCCCGTCTGTTTGAGGCGGCGGAGAGGCAGGGTTTCGGGGCAAAAAAAACGAAAAGGGCTGATCGGGGCTGCCAATGGGGGGTATTTATAGGCCAGGGGGAAAACGACGAGAGGAAGGGAGGTGGCACGCGGGGCAGGGGTGCAGGTGGCCGGCCGATGGCAGGCGGTGCAGGTTCTGCCATGGCAGGCTGGGTCAGGGACAGGGAAGAAGAAAGGAAAGAGAAGGGCACGCGGGAAAGGGAGAGAGGGACTTGGTCGGGTCGAAAAAAAGAAAGAAAGCGACGGGAGAGAGGCAGGGAAGGACGATCGGGTTGGTGGCTGCAGGCGAAATCGACTTGCAGGTCGATTTGCAGGTCGGGGGGGGGGCCAGGTCGAAGAAGAAGAAGATGGCAGGGTGGACCGGTGGTCCAGGGGAAAAGAAAAGAAGGGGAACCGGCCGGTTTGGCGGCGGTTATTTAATCTGTAAGTAAAACGCGGCGTACTGGAGGTTGTGTGAGTAAAACGCAGCGTCGCGTCGAAGGTGGGCAACGGTCATAAGGTCATTTAGCGTGACGCGGCGTTTCGACGGCACTGAGGCCAAAACGCGGTGCACGGGCGCATGGGGGTCGCGTCGCACGGCGCTGGGCCGCGGGCGGGAAGAAGGAAGGAGAGGCCAGGGGCCTGGGCTTGTGCGCGAGACGGGGGAGAGGAGAGGGGTTTGGGCTGGTGGGCTGGCCCAGCCGGGGGAGAAGAAGGAAAAAAAGAAGAGGAGGGAGAAAAAGGGAAAAAAGAGGGGAAAATAGGTAATAAATAGGATGGGAAAATTAAATAAAATAACTTATGGGTAAATTGGGGTATTTTTGGGTTATTTATAATATTAATATTTATGAAATATTAAATAAATTCCTTTTTGCTTATTTTAGACTATTTTAGATAAATTCCCTTAACCTTCATGCTAATTAGAGAAATACCCAAATTTTCTTCCAATTAAATTCTTTATTATTTTCCTCTTAATATACCTTAATTAACTCTCTACATTTTAATAAATGAATTTATATAATTAATTTTCCTAATAATTCCTTATTTGGCCATAATTTCGGAAATTAGGATTTTGGGATATTACAGAAGGTGCACGTAATACTTGTTCAAAAAAACCGATTGTCCTTTTTTTATTATTGGTGTTGAAAATAATAACGGTGGATGGCAAGTGGTAGTTAGGAATGTGACACACAATCACGAATTGGCTAATTATGAGCAAGGCCATGCTGTTCTTGGTAAGTTGACAGAAAATGAAGTTCAATTTGTTGATGAACTTATTACAGCTAACGTGAAGCCACGACAAATCATACCACTTCTTCAAAAACAATTTGAAGGTAATGTGAGTATGAGGAGGCATATTTATAATGCTCGACAGAAGCTTAGGTCCGAAGAAATGGATGGTCAAACAATGTTACAGCATGTCATGAGTATGTTGGTTGAGAATCATTATTTTCAGTGGCATCGAAGTGAGCCTCAATCAAACGTAATAAGTGAACATCTGTTCGCACATCCCGTATCTGTTAACATTTTATATGCATTTCCTTTTGTTTTACAAATGGATTGCACGTATAAGACAAATAGATACGGAATGCCCTTACTTGAAGTTATCGGCCTAACACCAACACAATTGAATTTCAACGTTGCATGTGCATACATGTCATCTGAGAAGGAGGAAAATTATTTCTGGGTGCTTGAGAGATTAAAGAGCTTAATGGATCCATATATGCTTCCAACCATCATTATTACCGACCGAGAACTTGCTCTAATTTCAGTTGTGGAACATATTTTTCCTACTTCAAAACATTTATTATGCAGATTTCATGTGAATAAGAACGTCGAGGAAAAATGTAAGAAACTTTATGGCCGTTCATCGTTCGCATGTGGTTTTATGTCACGATGGAAAAATTTGATAGATGCCACGGACGAAGAAACATATGAGGCACGATTGTTGTCAATAGAGGAAGATTACAGAAGCATGCCCAGTCTAATTTCGTATCTCAAGACGAATTGGCTACAACCCTACAAACATAAAATTGTTGCAGCATTCTTTGATGACGTGTTCCATATCCATCAACTTACAATGAATAGGTATGATTTATATTTTCTTGCAACCGTGATAGCTGATTGAGCTTCTTTTATGTTGATAAAGTTAAGTAAATAAATTTTTGTAACGAACAGAGTTGAAGGAGCTCGTGGATCTTTAAAAAGATTCCTGGAGACATCACGGGACAGCTTCAATATAGTCCACAAACAAATGCACACGTTCCTCGAATTACAACATGATGAGATAAAAGCATCGCTTGAGAGGTCTCGGTTCAACACTCCTCATTTTGCTACAAGTGATCTTTATGCCAATTTGAGGGGTCATGTTTCTTTATATGCAATGGAGTTGGTGAACAACGAGTGTCAGAGACTTGAGCATGTAAGTAGGAATGATGATTTATGCGGATGTTACATGCGTCGTACGCACGGGATACCGTGTACGCATGAAATTAAAACATACATTCATAACTACATGTCAATCCCCCTGTCGGCTATTCATCCGTTTTGGAAGAAACTCAACATAGATGGACCCATTACGCCACCGAGACCCCAAGAACCAGTTGATGTTGCATCTCACTTGCTCCATATTTCGATGGAATCTGTTATGCGCCAGCCACCAAAAATACAGAATCAGTTGGCTAGAGAGATATTTAATATTGTAGTTCCCCAGAGAACACCTTTCGACGAGCCACAAGTACGGCAGCACAAGGGTCGGCCAAGGAACTCCACTAGAAGGGAACAATCTAGTTGGGAGTATACAGAACAATAATTTTGTAGTCGTCCAAGATCAACTCAACATCGGGGTCGGGGACGGCAATCGGCATTTCTGTCATCAGGCCAATTTCAATTTCCATATATGACTCAAATGAATCGACATATAGTTCCTTATATTAGTAGCTGGCGTAATGTTTTAGGAGATGGGAATTGTGGTTTCAGAGCACTGGTTTCTATTATACTAGGAGATGAAGAACGATGGGTTCAGATTCGTACCGACTTGTATCATGAGATATTGGCGAGACGACAGTTGTACGAGAATGTGTTCGTCTATGAAAGCGTTGATCAAGTTCTTAATACTATTGCCCACTAGGAAGGGCCAGCTCCGATGGCACACTGGATGGAAATGCCTGATATTGGTCATGTCATTGCAACCCATTACTGTGTGTTGTTCGCATATTACTCATTGAATGCATGCAGCTCATTCCTACCTTTAGTGGCTATGCACGGAATTCAAGGTCCTGAAACTGAAGTCACTATATTTTTCTTGCAAGACATGAGTCACTACATATCGGTGAGCACTAAGTTTAATGAAGAATTTTTCCATTTCAATATGATATGAATGGCTGACATAATAGTTTTTTTTCTACAGGTATATCTTTTGGAAAGTTTTCCACTCCTACCAGTACATACCAATTGGAATAGATATCGTGATAGCAGCGTTTCAACATGGAATACGCAATATTCTTCAAGATTCAAATAATGGCGTGCATTGGTACATGATGACACACAAGACCCTCATCCTTTATCTTCGGACTCAATTTTAATGTAGAATTGTTGTAATTAGGATAGTACATTTATTTAAGTTTACATCCTTTGTAACATGTACGTGGTAATTTTATAAAATATAGTATAATTTCTATCACGAAGTTCTAAACTATGGATATATAAAAAAACGCTTGATATGTTTTTAAATTTGAACACAAATAGTCAATGGTAAAATAATAAGGACAGGTGGTATTAATTCTAACAAACATATGTTAATGTTTTCACATAACAATACGGTAATACATAAAGTTCATTACAAATGGCCACGCTGAGGTGGAGTAACTCCTAAATCACGCACAAGGGTTTCGATACATGTAACTAACTGCTCATAATTTGGAGTTGGCTCTCCCCTCCAATACAATCGACGAATAGTTTTACGTGCTTTGTTCAGACGTTTTTCGGCTGGTATATGATGATTATCGTTCGCATGTTCAGCCAAATATTCTTCCGTCGTAGCCAATATATATCTATGCGTTCTCGGAACATACCAATCCATATAATCATCGGCCACTTCCCATGGGTATTCAACAGCTGGTCCAAAAACATCCGGGCCCAAAATATGTTCATACCTCAAGAACCATTGCCCGAGCATGTGTGCATAGTATACTTTGTACTTCTTCAGGGAAGGACCTCTGTATGAGTTTCTATTTGGCTTGATGGGCTCCTCAGGGATGACTTGTGTATAACCGAATTGTCGTGTCACTCTATCAGGCATACGTGGTTCAACTTTCTCCAAAAAGTGTATACAACCGTGATAGAATGCCATACGGCAATATCTATATGGATCAGCAACTCCGTACGGATCCCAATCGACCTTTCACGAAAATATTCAAGTAAATATGGATACCACAAATATAATATAGGAGGATAAAATAATTGATTTAGCATACATTCGACGCAGACATAACATCAATCTTTGCCCGAAAGTACTCGAGCGTCTCCAATTTATTTTCGAATTTCTGGCCACAAGACCACCTCATACAACGAGGATGGTCTGGATCATACCTAGATCTTTCTACTCCAAACCCAGGAAAGTATTCATATATCCACGTCTGTCATAATATTCGATTGTTAGCCATCATAATGAATATAGAGTATGTCATATATATATATATATATATTATAAAATTACCTGTAATAGAGTCATGCATCCAGATAATTGAGCGGCATCGACTCTAGAAGCCATGCCAAGTTGTCGATATAAAAAAGCAAGTGTGGTTGCACCCCATGCATAACCTTCAACCTGGCTAAGATCTTGAAGAAAAATGATAAAGTATGGATTAACTTTATCAACCGTCTTATCGACAAACAACGATAAGCCGATCAACCATAATGTATACCCGATCGCTTTTTCTTCGTCCCCTAACCAGTATGATTCACATACTTCTTGCAGCCATTTAAATGGAAGCCCGACCTTTCGAGTGACTTCATTCACTTGCATTTCCTCCATCCCAAATAAGGCACCCATTGCACCAATCATTTGCCCACGCGTGTCCGCCGTTATGTCCAAATGTAATGGATGACCATCAGCTCGTAGCCCTAATATACGCTGTACATCTAAAAGAGTGATCATCATCTCCCCCCATGGCATATGAAAGCTATTTGTGTCTGGTTGTCATCGCTCAATAAATGTTGAAATAAGCGGCATGTTCACATGTTCAAATGTGCAGGATGGAAGGTGTGATAATCCTGTTCATCGTATCAGAGCGAACATCCTATTATTGACACTTCCTAGAAAACTTCTTAATACCTCCTGCCTCGTGTGGATCTTCGGACAACCCCGATCCTGATCAATACGATAAGCAAATGTAATGTATACACATGATTTAAGACCCAATAAAATAATAATTAAGAAATAATGAATATGTTAAACTTACCTTTCCTAACCATAAATCTAAAGTTGCGTGACCACCAAAGCTAGGAATCAAATCAGGAATTATTGGACCTCCTGGACATGGCCCAAGCAAGTACCATTCATCCTTTAATTGTATACTCTCTTCATCTTCACTATCGTCACCAGTATCACCAGCATTCCTATCATGATGATCTCTATCCTCCTCCTCCTCCTCTTCCTCCTCCTCCTCCTCCTCCTCATCATCATCATCATTACGCACATAAGTCGATGATGATGTTCCTCCTCCTCCCATAGCAGGCTGCGCCGGTGCAGTAAAAAAATCTATATATTCTGTTAGATATGCAAAACCTCTAACCCCAGAACCTCGATACCCAGATTCTCCAACCCTAGAACCTCCAACCGCGTAACCTCCATACCCAGAACCTCTAACCCCAGAACCTTCATACCCAGAACCTCCAACCCCAGAACCTCTAACCCCCAAACCTCCAAACCCCGGATCTCCTGCCCCCAAACCTCCAAACCCCGCAGTACCAACATCAACCACAAATGATGGACGACCTGCATAGTCTGTAAATGATGGAAATTTATGACCTTGTTGACTAGACGATGGTTCTTCACGAACTTCTGCATATTCTCGTTGTTCTGATGCTTCTTCCGGTTCTTGTTCTCCAGATTTCTTAGATCGTCGTAATCCTTTGGTAATACTCATGCCGAAATTTCTCAAATGAGCCATCGGCGCAGGTAGCTCAGTACCAGTTCTGTTACGTCGTGCAGAAGTAGTCACATGCCGACCATCGGTTCTATCTACTACATTGTCTGGTCTGCGACTCATCTGAATTTCAATAATAAATGTATAAAGTCATTTTTAATTATGTATATGAATTGAAGGTAATACGTGATAACATAAATAAAACCTAATTACATACATGAAATTAATATCATTAATAAATATCAACTCATATTATGATAGCCAAAGAGATCTGTATACCCAACCATATAAGTCAAATACAATCTCTTTACATTAATCCTCTACTTTATTCATTAAATATATCAATAATATTTGTATTACTTACTAGTAGGAGTTTAGTATAATATAACAACTAAAGTATACTTAATTATGGTATGTCCTCATCTATTTTTTCAATAATCCAACCAGAATTATCCAAATATATTCCATACAAATTAGCAACATAATTAAATATAATTCAAATATAAACATATTTTATCTATTATAAATACATTTAACAAAAATATTAAACAAATCTAACCTATTATCCTATCAATATAATTAAAAACATTCACCAATAATCCCTATCACATAATAATATTTAACATATTCAATGAAAATATAATTAAATCTAATAAACATCTAATCATATATAAATAATACAATAACATAATTAAAAACGTATTAACAAATCTATAAACATAATAAACAAATTTAATCAACTTAACCATAATTAAAATCTTTAATTAACATATATCATTAATATACCTTAATTAATATATACAAATTACACTTCAAAGATATAGCCAATACCCTAGAATAGAGAGTTCATTTACCGAATCTATATTTAGTTAAAATATTAGTGCATATTCAATATAATTAATAAACCATAATTAATATATATAATTATATATCCTACAAATAACTAAAACTATAGCATACAGATATAATTTACCAAACCCATATTTCATTACAATATTCGAGTAAAATTAATATTATTAATAAACTATATTCAATATATATAATTTTACATCCTAAAAATAACCAAAATCCTATAATAGAAAAACAATTTACTAAAACCTATATTTAATTCAAATATTAGAGTATAATAAATCTAAAAATATATTTTTTCTAAAATTAATCAATTAACCATAATCAAAATATATTATTAACATAATTAATAATTAACAAATTATTATTAATAAATATAATTATAATCATTAAGATAGTACATGCGAACATATCTTTAATTAAATTATGACAGCATAATTAATATAATTAAAAAACCATAATTAGTACATTTAATTACAAATCAAATATATAGCCAATACCCTACAATAGAGAGATCATTTACCAAATCTATATTTAATTAAATTATGACAACATAATTATTATAATTAATAAAACATAATTAATATAAATAATTACATATCCAAAATATAGCCAATACCCTACAATAGAGAGATAATTTATCGAACCTATATTTAGTTAAAATATTAGTGCATAATCAATATAATTAATAAACTATAATTAATATATATAATTATATATCCTACAAATAACCAAAACTATACAATAAAGATATAATTTACCAAATCTATATTTAATTAGAATATTGGAGTACAATTAATATTATTAATAAATTATAATTATTATATATAATTTTACATCCTAAATATAATCAATTAACCATAATCTAAATATATTATTAAATTAAATTAAATTATTATATATAATTAACGGGAACCCTAATCCAATCCGTCCCAGGAATCGGCAGGAGTTGTCGAACCCAGACCCTCACATCGGCAAAAATAGCCGAAACTAAGCTTTCCCTTCGGTCGATTCTACCGAATCTCATGCCTTACATCGGCAAAATTAGCCGAAATCCCTCCTCCCTTTCGGTTGATTTTGCCGAAACTCCCCCCATCCTTCGGTCAGCTTCGCCGAAATCCGCCCCGGATTTCGGTCTAATGCGCCGAAACCTACCAGATCTACTTAATAAAATAAAAAATTTACTAAATCTAATAAACAAATTATTATAATTATATATTATAAATTAAAAATTAAAAATAAAATACGATACTTACCTTCGGTTGCTTGAAATTTCTTCTCGGGGAGGGAGACTTTGGACTGAATTTTGAGAGAAAAATAGAGAGAAGATAGGGAGAGAGTAAGTAGGGATGGCAATTTTCCCCGCGGGTTCGGGGCCCCGTCGGGGATTCCCCGTTCGGGTTCGGGTTCGGGGAGAGAATTCGGGGATCGGGTTCGGGTTCGGGGATTCTTAACGGGGATTTTTTCGGGGACGGGGCGGGGACGGGTTTGGGGTCCCCGTCCCCGAACCCGCCCCGAAATTTTTTTATATATATATTTTTATATAATTATATATATATATATATAATATATAATTTTTTTATAGAATATAAATTAAAAATATAATATGAAAAAATAGTTTGAGGATCGGGGATGAGATCGGGGATCGGGTATAAAGTCGGGTTTCGGGGATCGGGTCGGGTTTTATGAATGGGGAATAAATCGGGGATTAAAAATAGATCGGGAATCGGGTCGGGTTCGGAGATTATTTTCCTTATCGGGTTCGGGGATGGGGATGGGGTCCCCGTCCCCGACCCGCCCCGTTGCCATCCCTGAGAGTAAGAAAGAGATGACAGAGGAGGGTCAAGTAATACTGCGCACCGACATAAGTAAAATAGGCATTTATTGTGTAAATATTTTCTGCATAATAAATACTTATTTTTTAAATAACAGGTACGTTTATTTATGGGACTGAGATATCAGTAAGTGAGAAGTAGTAGTACCCAACAAATAAAGTGGAAATTAAAAGTAATATAGGGAGGAGTAAGAAAATAATAGGAGGGTATTAAGCTTTTTCAGTTACGGAAAATAAATAATCCAATACAAGCCTGACCGAAAATACTCAACTAACGTGAGCTTCCAACTACCTTTATAAATTAGTAAATTACTATACAACAGTCTCTTCGTCTGTCTCTCTCTCTCTCTCTCTGCCTTCTTCTGTTTCGCGTACCTGATTTTGCAGCAACAGCAAAAGGGTAAGTAACATTACCATACAGAAATTCAGGTATTGAAGATTATTTCTCTCACCGTGTTTTTCATGTAGTTTTCTTTTTTCTTTTGTATTTTTGGGATTTCCCCCTTTTTGATGCGAATCATTTTTTTTGGGCGTTTTCTCCCTCTCTTTGTAATGGCTGGATTCAGAGTTGAACATGGCTAGTACAGCTGAAAACAGCGATGTTGCTGCTTCTGCTTCTGCTCAAGAAGAAGTGGTCTCCGTCGAGCTCCCTGCTCCTGAAGGTTGGAAGAAAAAGGTGAGTCCTGATTTTTTTTCCCTTTTTATTATTCGGACTCTATTATGATTAGCTTAATTAAATTTTACATTTCGCTCAAATTGTGACGGAATTTTGACCTTCGGATTCTCGGTTTGGTTTCAGTTTACTTCTTTCGTGTGTGTTTTTGCTGGATTTTCGTCAATTTGTGCTGTTGTCTTCAATTTAGGGTTTTTGGATGTGTTCTCGAGTTAGGTAGAATTCCATACGGCAATCATTGCGTTACGGCCTAGTAATTAAATGTTTCCAGAATGTTCGCTATTTTTCCTGTGACATCTGCATCTGCATCAATGGTGAATTAGGAGCATTCCCCCGCCCTTCTCTTCTGAATTTGAAAAATACTTGAAATTCTGTCAGGAAAAATTGTTTCTGAATTCCTTGAATTATCTTTTGTTGCCCTTTGCAGTTTCCTTTCCTCAATGTCATATTTTTTTTAGTGCTAGGTATCATGATATTATTATATGTTTGTTTGTATACTTTGGGTCCTTTTTCTTCACCTTATTTTCAAATTAGATAATACTAGCAAAAAATAATAAAAAAAGAAATCATGTCTCTAGTATTAACCAGATCAGCAATATTAGATTAAGACATTGGCCCTTTGTGCTTTTATTGTGTTTCTTCCTTTTGTTATATACGATATTCCATTTATCTACATTCCCTTAGTCCTATCTCGTTTGCTCTCTTTACGGGGTTGGCCCTAATTTTTGCTAGTGCTAGTATGAAAGATATATGACTTCCCAATATACCTTTTATTTTAATATGTCAAATGAGCTGCTACTCTTATTCTGAAAGCATTAATAATTGTAATAATTGCCATAGACAAATTTGGATTTTGTGGGTAGAGGCCTTAGAGGGTATTATTTGATTCCCAGTCATTGTGATTCTTTACTGATTTCTAAATCTATGCGCATTCCCAAATTATGCAAATAAATAAGATTGAGAGACTGCTTCTCTGGTAAGATTCATTTTAAGTGCTGTCCAGGATTCAATTACAATGCATATGCATGTTGTGCAATTGGGAGACTTGGGAGATGTGTTATTGATGGTGTTCGTAATGGGTTCTTACTTTTCTTTTTCCTTTCTTTTATCAGAAATGTCCTCTGTAGTGCTGGTCATTTCACCTGTCAGTGTTCTTGTGTGATAAGGCCTTACTGAAATGCTTTCGTATAAATTTGAATTTGTGTATTTGTTACTGTGATGTAAATATTTTGTGTTGGCTCTCTTGGTGCAAATAATGTGTTTATGCTGTGCAGCGTAGTTGTCTCAGCTATGCAACACTTACTTGCAATCATGGAATAGTACATGCCAGTAATTTGTTGTACTGGTAGCCTTATTCATTATTAGTGTTTACTACTTCCTACCAGATTTTCTACTTTGTATGGTAGGTTATTGCAAAGGTTTCTTCTTACTCTTAGATATGATTTTTTTTCCCTATCCTCTTCATCAATGATGAGTCTGCCTGCTTGCTGATTCTCATGGCATCTATATTGCTGCATGTATCCTTGTTCCTTTCTCTTTCTTGTTATCTGTCAGATAGCTCTGATAGTATTGTTGTTTTCTTTCTTCAAAAATTCAGATGTCTAGCTGAGCATAAGGGAACAACAATGTTCAGAATCTCATATTGTTGGCTAATTCATCTAGAGAGCTCATAGAAATCTACTCCCTCTGTTTCAAAAAGGAATGCAATTTAGCAATTTGCACACTTATTAAGGAGCTAATAAAACAAACCTTGATATTATGTTTATACCCTTCAAACAATGGAACAATTAATGTATAAATAATGAAAGAGAAAAGGTATGGATAAAAGTGGAAATTGGGCATTGATTTTTTTAAAATGATTTTTTTTTTTAAACAAAAACCAAATCCTAAAATAACTTCACTTTTGGAACAGAGGGGTATTATAAAATAATCTGACTTGCCTCAAGTATGTTCATAAAAGCGACATATGACATATCTATTACTTTAGCCAAGCTATCCCATTTTCCGAATTCATCCACTAATAATATTACTTGCAAACTGGTTTCTATGGATATGATGGCTGAATTCCAAAACATCTGTGATGAAGTTCAATGGGTAAATAGACGCCAGAAGATTTAGCTTTTCTATGCAAAAGATTAACATGAATGATCTAACTAGCATGCAAGTTCATATGTATCAGGTAGAAGTATAATATTTTTTACTCTTACTCCTCTGCCTTTTTTCAGTCTGCAGACTAGAAATTAAGTTCTATGTATAAAATAATTAGAAAAGATGGCTTCTGAGAGGAGCATGCTCAGAACATAAAAGAGACAAATGCTGCCAATCCTTGAGTTGTCACAAGCAGGGATTATTTTGGATAATGCACTTTATACCCCTAGATTTAAGCATAATGCACCGTATACTCCCAGTCAAACTTTCATTGTATTAAATACATCTGTGTTTCAATTTTTATGCATTTATTACCCTTCCGTTAGTTTTTCCGTAAATCAACATGATGTGCCAGTTAACTGCCTTAATCTTAAATGGTATTCTATTATGAATTTACCGAAATACCCTTATTTCTTTACATAACAAGCCAAGAAATAAAAATAATTGAAAATGCTACTCTCCACGACCAACATTTTCAGCCCTCCATGCTCATTCTTCCTCAACCTTAATCCACCATTATTATACTTTTAGTCAACATGGAGAGCTTTTCTTCACCAAAACGCATAAGAAAATGGTGACAACATTCCCACATAATTTCATGGTCAACAACAGTAAATCACTATAATTTGTAGTGAAAATTTAAAAGCTTAACTGCTTTTCGTTTCTTGAAAGAGCGATCCAACCCCATAAATCTCCTTCCCTCATCTCTGTTACGGTCTTTTTCAGAAAATATGGATTGCCTGAAAGCTAAACACCTTACTAATTTACCCTTTCCTTCTAAAATTCTGTTTCTTCTAACTTAATAATTCTTTTCACTCCATCTATTAAGGAACTCTATATATCAGATATGAGCTTCCATTGATTATTTCATTATAGAACTGAAATGGCAGCTTGTAGCGGCAGCCAAGGATGAAGGGCATTGATGAGAGGTTCTGATTACCAAAAGGAAATCATCAATCAGCGAGAAAGGGAAGCCCTTAGCGGTGGGTCTCATAGAGAAAAAAGCTTGTTCAAACCGAAGAAAAGATTGATAAAGTGGAGCGGGGTATGCAAACAAAAGAAGATTTTGAAAGAGATAGCATTAGGTACATCAAAGATCATCAACCACTCCTGGAAAAAGAGATGTTTAGTTTTGTTGACTCAGATTTGTGGAGGCTAGGGTTTGCAAGTTAAGATTGTAGTATTTTTCCTTCTTTGTTAGATATTGATTAAAAATGGTACTATATCTGTGATTTGCCTTTTTAATTGGACAAATAAGTGTGTATCAATTGTGTGGTTAAAGGTAAAATTTTATGTAGTTTCATTTATTTTTCATTTCCTATCTTCTAAAGAATTTTGTTAAAACTAAAGTTGTGCCAGAATTCATATCATTGAAATTTGAAATATATAATAGTTAAAAAGATACTAATTATGGTTTTTTTATTTATTAATAACCATATCAATATAGAAAAAAGTTCATAGTAAGAGGGGGGGGGGAAGTTGCTATTAAAGAGATAAAAAAATTTGCACGTTTTGTTATTATTGTCTATTTTAGGTGATAGAATAGGTTTATCTAATTTTTATTATCATCTGGCTTTAGAAAGGAGGAATAATTTGACCAAAGGTATATGGTGCATTATATTTAAAAATAGGAGTATATTTGGTGTATTATCCTATTATATAATATAATAGTTCACCCATTTTCTCCTCTTTGATAAGCATCTCTGCCCTTACAACTCACGAGTTGAGTTCAAGTAAAGGTAATAAAATCATAGTCATGACTGTAATGACTATGATTGCAGTGTCTTATTATTAGAGTATGACAAATGATAAATATTATGTCACGTTTGTCATGTCTTATTATTAGAACAATGGTGAAATATCATCTTGTCGATAAAAGATCAGTACATTAGTGGCGAAATACTAGTTTTAAGTAGAAGAATAGAGAAATATCAATTCGCTGGTGAAAAATATCAGCTGTAAAAGATTAATTTCAAGCAAAATAATGGTAAAAGATCAATTTGTCGGTAAAAAATCAGCACATTAGGGGTTAAATATTAGTATATTAGGGGAAAAATATCAATACTTGAGTAGTGAATGATCAGTTTTAGGAAGAATAATGGTGAAAAGTTAAATTACAGGTGAAAGATTGGACGTTATTGATAAAAGATGGGTACATTAATGATGAAAGGCCAATTTTAACAGTGAAGATCATTTCACTAGTGAAAAATCACTACGTTAGTAGTGAAATATCAAGGTGGAAGTTTAATATAATATTAGTGAAAGATTAATATATTAACAAGGAAAGATCAATTTTCTAGTGAAAAATCAATACATTAGTGGTTAAAAATTAGTTTAATAATGGTAAAAGATTTAAAAAATTAAATTTAAGTAGAAGAAAAGGGAAACATCAACTTGATGGTGAAAATTTAGTATATTAATAATGAAGGATCAATTTGCTAGTGACAGATCAATACATTAGTGGTAAAAGATCAATGCATTAGTAGTAGAATATCAATACATTAGAGATGAAAGTTGAATACATTAGTGGTGAAATATCAGTACATTAATGATGAAATATTAATTTGCCGGTGGAAAATCAGTACATTAGTGTAAAAATATTATGGTATATATATATATATATATATATATTTTTTTATAATAATCTTAATAAAGATATTTTTGTTTAAAGAATTAAAAAAAAAAGAAAAAATATTGATGTAAATTGCATAAACATTTTGCATGGTATAGGTATTGAGTCGAGAGTCCTTTCAACCCCACAACTATCAAATTTGAGTCCCACTATTGGTAGGGTTAGGGTTTGGTGATCTACTCTGTGCACCCTTCCTTTATTAACTCAGAGTTAGTAAAATTAACCTGATTAAAATAAAAATTAAAGGAGGAGGAGAATAATTTGGAAAGGTAAGAAGATAAAGTGTAGAATAAACATAGTAAGTATAAACCAACATGCTTGTAGTATCAAAAGTTAGTAGAAATAGGGACCATTAAATATCCAAATAGAAAAATAATAATGTCAATATTACTACTGATGATGGTATTGTCGGCAATGGTATTATATAGATAACATTAAATTGCAATGTTTATACTACATAAACACCCAAATAACCGAGTGAATGAATAATTACCAAAATATACAATAGAATAATTATGGTAACAATATTGCCAATCAACATGGGGTGATAATAACATACACGACACCCATCAATATATTGTCTCAACAGTTATAAAAACCCTAATAATAGAAGGGGTCAGATAGAAGGTCTCCTTGTAACATTAACTGCCCTTATCCTCTGGTCCCACAACTTCATATTGAAATCATGCCAAATCACCCTCTTAGTTTTGTCTCTTCGTTTCCTACAGTCCATCTTACTATAACATTTGGGTGATGTTTGACCAAACTACCTAAGTCTTGACCCTTGAATCCTAGCTTTAGTACTTTGTTCCTTTATTAGTTATTACTTTATTCTTGGTTCTGTCTCCTGTAGTCAAATTGCATGCTTATTGGAGCATCCTTATCTTCACAACCATCAAGTTGCAAACACGGGTTTGCCTAATTAGCCAACATTTTGCTCCAGGGATCATAGCTGGTTTGATATGACTTTTCTTTGAGTTTGAATGGAAAGGTTCCAGATGCCCTCCATTTCATCCATCTAGCTTTCATCAATAAACAACATCTTCATTTTTTTTCTTCGTCCCTTTGAATGATGCATCCAAGATAATTTAACAGTTTTCTTACTTGTTATGACATCTATCTTGATCTTAATTCTTGAGTCGGACATTAGTGTCCCTCAAAAGTTATAACTTGCATATTATCTCTTAGTCTTGCTCAATTTGGATCCCATAGACTCCACTTGTTCTATCCTAACTTAAGCTCGATATTAACCCTTTCTCTAATGTCATCCTCTAAAACAATGTCTTCTGCAAAAATCATGCACCATGACATAACATCCTAGAATATTTTACTTTGCTCATCTGAGGAAATGACTCATAGTAGATCCTCTATATAATCCAAAGTCGTTGGGAAGTGTTTGGTATCCCCACTTGCTGTTCGCATACTAGTCATGACTCATTCATACACATCCCATGATCACCTGCATCAATAACACCCTTGGCTTCCAAAATCTGCCACAAAACTTCTTGCAAGACTATATCACATGCCTTTTCCAAATCTATGAAAACCATGTCCGGGTCTTTTTGCTTCTCTTTAGAGTATTCTATAAGACATCTTAGTAGGTGAATAGCTTTTGTGGTGGGCATGAAGCGAAATATGTTATTTGATTTGTATCTATCTTCTGCAACCTTATGCGATCAATCGCTCCCATTATTTCATAGTATGGTTAAGTAGCTTGATACCTCTATAGTTGTTACAACTTTGGATGTCGCCGTTATTCTTAGATAATGGGATCCAAGTACTAACCCTCCATTTGTCTGACATCTCTGCAGATTTGAGAATAATATTGAACAACCTTTTAAACCATTTAAGTCCCGCCTGTAGGAATTTCCATAGCTCTATAGGTCAAGCCCTACCACCTTTATTGAATCCATCTTCTGCAATGTGTTTCCAACTTCATTCTTACTTATCTAACATTTAGAGTTTTGGTTTCTGATTGATTTGTTGAGTTCCTCGAAACAAACCCGTATTGCATTGAGAGTTGAGAAGATTGTAGAAATAAGTTACACGTTTACCTTAATACCTTCTTTCACAAGAACTCACCTCTCTTTCACTTCACCTTATCCGGCTCCTTTTTTCACATTCACTATACTTGGCCAATTGGAATGCATTATTTTCTCGTCCTTTTGTGTCCAATCATTGATACACCTCCTCAAATGCCCCAACACAAGCTTTAATGATGGGGTTTTTTAACATGTTTCTTGGCAAACTTATAGTTTCCTATATGAGTTTACTTCTCTTCTTTGGTGTTTCGTTATCCTTCATTTTCTTCCACACCACCTCATTCCACAACCATAGCTCTTTTTTGCCTTTTGATTCCCTGCACATTACTTCCAATAGTTATAACATGCCCATAACTACATCCCAAATCTGGTTTGCATCAGTTTCTTGTTTCCACATGCCACCTTTTGACATTTGGGCACAAAGTTGGTAGTCCTGTCCCTCTCAACTTCGATGTTTCACCTGTCAAAAATTATGATTTCTGAATCTTTGCATTTCTTAACCACCACACTTATAGATAACATCTTGTATTTAGTAGATAAACATTGGTTTGGAAGAACCTTGCAATCCATACAGCTACTCCGATCACCCAACTGTTGAAGAGTGTAGTCTATTTGAGTCTTAGAGCCACCATTCTTAAAAGTGATAAGGCGGTCTATTAAAAATTATCAAATCAAAGGCTATACAAAACTCGTTAACACAATTCCTCCCTCATTCCTAAGCCCATACTAATAGCCTCCACAAGCACTCCAAAAACTATCCAGTTTTTCTTTATATGAACACTAAAGTCTCCTCCTATGAGCTACTACTCGGTTAGTGTTATTTTTTTTTTCCTTTCAAATTAGTTCATCCAACTTGTTCTGAAAATACATTTTATTGTGGCCTTCCAACTCAACATGAGGGACATATGTGCAAGCAACACTCATGATCTCAATTAGGGTTGTTTATTAGATCCAATATTTATTGAGTTGGTCCACTATCCAACTCAATCTTATTTGAAAAATCAAGTAACCAATCTAATAAAAAAAAATTAGATATCTGATTCGACAAGTACAAATAATATCCGATTTGTAGAATTATGATTATTTTATATAAAATTATAAATATTAACTCCTTGATGATCATATAAAATAATAAAGTATCATTTATAATTTTGAAATTGTTATATAAGTATTCTAATAATTATATAGTCCTTTAATAACCATTATAATATATAATTTGATTTAGTGATTAGATGTAAAATTCATTTATTTTTTTGGGGTATAAACTTCTATAATATATTTTAATTCTCTTTGTGGATAACATTAGACACTCATATAATCATATGATTGTTGATTTGGATATTATCCAACTTCCAATTCTTATTTTTTTAAATATTTTATTATAGAAGTTTCTAAATTTGATGAGTTAGAATATTTACACAAAGGCTGAATCTGATCTGATCTGATCTATATCCCGTGTTTGAACATTGATTCTCAACCTTACCATAAGCTTTACAGGCATGACCCTGTCATCTGCATGCTAAACGTCAATCACGTTATCACAAAGTTCCTTGTCCATCCTAGTCTAAATCCATTGCGTTTGAGGAGATTCCAGAATTCCTTAATTTAAACCCGTTCTGGTATCCCCAAGACACTATTTTAATCTTGCACCTTTTTTCTATCTCAAAGTTCTATGTATTCATATGTAAGGGTACCATATTTCAGGAACCAAACCGTAGTCTTGTGCCTTGTCTACCACTCCTTAGAGGACAAAACCTAGCACTAACAATGACACTGCTGCAAAAAGACACCATTTCACAAATAAACTACCCACAAGATAATTAAAGCAAATAGCAAACTGCGTACACACAAGCAGAACAAAAAAGGTTATTGAGGGGGAAGACAACAAAACTGATAATTATTTTTAAAAATAATTGTGCTGTCTACAGCCACACAAGATTGTAGACACTGCTAAATTATTAAGACAACAGATAATCCTGTACAAAAATTTAATGAACTCAAGAAAATCCAATTACTTATCAAACAATTGCCAGTTGGTGGGCAACCCAAAACTCTACCTATAGGCTATAAATGAGTTGAGTTGAGCCGAGCTAACCCCCTCCCTTAGGGTTCGAGTTTGCCTCATTTAAAATTTCCCTAACAAGGGTAGAGCTTGACTTATATAAGGCTCATGAGCGGTGCGGCTCATTTGAGATAAACAAGTCAAGTTAACTCATTTAGCTTTGAGCTCAACTTGACTTGTTTGTAGGCTTGTTAACTATTTTGGTCATTTATTAAATATTTTGTAACTGCCAATTTAGGTTGTTTAAAAATGACTATTGCAAGCTTGACTTAAGGTCAATTTATTGCTCATTTAAAACTCTACTAATAAGGATGATTATTAGATCCCAAACTTTGAGTTTTGTTTAATTAAATCCTAAAATGCATAATAACTTATGACAGAAAGATATTAATGAGCCTATAAACAAGCAGGCTCACAAGCCTATAATGAACTTATAAATGAGTGGAACTTGAGGCAAATTCAAGCCCAAACAAGCCAAGTCAACCCTTGCTCGAGCTCGTTTACTAAAGTAACCTAAAAATGAAGCTGAACTCGACTTTGCTCAAGCTTAACTTGTTTTACTAAATAAACTAGTCAAATTTAACCCTTATTGGGCTGAGCGAGAGCAAGCTGGCTTTTTGGCTTTATATCCTGTCCCAAGCTCTAACTAAAAATGGTACCTAGCTGTGGATCAAAGATTTATCAGCTCAATTTTTTTTTTCGATAAGTAGAATTTATTACTATCGAATTAGAGATTACAACTTAGCATTACAATCAAGATCATCAAGCAGCCCTAACCATCTAACATACTTAGCAAAATAAGTATGATTTACAAGCTTCCTAGATACATGCATAATAATAATTCTCAAAAGAACACCTGATTGCCTAGTCTTGTTTTGAAAAATTCTAAGATTCCTTTCATGCCAAACAGTTGCAATGTAAGCAAGCAATTAAATAGCGGTCGCGGTCGCGGTGTCGCGGTATCGGAGCGTCGCGAACGATAAATTATGCGTCGCGATCGTCGCGGCGTGAATTTTTATTTTTATTTCACCATATACACTAATTATCATTTATTGATCATTTGAATATAAATATTCAATAAACTAGTATTTTATATCATATAAGAAGTATTAGAGTGAGTCATTATATGCTAAATTTTTCTAATAACCCTAAATTTACCTTAGAATGAAAAAAGGCATGTTATTTAATAGTAAATGTGAAGATAATAAATAGTAATACTTTATTATAATTTAATAGTAACTTGATCTAAGATATATATAGTAAATAAATAAATAAAAATTATCATATATACTTTTTTCAGTAGAATTAAGAATTCTCAATAAATCGGCGATTTACCCCGATTTATCGGTGATATTTTCCGATTTATCGGCGATACCAATTTATCGGCCGATAAATGTGAAATTTTAAAACCATAGCATATCGGTAATTTTGCGTCGCGGCTGACCCAAAAACCGCTAAATAGCGGCCGCTATGCTATAGCGGGACCGCTATTTAATTGGATGAATGTAAGAGACAAATAGAGCCCCTAAATATCAGCTCAAAATTTGGATGAAAGATTTGGTTCATATTGGACATCTGGTTGCTACAATAACAAAATTTGGTACTATAACTTGCAATATTTTTATCCTACCTTTTAGTGCTTGAATCTTTATGCTGTTAATATGACAGAGGAACCTGTCTTTTTTCTTGAAAAAGAAGTTTTTTTTTGTGTTTGGGGGATAGAGGGGTTGTGGCCATGTGGCGTGGGCACTCTGGACTATCATGCCTTGGTGATAAATGTTTATCTGAAGAGCATGTAAGAGAAAAAGCTATGGAGTAATTTTTCTGACTACCACAAACTTGGGCTCCCTTGCACTGCCATGCTCTCCTTACTAAATCCATAAAGACAGGTCTAGGTCTAACTGTCCAATAGTTGCAAAACCTAAAACGTTTGGGTCCTTCTGGACCTCCCTGCCCCAACAGAAGTATCCCTGCTGCATGATCTGATGTACAGCCAGAATTGAAGGATGCAGTTGTGTTGGGAAAACTCTGAAGCCAATCACAGTTGCATAAGATCTTATCCAACTTACACTAAAGCCTAGTGTTGGGATCTTGGTTATTAGTCCAAGAGAAATAATCAGCAGCGTAGGGTAAACTGTCAGCAAAATATCCGCATCCACTTTATTCACATTAACCCTCAGCTTCTCTTTTGAGTTCAACACCACTTTGAAGTCACCCATGACTACTCAAGGGAAATTCTGTGGTACTTGATCCCTTAGCCATTGCCATGGATCCCTCCTTTCCCTCCCTGTATTCAGAGTATACACCATAGTGAGATAGAAGGTCTGATGGCCTACTCTGTGTTTAACCTCAGCATAGATTAATTTTGCAAATGATGATGCTGGACATTGCATGTAGCACTTTGCTTGTTTATTTTTGTGTTGCGAAAACAAACTGTGAAGTATAATTCAAATAACTGCATCTCCAGTTACCTCATAAAAGCTTTTATATAGAAAGTGTTTTGAGTGTGCCCTCAGAATTTCTCTACCTGTGGAAGCGGAGATCATACCCTTAGGCAACTTTTTGGTTAGGCATTCACTTTTGGTGTATTCCCAGGTTGCTTCGGTAGGCAATTTCTTTTTCCTGGCTCCTTTCTGTAAACTTTTCCTTTTAGAGGATGACAAAGCGGCTTCTCCACTAGGAGACTGGTTTGATTTAGTGATAATTGACGTATGCCTTGTGTTGGTTTCTTGTGCATGAGGCCTGACACTACGCTCATTTTTGTCATAGTGTGAGAGAGGATTAAAATCCCAGCCTGAGCACTAAGAAAATGGATTCAGTGCGTGATGACAAAGTGTGGAGTCAGGCTATAATTATAGTGTAGCTTGCCTCACCGTCGGTATCTCTCCAGTGAGAAAAAATAAATTAATGGACTTGAGTTTAGACATAAGAACTGGATGGAGACGGAGTTATATATATGTCTTGGATGATGGTGGCTGGAGGATACTGCTAACTGCATTAGCAGGCCTTGAGACTCAATGGATAAGAAGTGCTAAGCTGTCCTAAGGGGCGAAGGGATAGCCAATATGAATCTTATTCATCATAGCGAAGGTTTCATGATCAGGCATGATACATGTATCTGTTGTACAAGCTGGATATATGGAACCAGTCCTGATGGGATGAGTTGGATTAGAATTATGTGCTTGGCCACATGTTTGCTCGGATACATGTTTTTCACCATGTGCCAGCCAAGTTTCGACTCATCGTAGAGCCGCCATGGTCTAAAGTTTTCTGAGGTTTTGTATCTTTCTGTGTATGTTCATCTCCATTCTTTCTGCCCTCTTCAGGTCAGGCAATGGTCATTGAATTTGTTTTAAGTCTAGTCTTACCTTCCAAAGTTTTATGGCATTTTAGTTTGGGAAGGTGGGGTGGCAGTCACACCAATATTGGAGTAGACTAGAAGAAATATGTCCATGATTGTAGTCGCAAATCAAACGTAGACCTAAAGAAGCCAGATGTCAGGTATGGGTTTTTTGGAGGCATTAATGATTAAAGGGGCTGGGGGAGGTTGGGCATGTGAATACACGTGATGAAATATTTAAAAGGGATCTAACTGACTTGAAACTAATAAGTGACAGTTTTTGGCATCGTATGATGAAGCTGATAGTCATGTGGCCAATTTCATTTCGTTAGATAAGATTTGTGCTGGTTTGGATTACCTCTGGTCACTTGTCTTGGGAAAAGGGAACATGTGTTGTACCTAGTTGTCTTGTGTATCAACCATTTGAATATATATATTTTTTTTTATGCAAAATATCTTTGGTCTCTGTAATGCACTTGAATCCAAATGGATGGCACAATATGAATCATCAACCAAAATATTTCTGGTTTCTCTTATGTCTCGAATCCACAAGGATAGTACAATATGGATCACCATTATTTGCAGCTGTTGTTTCTTGCCTGTTACACGATATTACTAGAGTAGCATGATGGCCAGTTTTTGTGTGCAGTTTCTTCCTAAAAAGGGTACCCCGAAGAAGAATGAGATTGTATTTACCACCCCAACTGGGGAGGAGATCAACAACCGAAAGCAACTTGAACAGTACCTGAAATCCCACCCTGGAGGTCCAGCAATAACTGAATTTGACTGGGGCACTGGAGAGACCCCACGGAGATCAGCACGGATTAGTGAGAAGGTGAAGACTTCTCCTTCGGTGGAGAGTGAAGCCCCAAAGAAAAGGGTCAAAATGTCATCAGGTTCCAAGGATGCCAAAGAAACAGATACCGACCCTGAAGAACCCAAGACAAAAGAGGTTCATATGCAAGATGCAGAGAAAACTGAGGACAACTTGGAGGGAAAAACTGGAAAGGATGTTTCTCAAGAAAATGAAAATAAGAACAAAGATGCTTCTGCTGAAAAAAAGGAGATTCCTCCGGAAGAGACGAAAGGTGACGGGGACACCAAGATTCCCAGTGATGGTCCAGTAGACGACAAAGGTGCAGAAAGTGTGCCAGGAGATAATAAAGTAACTGAGGTTGTGAAGGAATCCGATCAATTTCAGGCATTCAAAGGCAAGGCAGCAGGAGAAGAAGGTATAGTTGAGTCAGCAGAGCAGCAATCCCAAGTCATCATAGAGAAACAAAACGATCCTGAAGAAAAAGCAAAACCAGATGCAGCTGCCACTGATGATGTGAACCTCCCTGTTGATGGTGAGGAGAAGCCTAATGGCTCTGCTACCGGACCTGTGCCAGAGTCCAAGGACACGGTTTCTTCAGAGGGTAACAACACCTTGAAGGATTCTGATCAGATGAGCAAGACAGCGAACGAAGTGACTGAAAATGGTAACCAGGAAGCCCAGCCGAACCCTTGAGTTCATTCTGGCTTTTCGAACTTGCAAAGGCAGCTATTGACTGTAGCATCAGTCTGATTGGTCACCGGGATGACTCTAGTGTACACTGTTTAAGAGTAGTAATGTTTCAATGTAGTTTGTAGCCAACTTTGCCCGACCTTAGGGGTGATTTGTAGCTCAAAGAGGTCCATGTATTTTGGGTAACATCATGTGTTCCATCTTTTGGTGATGCTATTATACCATCTATCTATTGTTATGTAAACTATGTAACTGTCGGTTACTATTGTATGTGCTGGTTTAAACTGTTTAGTACTTTATCGTCAGCAGTTTAGCACATCTGATCTTTTAGGTAAAATGCTTTGATTTCATCAAATCCCATAAATAGCTCAAGATGAATGGGAAGCAAAGAAGCCTGCCATCTTCATATGCTAAAAATAAGAATTCCAGCTATGAATATGATAAACGAATGTAAAGCCTCAACTTTGGATCTGTAACAAGGAATTACACAAACCAAAACTTCCATGTTGGAGACAGAGAGAGAGAGAGGAAAAAAAAAATCTGGAATGCTGAGAACTGACGGGAACTATAAACATCGATCTCAGAATTTCAGAAACTAGAGTTCATCACAGTCCTTTAAGCTGTCCGCCTAGCCCTGACAATAATGCCCACTTCTCAAAGGCGCTGGCCGAATCGACAAAGGCAATCTTCGAGGATTCGACGTTCTTCTGACCCACTTTATCATGAAGAAAAACGCAAAGATTAGGGATAACATAAAGCCGCAAGACAGGTCAAATAAATCACAGAAGTCTTGCAAAAGAAATAGTGTCGTCGGGACAAAATAATAATGTGTTAATCCACCGTGTGTTTGAATAGATTATTCTATCTAGACATCATTAATATATATATACCGGTTTCAGAATTGGTTCCTCACCAACCGACTGAAAGTTCTCCGTTTCCTAATAGAAATAGTTCAACTAAATAGCAGCACAAGTCAAAAGTATCTTTACCTGAAGAAATCAAGTTTGCCATAGAGGTGTTAAAAGTGTCGACCTCAGCATTCTCCTCGGGACCGGAGCTCAGCTGTTACAATATTGTCATTTCCAGATTCATCAATTCAGACAGGCCTCTGTTACTTAGATATGATGTAGAAATCAAAAATGGGTAGTAGCTGATGAAGTAAATTGTCTGACCTTTGTGAAAGCTGAATTGGCCTTCTTAATCCAATCTGTGTCAGTAGTAGGACCAAGAACCGAGCTGGCTGCATTCAGATCATTCCTTTCTATCGCTCGCCCCACTTCACTCAGCTTGTATACAAGTTGTTGCAAGTATCCTGCAGGTAATTTACAAGAAACACCAAGTCACCACCAAGCACCCTATAAGCAAAACTTAGGTAGCTTATTAACCGAGAGCATAATCTTCGGTTGCTTTCAAACTTTTTAACGACCAACCAATTGTTTACTTGCGACGCCTCCCTACTTTGACCATAATTGGACAGTTTTTACCTCCCACGCAGCCCGATGACTGCTAAGGGAATTCGAGTTAGGACCTGAACTTGGCTGATTCAAATGAAACGATAAACGTCGGCTCTTTTACACATAGTTTATTATATTTCTTTTCATATTTTATAACGGATTATTGTAAGTTATGATAAAATTTAAAAAGGAATAACTTAGTAAGATTCCAAAAGTAATGAATCACATGGGATCGTGATACTGTTTTCCTAGAAACGATACCCAACGCAGCAATGAAGAATAATATTAGACATAAAATTAATATATGTCAAAATAGCACAACAGGTGCGACACAAAAGTATGGGAAAGACAATGGATAGATCCCTCGTATCGTATGTGATCTCTCCCTCACACTGTATTAAAATAATAATAATAATAATAATAAAACTGAAAACTTGCTTTGGTAATCTTTTTACTTTCACAATAATCCAAAGTAAGGTTAATTCGTTACCAGCTTGCAATGGTTACAAAATAATGCAATTTCTTTTGGACACGCTACGCAGGTTGAAAGGGGAGGGGGACGCGGGAGGGGCACCTGCTCTTCATGTGAAACTCAAATCCCCAAGAGCAGCAACGGTACCATGAGTTAACAGAGGCAAACGGTACCACAGACAGGATAACTAAGAACTGGGCAGCCACTAGAGTAAGACCCCCCGGCATTTTCTATCTGTTGATACCGATCACAGCCACAGAAGTCATATCCTATATCAGACCAAATCTCCGTTTGAAAAAATTGAATTACCTCTGCAACTGAACATAAATCTAACGCGCATTCATGTTCATTAGCAGATAATTACGCAAGTTATTCTATACAAATTAAGACGGACGAACATTGTATTGTGTAATTTTTTGTTTACCCCACAAATAACTCAAAACTTACCCGTCTCTTTCTTTGAAGAATTGATGAAACCTTGTCTTTCAATCCTTTTCTGCCTATCCTTCTTTATTCTCTCCATCAGCTCATCATCTTCGTCGGCCTCAAGGATCGCAGCATTAGCACGATTATTAGTATTAGAGAAAGATCCATCGGTTTTAATGCCGGAGAATGAGAGCAAAAATGAGCCTGCGGTAAGACCCAGAGCAAGTTGTCTTTTAGTGAGAAATATAGGATGATTTGGAGTCGTAGAGGGTGAAGAACGACAAGATTCCTTTAATACTGCCTTGCTTAACTGAGGCGATTGTACTGTTTTACTGCGTCTAATCACAGATGGCGGTGGTGGTGATGAAGATGATGATGATGCGACGGTACAGTATGTTGCTGTGAAGGAGAGGAACGCGACTGCCATTCTCTCTTTTTTATTGCTCTCTTTTTCCAATCCAAGCTGCTGCCGGTGGTTTATTTTTCTTATTTTTTTGGGTGCAAAAATTGTATGGGCAATTTTGGGCTTTCACTGAAGATAAGATTGTATGGATTCGTGTCAGCTTATCCAGCAGTCATTTTGTCTATTGTGGGGGTATTCTTGTCAATTCGGACCTCATCCCAATTTCTACTTTAGACTAGATTAGCCAATCACACATGAGTTTCAACTTTCATGAGATAAAACTATTATATTAATTTGTACGGTCATAGCTTAGGCCTTCAATTCCATTGATTAAATTAATTGGAAGGTTGGTTCCTCGCAGGTAGGGCCGTAAACGAGTTGAGTCGAACCGAATACTCTCACGCTTGGGTTCGGTTCATTTAACTAAACAAACCTAAAATATTATTTGGGTTCGGCTCGTTTAACTAAACGAATGAGCCGAACCGAGCCGAGCTCACGAGCCAAAGCTAAAAAATGAACCGAGCCGAACTTTTTTCTGTTTGGGTTCGGCTCGTTTAATTAAACGAACGAGCCGAACCGAGCTTTTAACGAGCCAAACCGAGCCGAATATCGAACTGGCTCAGCTCATTTACAGCCGCAGGTATCATCGTAAATACGTAATTTTTATATTTTTAAGGTACATATTATAATTTATTTTTATAATATTACTTCAAGACGACAGTACTTAATACAAACATATTATCTTTTAAGATCAAATATATAGATATATTGTAATTTAACTTAGTCGTATTAATCAAAAATAAAATTATTAATGATGTCTAAAATAAATGTATTATCTTTTGTAAAGTTAAGCTAGAATTTTGGCATACCTAGCAATTTTGAAGTAAAGATTTATGAACTAGCATTTGTACTTCATGTCTACCTTGCTAAATAGTAGATTTTACACTTACCTAAAAAAATGTAGAAGAAATCAAGAATTGTGAGGGTGTTTCCATCTTTTCCATACGGTTTCATCTAAAAGGTCATCAAGATACATGGAGCATTGATCATTGTTCAAAATTTATGGTCGATGTTCATATAAATACATTCAAGAAGATATAATGGATGGAAACAATTAGGAATCAAGCTAAGGGATGTAAATTTATGGTTTACTATAAAAATATTCTCACTAAAATATATGCATGTGTGTGTTTGGTTATCTTTTCCATACTGTAAACATCGAGTCAGGTTTAGGTCAGGATATAGTGCGTCGGGTCATTTTTTGATCAAGTTGTTTAAAGATTTGTGGGTAGGTTATGAGTCAAGTCAGATCATTTTGAATGGCCTTATTGTTCGGGTTGGGTTGGGTTCAGATTTAGGTCATTGCAAATCTAAGTTGTGTCGGATTAATTTATTAAGTTGCATTAAATTTGGGTTGAGATAGTTTGGATATAAGTTAGGTTGATTATTTCGGATTAACTTGTCGGGTCTAGTTGGGTCTAGAGATATAAATGAGATAGAAATTCAATGGGTTTTATTCTTCAGATACTTAAATAGATATGGATAAATAGATATAGAGGATTAAAAAAAACACCCTTCGGGTTTGGGTACGAATATGGGCATGGGATATTCGTACCCATACCCGTATTTATATATGTATCCATTTACCATATTTATAATTATCATTTTACCTTTACTTTTTAAATAAATATAATATAAATTAAAAAATACCCGTCGGGTTTGGGTAGGAATATGGGTATGGGATATTCATACCCATACCCGTATCCATATCTGTATCCGTTTACCAGATTAATAATTATCATTTTACCTTTAATTTTTAAATAAATATAGTATAAATTAAAGTTAAAATTATCATTTGACTTAACTCTTGCACCAAAAGGCGAAATCCCTCGCCCCAGGGCCCCCAACCTGCCTGCCCGACGACCTTGGTTGGAGAAAGGTAAATCACGGTGACCTAACGGTTAAGAACATAGCTGTCCAGTGTCCATGGTGCCCATAAAGAGCCACCCCCACATTGGAGGGTTGAAACTCTCACGCTGCGGCTGCCATAAAATTCGAACCTAGGAACTCTTGCACTAATTTACCATGCCTCAAATGTTAGACTACGCCCGTGTGGGCATCATTTGACTGAACTCTAAATTGGTTTATTGGTCAAATAATAGATTTATCTGCTGGATAATATCCGTTAACAGGTAAACAGATTATTTGTCAGGTAACAAATATTTAAAGAATACGAATATAGATGTGTTAGTGGATACCCGTTCGGGGTACGAGTAGGAATTTTGGTACAAATTTTCTTATCGAGTACGAGTATAGGCGTATATGTCCTGAACTCACTCTATTTACATCCCTATTGGGTCGGGTTTAGGCCGAGCAAACTCGTATTCGAGTGATTTCGTATTTGAGTTAATTTAACGGGTCTTTTAGGTTTTGATAGATTGGGTTGGGTTCGGGCCAAGTTAATCTTAGATCAAATCACTTTGGATTGGATCAAATTAGACATTGACCACAAAAATTAATCTAACTCATTATCCTCGTAGGTAAACATTAAGTTTAACTTCATACAAGCATGTGAGTAATAATGTATTATTAATTATTATTTGTTTATAATTATAACTTTTTAACGTTATATTTTATGTGAAAAAATATGTAAAATTATAATATTGTTAGTGAATAACTAAGTTCACAATAAAAGTAAGAAAAATAAGTAAAATTTAAATAATAATAATAATGTATTTTAAAAAGCTCTAAATACATAATAAGACATGTATATATATATTTTTTATATTAACTGGTTAATATCAAACTTGGTTTTGTCAAATTAGGTCAGATTGATAATGAGTCGGATTGACATAGGATTGAGTTGATAACATATCCTGTTAATGGCGGATTACTGGTTGGAGTCGGGTCAGATCCAATCACTTATATTTGGATCAATATCATATTAGATTAATTTTAGGTTGAATTTTAATTGAATCGGATTGATAAATTTATTGAATTATGTCGGATTAAATTTTGTACGATTTTTATACGGATCGGATAAACTTTTTTCGGCTCTAGTTATTCGTCTAAGAAATGGCCGGAGGAAAATATATATATCTAAAGTAACTATGACCACTCACTCACTAGACTAGAAGAAAGAATCAAAGTTTAGTACAGTGTCCGTCCGGCCGCCGGTGATAGGTAAGTTCGATAATCATCTCATCAATCTATTCAACAAAGTCGTAAATACCCGTGGCGTTGGGTAAGGCAATACTAATACTAATAATAGTCTTTTTCCTCTCCGCAATCTAGCTATAATTTCACGCGACGAAATGATAAACACCCATATAATCTACCTCCTAAATACCTTTAATCCGTCCTATCAATTCTTACCGACGGATCGGCCCTAATCCCCGCCTAATTAAAAGCACTAACAAACAAAGGCTATCATGATAATAGGTGTAATATTTTCATTACCTTAGGAATTGCAACAGTAAAAAACACTTTTTTATATTTAATTATGAATAAATCTTTTTAATGTTTGATTTAATATTTTTATAATTATGCTATGTCTTGAACAATCTCATTCAGGGACCTCCGTATTTTAAATTATTATCATTTAAATAAGCTTTACATTAATAAAGTTTGGTACAATCATTATCACTAAATTATTTTATTTAAAAACATGAGAATAAAAATATTTTATTTAATCCTTTTTTTTTGTAATAAAAAATTTTCTATAAATTTTCTGAATGCTTTTTATTTTAACATTCTTTTAAAAATATATTTTAAAATAGATTTATTTTTTAATTTGAATTGAAACACAATTTTATATTCTAAATTGATAATTCTGAAAAATACATAGAAAATTTCTGATGGAATATTGAAATATTTTTAAAGAATTCCAATGGCAAAAAATTATTTAAAATTTTCTAGTAAGAATGAAATTTTCTAAAATTTCTAAGAAATATCTAGGTATCTTTGTGAGATTCAAATTATGGAATACTTGTAAAATCCTAAGTCTTATTAAAGTAAGTTTTTTGATAGTTAGGGATTGTTATAAAATAAATAAATAAATAAAAAACCTCTTGTATAGAAAGGAAATAGAGTGTCCAAAATGATATCATTCAATTTATAGTATTGGGGATATATTTTATTTAGCTAGGGATTGGTTTTTTAAATTATAATTGTACCTTTTATATTAACAAAGTTAGATTATATATAATTAATTAAGGTGATTTTGGTTTATATATTCCTAAAAGCTATTGAGAAAATCTAAAATTGTAAAACCTTTAGATAATAATTTTTTAAAATAAAAATAAATGTTAGAAGATTTTATCTTCAAATTTTTATATGTTTTTTATATTTTTAATATTTTTTATTTTTTCAAAATCATTTTTTATTATGTAGTTCAATAGGAATAGTCCAAAAGGTGAATGCCACTTATTCTACACATAAGACCACACATATTTCCAACGAGGCATACGATAGTGTGAATTGCACCGGGAGGGGGGGTTCTGGATTGGGCTATGCAGGAATTTGGATTTCCGAACAAATGGATATACTATGGATGAGATCTTGTATTGGCACGACAGAGCCATCAGTTCTTGTGGACATATCACCAACAAAGCTTTTTAGGGTAGGGAAGCGACTTCAACAGGGAGATCCGTTGTCCTCGTTCGTGTTCAATATTATTGGAGAGGTGTTGAATTTGATCTTTCAGAAGGCTGTAAAGATGGGTTTGTGGAATGGTACGAGCAGGGAGATTCATTCATTCGTCGTCTTGATCAATACGCTGATGATGCGTACTATTTTCTTTTGTCAGGTGAATAGGGATCATTTTGTTACGCTTCAAATGTGCGCTATGATTAATGTTTCAAGTGGTATCGGGTCACTGTGTCTACTTCCACAGGAGCGAACTCATTGGAGTTCAATTGGTTGATGACCGGTTGCAACAGTGGAGCTATATTTGGAAATCAAAGGTCAAGTACGGATAGTTCTTTTTATGTACCTCGGAATAGAAATGAAAATGGGTCTCGGACCCGACCCAGACCCATTTAATATACATATGTGTGTGTGTGTGCGCGCGCGCGTATACATATATAAATACATACTAATATTATGTTTGTCATTATTGTCTTAATCTTATATAAGCTCCTTATTCATTTTTTTAAAATTTTATTTTTGTATACTTACTTTATAAACAATATGTATAACATTGTATTCTAAAAGTTAGGGATATAAACGGGGTGGATTTTACCCAAAACCCGACAAATTTTGTCCAACGGATATGGATAAACGAATATGGATACAGATATAGATGATGGAAAAAAAATACCCGTCGGGTTCGAGTACGGATACGGGTATAGCCGTATAGGATATCCATACCCGTACCCGTAACCATACCCGTATCCATACCATACCCATTTACCCGATATATAATTACCTTTTTACCTTAATTTTAAAATAAATATAATATAAATTAAAGTTAGAATTATCATTTAGCTTAACTCTAAATAGGTTGATTTGTCGGGTGATGGATTTATCTATTGGATAATATCCATTAACGGGTAAACGAATAATCCGTCGAGTAACGGATATCCAACGGATATGAATATGGATATGTTAGCGGATATGAATTCGGGTACGGGTACGAATTTTCTTATCGGATACGGATATGGGTATACCCGCCCCATTTACATCCCTACTAAAAGCATTAAAACACCATTTGAAAAGTTAATATAACTATTTTAATATATTTATTTTTTCACTTAGATGATTTTTTTAACAAAAAAATACGTATTAAGTTATATAAAACATAAATATATTTGTATTAGCATAGATTATTAATTATTTTTTAAAAAAATAACCGAACCCATTTAGGACCCGTTTAGAACTCATTTACCCGCTAGACCCGATGGATCTAGATCTGGGTCTGAACTTTTAAGACCCGACGAGTCTGGATCGGGTCTGGGTCTAGATAATATAAACGAGTCCGGGTTTGGATATGGCTAGACCCGGTCCAGACCCGACCCATTGCCATCCCTACCTCGGAATGGAATGCCGGCCGGTGGGAAGAACACCATGAAGAGCAACTTTGTGGAACTTGGTAGTAGAGAGAAATGTGGGGGTGACTCCTTGTGAGCACCACAGGGGTGGGCACCTGCTCCCTGACCGCTGAATACCGTAATTTAACTCCTTCAACCAGGCTGTCGGGACAGGTTGGGGGTCCTGAGGGCGAGGGATTTCGCTTTTTGGTTCCAAAGTAGTAGAGAGAAATGAAAAAGCTAGAGTGGGCAGCTAGCTAGCATGCTCTTTCCTTTCCTTGGGTGGACAGATCATCACTCTCCTAAAGTCAGTCTTTACCAACCTCCCAATTTATTACGTGTCTTTGTTCAATTAAAATGCCAAAGGGCGTAGCCGAGAAGATTGAAGGAATTTTTTTAGGTGGTTTTTATGGTGGGAGTGGATGTGATTCACGGAGGAGGAAACTCCACCTTATTTATTAGGTGGGACCGTGGGAGATGATAGAAAGGCCTAACAAATTTTGGGGGCATGGAAGTGGGGAATCTGCGGAATAAAGATTTGTGTACTACAATCCAATTGGTGTTGGTGGTTTCTCACCAATTAATATAGAAGGCTTTTGGAGTCAACTCATATATATACTACTATAGAACCGTCGATTAATAATAGAACATAAACGATGGTTTGAACGAAACCGTTAATAAAAACATAAAAATTTAGTTACGGAAATACGAAACAACTTTTAATAATAATTCTATACATTAACTGTTAATAGAATAAAGGGAAAAAAATATTGCCCTTACTTTGATAATAGTTATAAATATAACGGTTATTAAAAAAAAGTGCACATGTTTTAATAGTAGTTATATTTATAATCATTATTAAATCATTAACATTATATTTACCATCTTTTCCTTCTTCTTTTTTTCATTATGTTTGTTTCAGAATTTTGATTTCCTCTTACTCTCATTATTCCTCTTCGTTTTGTTTGTCAATGGTTGTCCTTCTTTCGCTTGTCGATGACCGTCGTGCCTCACTTGTGCCTATCGACAATTGATCTTCTCCTCTCATCGTCATTGTCGATTTTTGTGCCATGCTCTCGGCTAGGGTTGATTCCACTATAAATTTGTGCTCCCTATCTCCTATAGTCCTTCCTTTTCTTGCTTCGGCGCCAACGGTTCTTATTTTTTCCACCTTGTGTGATTTTTATATTCAACTAGGTATAATTTTTTTTCTTTCATTATAAATATATGCATGCATGGTATTTAGTTGGTATTGCATGTGTCTTGTTTTTATGAAACATGTCTGCCTCTGATGCTATATTGTTATACTTTTTAGCTATAAGTTGGGTCTCTCCTTTTATAAACATATAAGGCTATAGGTTGATATCTTTGATATTTAAAAAAAACTATAAATATATACATGTTGGAATATTATGTTACTGAAAAATATTACGTAATTTATTTCATTTCTTGTTAATAAAAAGTTACTACTTGTATGGTGTGCATTTGCCTCTGATAATTTGTTGTTGATATAAATTAATTAATTTCATGGTTGATAGCTTATTTATGCATGTGGGTATGTTGTTAGCTTAACATAATATTTTGTTAGGATATTATAATGTATATTTATGATTAATTAGGTTATAGAATTTATATACTTTATAATTTAAAAGAGTCAGACAACAATATTAATGACATGATTTAGTGGTTGTTCTATTTTATAGGTAACGAGATGTCGCACTTACCTATTATTTACATACCTCCACCATATTTGTACATGGCACCTAATGTGGATTTTTGGGGTCATGGGCTATGGTTATACGAGGAGGTAGGTTGCTTGTTCGTGAGCATGTCGTACTTTGATCCATTCCATTTCAAATCATATCACTTATTGTTGATACTGTCTCAGATGGAGCTATGGTCAAGAGTTTTAGCTAGTTATTTACATTTTTTGTCCACCATACTGATGCTCCACGCCTGAGTTTTTTTAGGGTGGCATGTTTCCGAGGAATTATGATAAGGTAACTAGAGAGTTGATAGTGATAGATGGCGGATGGAGGTTTCATCATAGCTTACCGTCAAGTATCCACCATGGTTACCCTAAAGTATCTATCACTAGACTCTCCATTGATGATGTAAGAGAGCATATGACATATTGAGATAAGTAGACTCTAAGAGTGACGGGTTCTAATCGGCCTAGGCAAGGATACCGATGGATTTCACAGGATGATTAGGGGTGTTCTTAGTAAGGTATTTGGGTTACAACATCCTTTTGATGTATATATTGACGATATTGCCTTAGGTTCTTCTTAGTTATTTGGTTTGTTTTAAATGCGTAATATATATTTACTTCTAAATTTACAATCCTTGTATAAATATTTGATATATATATACATATAAAATCTTTCTAACCAAGAACAATTTGTGTACTCGTATATTCTTATTCCTTTGTTGGAATGGTTTGTATATATAGCAACAGAATAGCATGATACGTTATAGAAATATGGATTCATTCTAACCAAGAGCGATTTGTGAATTGGTAAGGGATAGGAAACCGTGTTGAAATTGTTTATATAGATAGAAACAAAATAGAATGATACATTATACAAATATGAATTCTTTCTAAGCATGAGCAATATGTGAATTAATAAGTTTGGAGAAGTGAATTGATTTGTAATAATTATTTTTTTATGGGATATATATAGATTAGAAAACTATAGATTAAAAATGGATGTCTGCAAGTTTTTTGTCTAGAGAATATGATAAAGGAGTTGAATTTTTTATCAAGTATGTAATAGAACATGCTTGGGACCCTAGTAAAATAGTTCGTCCTTATTTGAACTGGGCTTATATTCAACGTGTCAATGTTAATGATTTTAGAGATAATTTATTTGTATATAGAATTGATACAAGTTACACTCATTGGATGTAGCATGGTGAGATAAAGCCTGGATATGATAATGAGGAAGGTAGGAGGGAAAGTAGTGGATCATTTGATAACAATCAAGGTGGTTTGTCAGAGGAGATGACTTGAAAGGTTGAGGAAAGTGTTTGGGATTATCCAAAAAAATTCTATTAGTTATTAAGTGATTTGAAATAACCTTTGTACAGTGACTGTAAAAATTTTACTTAATTATTCTCTACTTTAAGGTTGTACAACTTAAAAGTATGTAATGGATGAAGTGATAAGAGTTTCATGGAATTATTAACACTTGTGAAAGATATGTTTCCTGATGATAAAATATTACTTGATCATACCTATAAAGTGAAGAAGATCCTTTCATTTATAGGTATAAGTTATGAGAAGATTCATGCAATCCCTAATGATTGTATATTATTTTGCACTGAATATGAATTTTTAGATAATTTTCCTAATCATGAATGCAAAACACCGTGATATAAGAAGAATAAGGTGTCAACTAAGGTGTTCTAGTATTTTCTTATAATACCAAGATTTAAGGGTATTTTTAACTATGTCTAAGATATGAAGAACTTGAGAAGACATGCTGATGAGAAGATAGATGACAAGCTTCTGAGACATTCATCGGACTCTTTATAATAGATGATGATTGATGGTTTGTTTCCTAAATTTAGCGAAGAGCCAAGAAACATGTGTTTTGCACTTTATACGCATGGTATGAATATGTACATTCAAGGAATATACAGTATATGGCCAGTGATTTTGATTATATACAATCTACCATCATAGTTCTATATGAAACACAAATATATAATATTATCTTTACTCATTTCAGGGCCAAACCAACTAGGGAATGATATTGATGTTTATTTGGGGCATTTGATTGATGATTTGAAATTCTTATGGGACATGGGTATTGAAGTATTTGATGCATATGGTAAAAGAAAATTTCACTTTAATAACAATGTTATTCTGCACTATAAGCAAATTTTTGGCATATGGCAACTTATCATGTTATAGTAGAAAAGGTCATTATGCATGCATGATATGCGAGGAGAATATTTCAATTTTTTAGTTAATGCATGACTAGAAGACTTTTTTCTCAAGCATCATAGATTTTTACTGAATGATCATCATTATCATAGGCAAATAAATGCTTTCAAAGGCTTCATGGAAGAAGGACACGCACCAATCCGGTTGACGGGTGGACAAGTGTATTTAAGGATGAAACATTTGAAGGTGCAGTTTGGAAAGAAGAATAAAGATAAGTGTTCTTTAGTTGAGTGGAAAAAGATGTCTATATTCTTCAACATTTTATATTGGGAATCTCTATACGTGAGGCATACCCTTGTTGTGATGCATATTAAGAAAAAATATATGTGATAGCCTTGTTGGTACATTATTTACTGTTCAATGAAAGACTAAAGATGGCATCAATTCTCTCTTGGATATGGAAGAAATGGGCATTAATCATGAACTAGCAGCATGAGATAATGGAAGAAGAACATATTTACCATCGGCTTTCTATACTCTCTCTAGAAAGGAGAAAATTATAATTTGTGAATTCTTTAATACTATCAAGGTTCCAAAAGTGTATTCTTCAAATGTTAGAAGGTTAGTGTTGATGAAAGAGCTGAAACTAATTAACATAAATTCTCATGATTGTCATATTTTTATGCAACATTTAATGCCAATAGCTATATGTGGAATTTCGCTAAATGTGTTTAAATGGCTATCACTAGGCTTTGTTGGTTCTTTAATGCACTCTGCTCTAAAATCATACATCCTGATAGTTTGGATACCTTACAAAGAGGGATTGTGATGATTATGTGCCAGCTTGAAATGTACTTTCATCCCTTATTCTTTGATATTATGATGCATCTAACCATTCACTTGGTTTATGAAGTAAAAATGTTATGGCTTATTCATGGGTACTAGGTGTACTCCTTTAAATAGTTATAAAGTTGATAAAGGGCTACGTGAATAATCAATATCGATTTGAAGGATGCATTGTTGAGAGTTACTGTAACACCCCAAAAATTTGTAACCATTATTTATGGGTACTTAACCATTTTATTCAAAACCCATTTTATTCAAAACTAACCCTTAAAACTTAGCCTAATTATTTTATTAATAACCTTTAATCCGTAATCCAAATATTCTCTTAAATATTTTTTTGATTATTTTACCTCTTTTCTTTTTGCTAAACTTACCCTAAACCTAATTATTTTTACCCGATATATTTTTACCCGATACCCTAATCTATCCAAACTAAACCTAAAACTAAAACAAAATATCCCTACTCTACCCTACCATTTTTACCACCCTAATTTACTGTTTTGTGTGCCCCTATGTTTCTACCCCGACCACTTTCTTTGTCTTCTCCTTACCTCACACGACACTTCCATACCCCTCACCTGTCGAATCATTCCTCTCGATCATCCCCATCACTCTACCTTTGTCTACCAACCTATGCTCTATCACCAACATCTCACCATTCAAAATCACCTCCCTCATCCCCATCTACATGTAAATATATACATACACACACAACACCCCTTCCTCTCTTAACCAAACTCATCACCCCTTACCTTGTGTATTTCAACTTCCACCTTCCACCATAATCTTTCCCCATCACAACCTTACTGCTTCCCCTGTTGTCTATCTCTCTCGGTTATGTTTGGTTTTTTCATGCAACATGACTAGCCTTCTTCCCTCTCCATCTTCTTTGATTTGAAACCCATCACCACTCATGCCAGATTTCCGCAGCCTCGTAGCTCCCCCTGCTCCCTTCTTTGCTCCGTTTGGGTTCACCATCATAGAACCACACCTAGCTCCTCCTCTTAACTCTATTTACTTTCACTACCACAGCAAGCCCAACAACCTTCCTTTGTTCCATTGCTTTACCTTGTTTGATCCCCCACCGTCTAACTTGCCATAACCAAACCACCCTCTATTCTTCCTCAACCAAACACAACCACGTCGTGCATCGCCAACACCACCACCAACCTCCTCCTTTCTCCTTTCCTCACTACCACCATCCCAACAAAACCACCTTCAATATCTTCTTCCCTTCTTCTCCTGCTTTTCTTTTTCTTCCTTCTCCCCTGCCACCCCTGTTTTTCTTCTTCTTCTTCCCTACGGTAATTTTTATCGGTCCCTGCACCTACCCGCGACACCTCCTCAAGTAACCTTCCCCTGAGCAAGGACATTTTTTTATCATTGCACCCCCATTATGTTATCACATTACGCCATAGCCACCCCTTCCTACTTCACCTCCCTTTATAGCCACTAGCTTCCATCACCCTTCCCCTATAGCGCCAAATAACCTCCTACACCACCTTGCTTGTAGCCACCATCCCAACTAAGCTAACTCATGCCATCGCCACCTTTCTAGCCACATTGACTAGTCGTGCCTCCCTTCCTTAGCCACCTCTACCACTGTCGACCCCTGACAACTCCAACCATCACCACCATTTCTGCCACCCTTGCCTCACCCGTCTTTCTCATCCAAACCAAACAACCCCCTCACCCAATAACCCTTTCTTCGTGCATGGCTCACACTGTGCATGCAGCGTGAGAAGTTTTTCTTTAAAATTTTTGTTGCCAATTTTAAATGTAAGAATATTTTGGTAATTTCAGAAAATAAATATTGTATTATTATAATTATTATTTTATTTTTTAAATATTAAGTTGGTAATTTTGGTATTATTTTTAGGTACAAAAGTTTAATTAGCGAGATCTTGTAGTATTTAGTAGGATACCACTACTTTTTCATTTTTATACTCCCCTAAAATGTTGATATCGCATTAGGGTTTTTTATATGAAATATGTTAAGCATGATTCGTTATCTTATAATTATGTATTGATTATTGTATCATGAAAATCGGTAAAAAGAGCATATTATCATATGTAAAATATTTCAAGTGCAAAAGTATAATATTTTTTTTTATGATTATGTATGATATATACATTGAAAAGAATAGGGTGAGTACAATTAGATAAATTTATGGAATAATAGCTATAAACGTATACCCTATGGGCAATTTGATCATTTTACTTGTGATATTATATTTTTACTAACAAGCAAGTCCAATGTATATTATATGTTGTTGAGCATGAGATTATATGATCATGAATGTATTATATATGCATGTTAGGGTTTTGTTTACAACATCTTGAATAAGGGCAATTTAGTTATTTGGCTTATTTGATATTTTAACGACGTGATAAATTAATTTAATTATTATATTTTAGCCTTTTATGATAAGCCTATAAATGAACTAGATTTAGTAATTACAGAGGATGTTAATTTGGTAATTTTGATCTTAGGTTCATTTGTTCATTTTCTACTTAATTAAGTCTAGGATAACCTTAGTATATTTTTATGATTGACCTTGTTAATAATCTTGTTTATGGTTTTCTCAGAATAATTAGAAATGAGTATAATGAATTAAATATTTAAATTGGGTATATGTGATTTATATGTGATTTCGTGGTCACCTTAACAAAGTACTAATGCTTAAAATAAAAGAACTCAAAGAATCGCCACCCTAAAAACTTCGTTTAGCCTACGATTGATTCTTGATTTTTACTGGTGTGTCTTAGTGCCCCAACCAAGCCCTATGTCTTACTCTATTTAGTTTTGTGGATTGATAGGGGGTATGCATACTTGTGGATTAAGTGTCCTTGTCGATAAGCTACTGTGTTGCCTTCATGTGCCAGTGCGATTAGGGTACATTTACATCCTTAGGTTAATAGTCGGTAGGATATTGTGTTGTCTTGGTGCTCTGGTATTATTAGATTACCTTAGTGTATCCAAGTTGAATAATCTCCCCTTGAGTAAATAAAAATAAAATTGATTGATGAATTATTTGATTATTGGATTATTGGATTATTAGATTAATAGATTAGTTAGTAGTATCATTTGTGTCTACGTGTGGTTTGATAGTAGCATTTGTACCTACTTGTGGTTTGGTAGGAGCTTTAGTACCTACCTATGTTTTGGTAGCAGGCTTCGTGCCTACTTGTGATTCTATAGATTATTATTTGATTGTGCTTGTGATCCTACCTGTGTTGTGAGATTTATTAGTATTGATAATGAGATATGTGATATTATCTTGGGTCTAAGGTTGACGTTGTTTTTAATTATACTTAAAATAGCATTTCTTCGATGTTCAGTTGGTAAGTTTCAGTTCATCCCAGATGAATGAGTATGAATAGTATATGGCCTTAGTGGTATGTAGTTATATGAATGATTATTATATCGTAGTTGATATATGTACATTTGGATGTTTTATCCCATGTGTTATTGTGATGCCTTGGATATGTCCCATGTTGGGTTTTTATTTTAGTTTAGTATAGAGAATTTCTCAGTGCTATTGTATTGAAGGGTTCCTTTTATAGGCCCCTACCTATTTAATGGGCAATGGTATTTGCAAGTCAGTTTACAAGTTAGGTAGAAAGCTAGTAGTTTGGATTGAGAGTCTAGGCTTATTTGTTGTCTTTTGGGTATATTTGATTTCAGTTGTAGTTGGACTCTTGTGTCCTCCTATTCTTTCTCTCTTTTGAGCTTTGTAATCACTAATGTTGCTTTTATATAGCATAATTCTTATATGTTTTCTTCTCTATTATGTTTCTTGTAATCATGTTATTAATTGTAAGCGGAGTACTGATTTTAGCCTTAACACTTGGTATAAGAATGGTAGAGGAAACCAAATTTGTACAAAGTATGGCGGTAACACTCTTCATTTTATTATTTTAGCTTTCATGATCTTAAAAATAAAATTTTTAAGTCTTAAAAAACTAAGGTGTTATAGCTACCTTATAGAAGAGGCAATTAAATTTGTCAACATTTACTTGTCCAATTCTAGAGCTCTTGGTATTTCTAAGTCTCAGCATGCAAAAAAAATCGAAGAAGATGGGTGCAGATGGCTTGATAATAGTCATGGGGTTAGATATGACAGGGGTTCGCATTAGTAGATCTCAATAGGATAGGATATAAAAAACACCCATTCATCTTGGCACCACAAGTAACAAAAGTTTTCTTTATCACATGTTCTATTAATAAAAAATGGTATGTGGTTTTAGCTACAAAGAAAAGAACTACAAATGAATGTGATGATGAAAATAATGCCAATTGCGAGAAAGAGTATGTCGAATCTATGCAAGCAACTCAATCATGGAATAATGATAAGAATGACATTGATTAGGAGGGATGATCATTATGAAGTAATATATGTATTAAATCATGAAACCAATCCAAAAGGAGGGAAGAAAAAGAGAAGGAAAAGAAGGTGATGAGGGTAATAACAATCTAACATGTTTTTAGAGTGAGCTTGTTATTTTAACTTCTTATATTGTATACACTAAAGAAACATCATATTAATGTGCTTTTCATATCATTATTACATATGATATGTTTTCTTAACACGTTATTATGTATATATTTATTCATATCCTTGTTTGTACTAATTTATATATTCAAATTTCGCAGAGATAAGACAAAGAAAACAGTTGATAGGGACTCTAGTAATAAATAAAGGAAGAGAGGACCTATTGTGATAAGAATAATCATTGACATGAGAAATACAGGAGAACAAGCAGAGTTGAGATGGAATACTTATAATCTTCCTATCGGCAATTATAAGGATATGTTTCTCACATACATTTAATCTTCACTCGTAACCGTGCTCCTATCTCTTACAAAAATTGGAAGCATATTCTAAAAGGTCACAAGGAACATATTTAGTAAGAAGTCACGGTAAATGTTATGTTTTGTTTGTTAATTTTTAGATGTCACATGTTATTAATTTTAATACATAAAAATTGATATACATATTTATATCTTATTTTATAGAGAGTGTTCATCATCCCAAAGGTGAGGAAGAAGTGGCTTCATAGATATTATGGTGAATGTCTAAGAATATTTAGGGCATACTTGGCAAATAAAAAATGTATAGAAAGAAGGATGGTGCTTTATGCACAAGGACCCCTAAGTGTTATAGTTTCATTGATCAAGATAATTAGGACCAGTTTATTGCATATCGTCTTTCAGAAGAGTTCAAGGTATTTGTTGCATAACAGTTATGCTTTTTTTATTAAGAATATTACAATGATATTCAAATAACTTTGAGCATATATTTTGGCTTTTAATATAGGAGAAAAGTACTAAAATTAAAGAAATTGCTAAGTAGAATATTTACTACCATATTATGGCTCGAAAAGCTATGCAAGCCTTGAAGAAGAGTTGGTATGACATTTTTATTAATGTGTTTATATCTTAATTTAGAAAATGTTATAATCATGTTGCTAATATAAGTGTGTATTTTAAAATTACAACTCATAGCCCAAGACAAGGATCCATATACCTCATTTATCAATAGTGATACATCACGGAAGAAAGTTGGAGCAAAAAAAGATGGATATCTTAATAAAGACGTACGAGACGTTGCCAAAAGAACTATAAGTTTGAAGCTAACCCTAACTGTAGTTAGTTTTCATAAAGAAAACTATTATATTATGTTTATTCCTATATTCTAAATTGCATATATTATAGGATGAACTTGAAACATCATATTATATTAAGGGTTTAGATCAATATAAAATTGTGTCACAAGTAACATGAATTGAAAAACACCCAGGAAGATACAAGGGTCTTGGATTAGGGGTTACAAGAAAAAACATGTGTGGTCGATCAAGTGGACCCTGTAAAACTAATGACCAAGTGACTCTCCTGACCCAAAAATTAAATATGGCATTTGAATAGATGACCACAAGGGAGAAAGAGTTCGCCTCCATCAAATCTTAAGGGTATGAGCCATCTAATTTAGATGCTCATGATCTGCTTCATATACCCAATGTAAATAGTGTTAGAGATAGTTGTGAAATTGATGCATATTTTTTTTCTCTTTCCAAGGTAAGCATATCAAACTATGAACTGTTATATGTAAAATATATCAACTGTCAACTCAATAATTAACAATGTATACTATTTTATTTCAGTATTTGTATAAATATGACTGTCCATGGATCTATCTTGACCCCAAATACGAGACCCATATGTATTGGCATTCCAATGATTGGAGATGCACCCCTATATTCTTATAAAGAAGGAGATGAGATAGCCATAACATCGGAAGTTCATGGAAACTTCATGCCTTAGATCGCATACTAAATACGTTTCACTAATGAAGAGGTAATGGCATCTCCCATCCATGTTATACCTAACATGTTACCCACATTGTTTATACCTTATTAATACATATTTATATATGATAATTATATTTTTTGAATACTATGAATTAAGGAATTGGAAAATAAGAATGTTACTAATACAAAGGGAAAGAGAATTATTAGTGGAAGGATCAAAACAAAAGGCGGCGTCAAGAAAGGAAATAGATCTAGATAAGAAAAATTAGTTGCCCTACAAAAGATTTCATCTTAGGAGGAGAACTAACAACTACAAGAACCCCATTGACCGTCACCAGCTTTGACAATATTGTATTTCTCTACCCAAAACTACCTTGGTAGCGATCTAACTATAATTAACTATCATTTTAAGTACATTTGGAGGAACGACACCATTTACATGGTATTGGCGGAGGTTATCAACAAAATTTATAAGTATGAATGGATGCCAACGACAAGTGTTGTTGCATATGTTAAGTAAGTGTTATTTAGTATCATATATTTTAACACTTTTCGTTGATCTGTATAGTTTTATGACCTCATATATATATATATATCAATTATTAATAAATATGCTTTACTTATTATTGTCATCCATAGGTTGGCTGCTAGCCATATTGCAGCAGAGGGGATGTTGTCCTCTATTATATTTGTGTATACATATTATATATATGACCGTAGTACAATAAGTGAGGGTAAACGCATAAACTATGTAGCAGGCCACATTTTAAGTGAGGGGTATAACAACAAGCTTTATCTTATACCTTATATCGCAAATGAACATTAGGTTTTGTACGTCATCTATCGTGATCAAAATAAAGTATATATGTTTGATTCACTATGAAATCATTATGTTCCATTTTCTATCACTCGTTTTGAAGGGCAAGACTCAATTAACATGTTAGTATACTTCTTGCTTTATTAGCTCATTAATGCGTATATTCTAAATTAGTTTTTTGAGGTATACAAATTCACAATGTTGTTCATCAACTTTATTTATTAGGGCATTACAGACGACATATATGAGGAGAGGTGGAAATGGTGTGCCAAACCCAAGGAATCTTGAGTATGAGTTCGTAATAGTATGCAAAAAGACAAGCATTTTGTATTTTATTTCAATTATAATTAATATCTAATAAAACGACAAGCTAAATAAATTCATTTTATAGTGTTCACAATAATAAAACAATTATGATTGTGGATACTATATTTGTAGATCAATGGATCTCATACTCAAGAATAAATACATGAAACGTAGATCCAAGCCATATATGTTTAATTTTTCATATATTTTCATTAACTAATCTATGACATATTAATTAATAACTGAATGATTAAAATGTATCAATTTATAATTTCTCATTGGTACGAGGCCAAAAATACGTAGATGATGAAATTGATGAAGTTAGAAATGAATGAGCCATGTTCATACTCTCACATACTCAGTATTAGGGATCTATGTACATGCATGTTTTAGTTTGTATCTTATATATTTTATGTTATTCTATGAAATTGGAGATGCACATGTTTATATGCATGCAAGTGTTTATTAATTTTTGATATATAGTTAGGTTTTATGATCTATGAACTTTAACTTTAGAGTGTGGAGCCACCAACTTATAGTATACCTACTAATTTTCATATTCCTACGAGAAATATATACATGAATTAGTGTTGTTTTACACATTGTAGATTTGGTAAATATTCGAGGATACAGCTCTATATGTATGCTAGAACACAACTACATAATTTATATAAAAAAATTATGATTTAATAACGGATCTTTTTCTAAACTGTCATGAAAATCCTAATCTAAAATATATTTCAGCCATTTTTAATAATGGTTATAAGGAGAAAAAAGGTTAATTAAATGCTCATTAAAATACTAATGATTCAATCAAAGCAGCCTTTGCTGAGTATTATCATTCCCTTTTAGGCACTGAATCAAATTACTCCTAATGCTCAACAGGTGGACATGAATCTATTTCAGAAAGGGGCCACACTCAATCCTGAACAACAATATGATCTTCTCAAGCCTATAACCTACAATGAAGTTAGAAAATATTTATTCTCCATTAGAAACACAAAGGCTCCTGGTTTGGATGGATTCACTGCACCTTTCTTCAAGAATTCCCATGATATAATTAGAGAGGATATCTGTCAGTTTGTTAATGAAATTTTCTACTTAGGTACAATTCCATCATTTATCACCCCACTGTTTTGGTGCTAATTCTTAAGCATGATAACCCCAGCAAAGTCACAGACTTTAGGCCAATTGATTGTTGCTCCGTCCTTTATAAGATTTTATCCAAAGTTTTAACGACAAGAATTCAACTTTTATTACCTGATATTATAAGCACTTCTCAACCTGCTTTTGTTAAAGGGAGGACTATAGGGGAAAACATTCTATTGGCTCATGAGCTAATAAGAATGTATGGTATTGGTAGAAAGCATACTTCCCCTAGATGCATGATGAAGGTTGATATCATGAAGGCTTATGATTCCATCAATTGGAAGTTCTTGGATAGAGTCCTTTTGGGGTAAATGTTTCCTTCCCATTTGGTTAAGTTAATAATGTCCTGTGTGATCCATGTCAAATATACTCTCTCTATTAATGGAGATATGCTTACTCCCTTCCAAGCACAAAGAGGGCTAAGATAAGGATGCTCATTATCACCTTATCTATTTGTCATTGCCATGGAATATCTGTCAAGAATGCTTCAACAGTTATGGACTATGGAAGGCTTTAGAGGGCACCCAAGATGTAAAAGGTTGCAAATCATTAATCTCTCATTTACTGATGATCTGCTGCTATTCTGTAGGGGTGATCTAAATTCATTTACCTTACTAATGAATCAGTTCTATCAGTTCAGTAGTGCATCAAGCCTGCATATTAGCCCTGGGAAAAGTTCCATTTATTTTGAAGGGTAACCAGAGAGAGAGAATCTTACAATTACAGAATTCCTTTCTTTCCCTGAGGGTACAATGCCTTTTAAATACCTGGGGATCCCTCTTTCTTTTGCTCGTTTAAGATCAGATCAAATGATGGTTTGGGTTGAGAAAATCACTAACAGGATATAACATTGGTCCACAAGATTTCTATCCTATGCAGGAAGGTTGCAGTTGCTTAGATATGTTATTAATGGTATCCAGATGTATTGGAGCTAGATTCTTATCTTTCCTAAAAAACTCATCCTCAAGATTATAAGTTTATGCAGGAATTTTCTGTGGACAGGAAAAGCCGAGCCTTCCAAACGAGCCCTAATTGCATGGTCTACTGTATGTCTTCCAAAATAGGAGGGTGGTCTGGGGGTGTTGGATCTTCAAATTTGGAACACAACAATAGTGGGAAAACATTTATTGCATATAGCCCAGGAGAAAAATAGTCTATGGGTTAAGAGGATTCACAGCTTCTATATTAAGGGAGAGTCCATATGGAATGCTAAGCTTCCATCTACTACATCATAGATAATTAAAAAATTGTTCAAGATCTGAGATAATCTCCATTCTGTATACCACCACACTTTTACTCCTTCTCAGGCATATAAAATAAGTGCAGTTTATGACCATCTAAGGCAAAGAGTTGTTATTAGAAATTATTGGTGTGGAAGGTAAAGAGTTGTTATTAGAAATTATTGGTGTGGAAACTATAGATACCTGATTTTCATCTTAACATCTAAAACTGAAAGAAAAAGGTAAATAAAACAACGGTGTTAATAATATATTCGATTTATACCTTAATAATACTATAAAAAGAAGTGAAGACTGTATCGAATACCATAAAAGAGTTAAAATTTAAAAATACAGATTGGATTTTGTTATTATATAGTATTAATTAGCAATACAGATATAGATGTAAAGATTTTTTTTATTAAAATAATTATAAAAGGGACTGAGTATATATTAGTATTATTGTTACTATTTTGATACTACTAATATTTACGCTCGATACGTTATTAAAGAGGGGATTGATAAAAAAAAAAATAGAAAAGGAACGATGGTGGACTACTGCGTGGCAAGTGGCAACTAAAGCCCGTAACCTCACAAGCTTTGTGCGCTTCCGAGGTGGCCTTAATTTTTGGGGAATTATTGAGCCGATCGCCGATCACACTCGATACTTCCTACATGGTCTATCGCGAGGCAAATGACCAAGTAGCCATGCACGATATTAAAATATTTGGTGAACGAATATCATTTGATGACGAGCTGAAAACTCGTACGAGGCTGCTGAAAACAATAATACTAATACTTATTGATCGGGAAAGCACCCCGTTTGTTGCATTCCCACCTAAGTAAGAAAAAGAGAACTTATAAAGCTTCCTTGATTAAGATTTGGTTAAAAGGAAAATCAACATTAATAACAGATGCAAAGGTACTTTCCTATACGTGTTCTGTTAGTGGCGTCAGAAGAGAGAGCGAGAGAGAGAAAAAAGGAACTTAAACCATTCATATACTATAATCCAGCAAAAAATAGTAATTGATTCAAGAAAATAATATATATATATATATATATATATATACACACACACACACACACACACACTCTCTTTTTTTTGTCCTAATCGAAAATAAATCTCTGTTCTTTTCACACTGACAGCTCAAAATACTGACCTTTCCTCCACCCCGCCCCCAATCTGATGACAGAAAGAAAGAAAGAAAAAACATTCATACACGTCCGTGCCACTTCCTTAATTAAGAAGCATTAACTCCGTGCTTGTTTCTTGATAAAGAAGAGTTTGCACGCGTTGTTGGATTAAGGGTATACTTTATCCGCGTAAATAAAAGTCATATATTCCAACTTTTACACAAAATGGTAAACAAAAAAACATGCAACTTAAAAAAATAAGGTGTTGGCTTAGGTTATGTTCTTATTGTCTCATTTTTACTCAACTAATATAATTTTATATGATATTAATCTAATCTAATCTTATTATGTTCTTAATCTTCGATTGGAGGCGTAGTTTTGCTTTAAATTTCATTCACATCTACATACGGAAATGGAGTTTGGTATCAAGATCAATAATAAGAGCAAGAGCACCAACACGGTGGCCAATAGGCTACCAAAGTGACAGATTCATAGAAAAGATGCTTTATGTGCATGGTCATGAGGTAGGGATGAAGCTAATTAAGAGTATATGGGGTCGTCTAACCCCATGAATTTTTTAAAATATATATTATATAGAGAAAATAAAATATCAAAAAACATTTTTGGTGCACTAGTTTGGGAATTAGATGTGGAGGTTAAGTGAAGTAAGATCCCAATGGTGACAGTTTTTTCTCTCACATTTTTTAAGCTTCCCCCTCTTATTTTTTCCCTAACACTTACAACCTACACCCCACCCATCTCAAGCCCTAACCCTTGCCTACCTATTTCTCCTCTACTTCAAGTCTCGATTGTCATGAGTCAACTTCATCTTCAATACTCTTTAGCCTTTGTCTTGAGTTGGTTGCCACTTTTGCTACTACACCTGCTTCATCCCTGCCAGTCACCACCTTTGCGTTGATGCCTTCTACTAGAGTTCAACATAAGATGGACACCTCCTACTATACCTCTTGCTTGCCTCACCACTGTCAATTTGCCCATCCACTCCTAGCCGTTGACGTCGGTTAATGTTCGTCGATGCCTGACCCAACACTCACCATTGTACTATTTTTTTAAAAATTAATTTAACTATAACCTAATTTTTGTTGGTTGAATTAGTTTGTGTTTCTATTTCTGATTTTCTTATGAATTTGTGATATTGTATATTTTTTGTTGTTTAATTCCAATTGTAAAGTAATCTTGAATTAGGTTTATGTGAATTATTTGATAATTGTGTATTTTGAATTAGGTTGTGTTAATTTGAATTAGTATAGTTTTTAGTTGTTTGTGTTGCTTGAATTAGTTTGGTTATATGAATAACCTTATTATTGTGAAATTTTGAATTTATCTATGTAGCTATGTATTATTATTAGTGTAATTAGATTATGTAAACAAATATCTATGTATGATTATAGATAATATTAGGTATATTATTATTATGATTTTTGTAGTTATTTTATATTTAGAAATATGCTTGTTGTTTGTTGGGATCCCATGATTTTCATATCTTGGCTTTGTCCATGCCATGAGAGATATTACTGTTGCGGTTTTAAGATGTTGTAGATAGATGACTTTGCATCTAGATTGTTCTCTACCATATGATAAGGTCTTACTTGGAGCATGCTTATGTTATGTGAGGGTGTTTATTCTGGGCTATTTCCTACTTATCTAATTATGTGCTTTGGCGGCTAATATAGAGAGCTTACCTTGTTTTTATTTCTTCATTTGGTTTTGGCTAAGAAAAGAAGGAGATAAATAATGAGGTCCATAATGATGATCAAAGAAAATTTTGGTTTTATGAATAAATCTTGAATTATATGCAAAAGATGTTATAATATATTTTCTAAGTTGAATTGAAGTAATTTAAACTATTTGAATATTTTTAAATTCTATTCATTTTTTTTTTGAATTTTTTTTTAAATTTGCAAGTTATTTTTTTTAAATTTAAGAAGATTTCAAGAAAGATGAAGATGCTTTCCTAATGAAAAGTCAAGTCTCCATTCCTAAACCTACCCTATATATACATGTACAAACATATGTATTAAAACGTTATAATATTTCTAAAAAAATACAAAATAAAATAAAATAATTCATTATGAATTTTCAAGGATTGTTTTGGGTTTTAGGAATGACGTTAAGAATGGTGAATTGATTTGGGGATTGACATAGGGATGGAAATTTAATCCCCATAGGGGAATGAGGTGGAAACCACCGTTAACAAAAATTAGGGAACAAAGTGGGTTGAAATTTTTTATATGTTTTGGATTCTTAGGGAACGAAGTGGGTTTGAATATTTATGTATGTTTTGGGTTCTTGGTTACGAACAGGGTTCTTATCCTCACATTTATTGTTATCATCTCTACGTGCAATGCAATTTATAATATATAACCCCATTGTAGGGTCAACATTACATGAGACATGTCGTACATATTTTTTTTTAATTCTAGTTAATTTATTTTAAGTTTGGTTTATTAAAAAAAATAAATTTATATCATACAAATATTAAAATATTACTTTATAAATAATGATCCTTATCAAATTAATTTAAATAAAAAATAGTGAAAATTAGTATATTAGTAGCAAAAGATTAGTTTTAAGTACAATAATGGTAAAAAGTATCTCACTAGTGAAAGATCAATGCATTAGTAGTAGAAGATCCATTCATGCATTAATAGATAAATATTACTTTATATATGGTGAAATATCAATTAATATATAGTGAAACATTGACTATATTATATGGTGAAATATCAATTCAATTATGATGAATGATCATTTTAGGTATAGTGAGTGAATGATCAACATATCTTTGGTGAGAAATACTTGATATAAGTAGTGACATATGCATAGATGGATGTTAAAAAGTTTCAAGATTTTTTTTTGGTGAATTCTTTGTTGGGAAATTGCACCAAATAACCTTAAATTTAGGTGTAATAGAACCCTGAGTTTTTTAAAATACACTATATAATTATAGGTTTTGATAGTTTGGGTCATATAACTCTGAGTTTTGATAGTTGCACACCATATAATCCTCTATATACTTTAGAGATTAATGCAATATAAGTCTGAGTGTTTAGACTATGTAAAAGTGTAAACTCAATGTTGTATTGTATGCTAAATATAAGTTCAAAGTTATATTGTATGCTTTTAAAAACTTAATTTTATATTATATATTACATCTAAACTCAAGATTATATGGTGCATTATGCTAAATATGTACAACATTGGTGAAAGTTTAGGTATATAGTAGAGATAAATATAGTAAGTAATAGTGAAATATATTTTTTTCTTAAAGAATGTTGGTATATTTGAGCAATAGCGTATGAGTACCGGTGAAAGGTTTGTCATATGATAGTAAAAAATATATTTCTTAGTGGAATATGTATTGTTATATGGTAAAATATATATATAAGTGAAAGATATTCTATTTTGTGGTAAAATGTATTTCCCTCTATTTTTTATTGTCTTAATTGTTCAAAGTTATGATTTGGGTTGGTGAAAGATGCATTTTTAATGGTTAAAGTTGTATTATTTAGTGATAAAAAATAGATTAACTATTAATAAAATATTAGGTTAATAGTACATAGACGTATGTTGTATAGATATTAGGTGCTGAATACAAAGAGTGGGCAAAATAAAATCAAAATATACCGGATCCCTCCTGATCATAAATATAAATCACCTAAAAAATGACACATCAACCAAATGTACAAGCATCTTAATTTTATTGTTCCTTTGAATTTAGATGAAAAAGAGTGAGGATTAATATTAAAATTTAATTTATATAAAAAATAATAAAAAAATTTAAAATAAATATTTTAAAATATTATTTAGATAAAATTAAATTGGTTTAGATTAATTGAAATAGATATTATTTTAATTTTATTTAGATTGAAATGAATGAAGGTTAAAAAATAATACTTATATTCTAATTTTCTTCTACATATATATATATATATATATAATATTTTTGTTTAATTAGATAAAAAAATAATTTATTTTTTCTTGTTTACTTCCATTACCTTCTCAATTAATTATTAATAAAAAGGAGGAAAATTAGGACCAATGAATAAAATCTTTTAACACTCATTAATCTAAAATAAATTAATTTACTTCGATTTACCCTAAAATAAATAAACTATTATTGAGATAATTCACCGGGATTTTAAAGTTCAATAATTCTTGATGTCGTCCCTTAGCCTGACCATTCCAACGCGGGTTGTCCTTTGACACAACAAATGGAACCCAGGCCAGCAGACGCGGACGGACTCGGCAGCTAGATAGGGGAAAAAAAATTGAAAACTGAAAACTCCTTCCGTCCTTCGGTTATAAGTATATGTAGATCTAACTACGAAAGCACAGTAAAGTAGAGTAGAAAGTTCAAAACCAACACATCAAACATCAGCAATCCACTGAGTATCTTCGGGGAAGAGGGGAGGTGCTAAAGCAACTGTATCGGATACAAGAAAAAGCGAGCAAAAAAGCCATAAAAATACCATTAATTTAAGAGAACGACCGCCAAGCGCGGTCTTCAGCCGCTATTAATCCCTTTTGAGTTTCCGGAATATCAACCAACCATAGTAAAACTCCTAGTTCTAGCACCCATACTCGTTTTTCTTTGATTCGGGATAGCCCAAGAAATCAAACTGAGACTAGGATTTTTTAGGATGAAAAGTAAAGAAGTTGCATAGGTGTTCCTTAAAAGGAGCCCCTGTATGCGATCTTCTGGGTACAAAATTGGAAAGATTCCCTTTTTCTTATGGCATATTTGAGAAAAAATAGTATTGATTTCCGGGCAGTCTGGATTCTGTGTAACAAGTTTGGATTTTCTTTCTTAATTGATTTCGTCTCTGGAAATCGTGGGTTGGACTTGAGTTTTTGTGCATGGCTATGAGATTCTGGTGTTCGATTTGCTTCTTGAGTTTATTCCTCAGCTTTATTACTGGTAACATCTCCTATGCCTTCTCCTCAATTTTTTTCTTCCTTTTCTTCAATTTCTCGGTTTTGTTATTGTATTGATTAAATTTATTTTAAATTTTGGATTGTTTATTTCAAAAAAGCAAGGTAACGGGTGTTGTTCAATCTGTTCCGTTATTATTGAGTCAGAATTAGTTTGGCTTTACTCTGGTTCAAACTGGTTGATCCTTGTTTCTTTTCTCTTTGTGTTCATCTGTTTCCATGTGCTTAGTTAATTTTCATCTCTGCTACTGGCTTACCCGCTTCGAATTTGTTAAGGATTTCAGTTTTTGTTATGTAGGAGTAACTGTTTACGTTGCTGCTTACTAGTTATGGTTGTAATATCTGGTTCTTTTACTTGCTCTAATCCATTTGAGACCATAGGATTTCTTAGGGGAAGCTGAAAGAATGGTGTTTTGGCTGCCAAAAGTTATTGGAGTTGCCTGTTCCACTACTCAAGTTCTAGTTTCTAAGTTCCTCGGGCCATTATTGGACAATCGTTTATTAATAAGATTTAGCTTTCAGAGGTTGATGTATAGTACATACTGTAACTCCTTTTCTGGTGAACTCACTCTTTATTTTCAGTTTTGGATTCAATAACCTGCGTGGGGTATATATCTGGGGCTAACCTTGTTCTTCACTGGAACATGTAGCTATCTTCAATATATAGGTAGTAATTTAGCTAGGTGCAATATCTAGTGTGCTGGAAAATCCATTCTGCTTGCGTCTTGATGAGCTTCATGTTGTTGTGGGCTCTTTGTTAATCTAATCGATCTGTGGTATTTGTTCAGAGGCTTTGTCGGCGGTGGCATTCACCGGAACCTATGGTATAAATTATGGGCGAATTGCTGATAATATTCCATCTCCTGATGAAGTAGTTCAGCTTTTGAGACAATCAAAGATAAAGAATGTAAGAATATATGATTTTGATCACCAAGTTCTTGATGCATTTAGTGGAACTGGGCTTGAGTTAGTGATAGGACTTCCTAATGGGTACCTGAAAGACATGAGTCAAAACGCTGATCATGCGCTGAGTTGGGTTAAAGATAACGTGCAGAATTACATACCCCGTACACGTATCGTTGGCATCGCCGTGGGGAATGAAGTTCTTGGGGGCAGTGATCAGGATCTATGGGATTCTCTTCTGGGTGCGGCTAAAAATATCCACAACGCAACGAAGCAGCTCAATCTGGATCACGCAGTTCAGATTTCCACTGCACATTCTTACGGCGTTTTCAACAATTCTTATCCTCCATCATCTTGCATCTTCGCAGAGAGTGTAAAAGATAAATACATGAAGCCACTCCTGCAGTTCTTTTCACAGATTGGTTCACCTTTCTGCTTAAATGTTTATCCCTTCCTAACCTATATGAGTGATCCAGATAGTATCGACCTAAACTATGCACTTTTCGAGAAAGCCACAGGCATTCGTGATCCAAAAACCGGTCTGCATTATGATAACTTGCTGGATGCTCAGATTGATGCTGTTTATGCTGCTTTGGAAGATGCTGGCTTCAAGAAGATGGAGGTGATAGTTACAGAGACTGGTTGGGCCTCTAAAGGAGATCCAAATGAAGCTGTAGCTACACCAGAGAATGCAAGGACATACAATTACAACCTTCGTAAAAGGCTAGCTCTAAAGAAGGGCACTCCATATAGGCCGAAAATTGTATTAAGAGCATATATCTTTGCTTTATTCAATGAGAATTCAAAGCCTGGTGCAACCTCTGAGAGAAATTTTGGACTTTTCAAGCCCGATGGCAGTATATCTTATGATATTGGATTTCAGGGAATGAAATCTTCAGCTGCATCATTGTCACTTTTGTCAGGAAAGATATCAGCTATTTTTACCGTAAGCATACTTTGTGTTGCTTCTTTTTTTATTTTTCATCTGTTGTAGTTGATTTAAGTTAGATTTTAAGAATTATATGAAAGTACATGTGGTTAAATGATGAACTGAGAGACAATGTTGTGCTGGCTCTGCTGGGTTATAAGAAATCTCAGAGCATTTTGACATCTGAGTTTACGCAAATATTTTGTTCAAAAGCTGGCTTATTATCCATCAATGGGATCCTAGTATCGAAGATTTAGGCTGTAAAGGTGGAGTGGTTGCATTGCCATTTCATTTATCATAATAATGCAAGAAATCTAGCTTTCCAGTGCCGCTGTGTTTGAACCTGTGCATTAGGTGCAGCCTCTCCTGGTATTGCTTTTTGTAGGTGTTGTAATAATAGTATGACAGACTATCTTCCTATTGTGTTAATCAGTCCTGCCTGACAGACTACTTCGGAGTTCAGCCTTTATGGAACTATAGCTGTAATGATTCTTTTATCCTGAGGCGGCGTAGATCGGATATCAGAAAGACATGGTTTCTTTGGAGCGTGGGATCAGTACAGGACATGAAGATGGTGAATTCTACAATGATCCTTGGAGGACGACCAGAATAGTTGTGCTGGAAGGATTCTCTCCCATTTGGGCGCTTGCTTTTCGTACGAGATTCAGTGCCAGCCATTGGACCAAATCTACTTATAACCTTACCCCTTTTTCGATTTCTGGATGAGCTTCAGAAAGTTGTCATTCTTCGACGAATCCTTAACGTCGCGGTATGATTTAGTGGAAACAAGATGCTGGGTGTTTTCAAGCTCGTGTTTTCTCGATCACACGGTATTCTAGGACAAACATTTATGTTGATCGTGAAGGTGTTAGCTTTATTTCGCTGTGGCAATGGTGTGATGAGTTGTGAATACTGCCCAGGAAAAGATGGCAATCAAATCAAGCTTTCATGATGAAGCCTGTTTGGGATCCAAGAGGCTATAATATGGTTGGCTAGGTAACTCATGAGTCATGACTCTTAGATTGAGAATACTAGTGCTTTTTTGGTGAAGTTTTCATTTGGTAAATGATGTGCTTTGAAGGTAGATGCGATCTAAGGTCTCATGGACTTCAATACGAGATTGGTTTCTCCTTGCAGTAGCGTTTAGGGTAGCTTGATTGCTTGAACGATTTATGATGGTTGCTTTCACATTTTGATGAAACAAGTGTCGGGGCTGAATTAAAGCAGTTTAGGTCGGTGGAAATTTATAAGGAGGTTGGCATGGCGGCCATCTGTCACTTTCTGTTATATTTGTTGTAGATACTATGCAGCTCCTCTCTTAAGGTAAAGTAAATAGAACCTATACCATTACCACCCCTAATTATAAAATGGAGAAATCAATATAGGCGTGATCTGGTGGATATGTCTGTTAATGGTATTGGATATTTGCTTATCCGATGCGATATTCAAAACGATCTGATCCGAAAAAATAAATAATTGATTTAATTTTAAAAAAATTTAAATATCCGACACGACTAACAAAAAATTAAATAAATTAGATATCTGATCTGATAGTCATATTATATTAGCCAGCTATAAAATATCAAATATATTATAGTGAAAAATAATATATATTATAGTAAAATACTAAATATGTCGAAGTAAAATATAAAATTTATCTTCCAAAATGTAAATATTAGTAGTAGAAAAAATAATAACAATAATACTAACATATACTTTGTTTCTTTTTATTATTTTTTAATAAAATATAAAAAATCTTTATATATATAAGTGTATTACTAATTAATACTATAATATGTTTGATAAAGCAGTTTAGGTCGGTGGAACTTTATAAGGAGGTTGCATGGTGGCCATCTGTCACTCTGGTAAATTTGTTGCAGATACTATATAGCTCCTCTCTTAAGGTAAAGTAAATGGAACGTGTACCGCCCCTAATTGTACAATGGAGAAATCAACCTAGGGGTGATTAGTTGGATAGGACTGATGATGTTATTTGATATCTATTTATCTGATTTAATATCTGACGTAATTGAATTTAAAAAAGAGAGTAAATAACTGATTTAAATTGTTTTTCAAATTAAATATTTAATTTGATCAAGAAAAAGTCAAACAAACTAAATATCTGATATATTAAATAAAAAGTAATATCCAATCAAAAGAAAATTATTTATATATATTTTTTATAATTTTTTATATATATAATTATACATAAATAAATTTAGATGTTTGTGTATATGTGTGTGTGAGCGTGTATAGATACATAATTTTTACTTGATTTATTATTTGGACTAAACTTTAATTTAGTTGAAATTATAAATTTAATATTTTTTTAAAGATATTTATATAAAAAACACTTTGCATGTCGATAGACTGTATTCACCCCTTATTTTTTCCCCTCCTATCTTTATTCCTTTCCCATTTTTTCTATGCGGTGCAAACTAATTTCGAAACCCCCAAATCCCCACTTCAATCTCTTACTTCGGTGTTTCCTACTCCCTACGTGCTCTCTTATTTTGTCTTTGTTTTTTTTTTATCTAGCCATGCCACCATCATACCACCTCGTCCCGCCACTCGACTACACCACAACAAATTGGTGTCGTCTTCGAGCTCTAGCACACTAGTAGACGACAACAGACAACAATAGTGGATGCTATACTACCTTGCATTGCTACCATCGGCTACCTCAGCGGCGTCCGCAATAAATAAATGTTCCCCAACCTCCAGTGAAGCTCCACAACTATTTACCTGCTTTGTATTGGCCGATTTCAGTGGATATATTTTCCTAAACCCTAACTCTCATTTTGATTAAATTTCTATCATTAGCTTATGAAAAGTTAAATTAATTGTTGAATTAGTGATGTAATGTAGTTTAAAGAATTGGATATGATAGAATCCAATTAAATTTTGTGATGTAGTAGATTTAATTTTAACATCGGAAATTTATTAAGCAATTCAAATATTTGCTTAGCAGATTGGATAATATCAAATATGTTTGCGATTTGGTGGTTTTTTATATTTGAAATTGTATTTGGATAATATTTATTATATTTGATATGCGATCTAAAAATTTAGATATCTAATTTTTTAGATATCGTAAGTTTTGGATTAAATATCATTTTTAGGTATCTAAAATTTTGTATATCTGTCTGAAATTTTGGATATCTGACAATCGAATATCCAAAATATTGGATATTTAAACCATGAACAACCCTACTATTGGAGGTAATATATAGATCTTCTCTAAGGTAAACCAAGACCACCCTAATTGTAAATTGGAAATGTAAAGAAGTGGAATTGAAGATATTCAGTGTATGACTACAAGATTACATCTAAAGAGGAATATGAGATTGACTTAAATCATCTACACTCTCGTAGCCATACACTTATCTCCACCCAATATGTGAAAATATAACTAGTCTATACAATTATTGCCATATAAAATTGCTCATACATCAAAAACAAAAGTTTGCTCCATCAAATAATACCATTAAAAGACAAAATTGAGGTACACAACCATCCATGCATCACTTTTGGCTATTGTAACCGTACAATGGAAGATTGATGCCTATTGAGGCTTGACTTGGCCATTATATCCATAAAAAAAAAATAGATGTTCTATTATGAAAACATGGTCAGAATTCTAACCACATAATCTTCATGTTGATGATGAAATTCAGGTGGAAAACAATCTCCCTTGATCCTTTCAGCCACATCCTATAAATCTGATTCAACCTCGTTTTTAAGCTCCTGTAACCATTATTTCTATAGTGTGATTATGCAAGCCATCTATATTACAAGGTCTTTCACTCGAGCAACATCCATCACCTTTATTGGTATAGAAAAAATATATAAACATTTACCATGCTAATTATGTAAAACACCACCAATATTTGCCTTCATCAGTTTGTTGCATACTGAGGCATTGGTGATCCATTTGACCCAACCTCGTCTAAGTGCACACCATTCCTTTGTTAAGCAATTGGTATTTCAACCAGCACAACAGGGCGTGAACCACTTTCTTTGCCCCATAAAGGTAAGAGAAAACCAAAGATTTAATATACCACACTATTCTCAAGAGAATCACATCCTAAAGCACTTTCATATGATGTGCCTTCTCATCGACAATTCTTGAGTTGTGCTCTTTCTAAATCAATTATAAGATGTCATTTTAACCGAATTTCCAAACCTTGCTGGTGAGTTTATTTATTATTTTTAAACAACATTGACCATAGCAATGAATGATAGACCTCGAATAACACCACAATATCCCTATAATATATAACCACCAACTCCAAAGACACTGCAAAAACATATGATGGACAATCTCATCCTCCATGTTATAAATGACTCATCATACATATTATTGGGGATAATACCTCTATTGCTCAAGATTATTTAGGTAGGGATCGTCTCTCAATAGCCAACCGCACAAACATCACTATCTTATGTGGTATAATATTCAATCATACATTTGACATCACCTTTAGTATCTAGGGATAGATGATATTTGTTGTACAAATAGTAGCCACTTTCACTGAGAACTCCCCTTTCTTTGAAAAAGTCCCATCATAAACTATCTTTGTACTTAGCTCTATATGAACCTCTTGTAATGTGTCTAAAATACTAACATTTGGTACATTAAATCTAGCTCCCATGATTATATTTTTCTTCTACATTATTGTAACATCCCCAATTTTTATAACCTTAATCTTAAAGTGTTGTGCTAATTAATTCTTCCTTAACCTCCCAACTTTACCTAAATCATCTTATCCTTACTCTAAAGCCACTCTTTTCCCTTTTTTTTTGGTTTGGTGATATTGAGTCTTAGATGATCTCAAGAGTGAAATCAAGGTGTGATGTGTCGCCAAATGGAAATTGTGAATTCAAAGTATTTACTCATATGTTGAAAGGGGATGAGGAATTATGGTCATTTATTAGACATGATATGTATAGGGATTTGATGACTTAACATGCATTATATTGGAGGGCATTCATAGATTTTGTTTGTGAAGACCTAGAATCTCTTGCTCATTGGGATGGGCTGGCTCCATATTAGAAATGGTGGAAGAAACTTAACTTTGAAACTCTATTTGCAATGGTATACAATTTGGTATTTGTTTGTTTGAGTCATCATAGATCACATATACATCTACCATACATTGCTCCACCTATTGCACAACAACCCAATTGAATTAGTACTATTACAAGTGTCAATAAGTTGAGTCACTACATATTGATATCTTTCCAATCGGCTTAACATTGGCATGTGGATCCCCTTATCACTTATTATTAACAAAATGATATAATGAAGATGATTTAAGTGTTTTCGGATGGACCTGCTATACCAATATTACATTAGGTTCTACCAATAAAGTCAACCAAAGAGACAAGAAATTGCTCTCTATTTCTAATAACAATTTAGTAGAGGGACAATATTTTAATAGCTATTGTGGAAATAGTTATGTAGTAGTATTCTTTTTATGCATAAAAGGTTTATGAACTTGATTTCCTTGACTTGAATATCTTGCATTCTTTATTTTTTTTAGATTTCTAGATCTTAATGTCATTTTGTATAAACACTTAGTAGAGAGATAAGATTTTGGTAATTAATGTGGAACTACTTATTACTCTTTTGATGCATGAAAGCTTTATGAATTTGGTTTCATTGAGTTGAAAATATATTTCATTCTTAATTTTTTTTTAGTTTCCTCACTAAATAATGAGAAATTTTCATTTTTATATTTGAGGTGGTACATTTTTAGATATAGTTTCCTTTGCCTCAACACAAACACAACTACTCATGGTCAATGCCATTTCATATCCATGTTAACATATGTCAGTATTATCCTCTACTAAGTTCATGAATGAAATTAAATTGTAGATGACCTAATTCTAATTGACATCAGAGATGATGGTCAAAAAATTATAACAAGAGGGATAAAAACACTAACATAGTCAACTAATCATCTTATTTGTCCTAGTTATCGTTTACCATCATACAAACTACGAAGAGTCTATGATAGAAACATAAGTATAATAAAAATAAACTCTACTCATTTTCATTGTTACTCACTACACTAGGGTAGGTGTGATTGGAAAAAAGAAATACTAACAAATCCATGAGTAGGATAAAATGAAGCACTAGAATATTTGTGTACACCATCTTGAACAAAATCAAGAGGTCCCATGTTGACTTCATGAGTTTATTGCAACACATCTTACCTTCTTCATTAGAGAATTTAAGCCTATCCAATGAATGATACATATGGTGAACATGATGAGAAAATACGTCAGACCTAATTTTTCCATGCTTCTAAGTAGTAAGCACACGGTGCAGATTACCAAATATTCCTTGCACTTGCTCATCCACAGTGACCAAGAGTGTAGTTAGATTATATATAGGCTCTCTAGGTTATACATTATGAACATAGGGATGAGTTTGCTTCAAGAAAACACCCCATATATTTAGGTGCAACATTATATTGATACATTTAAGTATGTCAAACACGAGAAATTCAAGTGTGTGATGATTCCAAAGATACTAGGTTCCACTAATACTTGAGTAATCAACCTTATAAGGTGAATTCTTTAGGCCTCAATCAAATTTATTCTCTAGTTTAATATGATCAATTAGGATAGTTTTGGTATATCTAAACCGACTCATGACTCAATTTGGCATGTAGGGATTTGCATCATCTATGTATTAAACACCTCTAACATATATATCATGGGATAGTAAGCTACCACATCACCATGATAAGTATTGGAATAGACCAAAAAAGCATAAATAATAATAATTAATTAATACTTTAACTAGAAAGTACAAAGAATAAGAGTTGAGGCATTCACTAACCTTCTCAAAAAGCATCATGGCTAATTGCCTCATGTACCAAATCAAAATTTCTATTCACTTAGGTGGACAATGCTGTGTACTAGTAACTCACTTCAGATATTGTGTTTGGTTTGATCGATATCTGACTCTTAATGATCAATGAAAGATAGGAAAATGCTCATAAATCCATGCCTAAAAAATATAAAGTGCTATAAAATAAATTATAAAAATGACTGTATTTTTTAGAGCTTATATAATGCACAAATAAATTATTACCTCTAAAAGGCTAGGGCATACATAGAAGGAGGACTTATGCAGGTGACCTTACTCAACTTCTGATAATTAAACATTAAAGAAACTACTTCACATGCCTTAAGTCCAATCACATGCATATCAATCAACAATCTCAACATCGATACATGGGCACAATTAGATGAATTGTTTAGGAATAAGGTCGTTGAATGCACATACCATAAATATAAGCATGAGCAAGTGGTGTATATGGAAACAATTGGACCAAGCTAAGGGAGGTGGTGGTTTTAGGGTGATTATCACCAAATGGAAAAATCAAAGAGATGAGGAAAATGAGTAGTTATTTGATCTATGAGCACATCTCAAGATCAAATACTCACTATCACTATCTAAGATTTAAACTCTTAGAATAAAGAAAGTAATATTTTGTGGGTTTAAAATTGAATTCTTTACTTGAATTCTGAGTGGGGATTCTCAGTTCTACTAGAGAAAAAATAACATCCAAAGACGTTTCATTCAAACATAAGCTTAACACTTTGTAGGGTATTTCAACCCCTTATAAGCTAACTTACTAACTTATGAACTGATTTATTTGAAATCAAACTAAATAGTTGTAATACCCCAAAAATTTTAAAACCTAAAATTTAATAAATAACTTTTATTTGGGATAAATTAACTTTTAAGTTAATTTAATTTAATTATTTTGTGGATTTTTGAGCATATAAAAATAGATATGAATCTTTAATAAATTAAAACAAGTATTTTGTTATTTTATCGTACTCATTTTATTTAAATAATTTTTCAAATTAATATTTTAATAAAATTAACCTTTTTAAATCAATATATTAAATTATACTAAATTAAATTATTAAATTAATTTATCTATAAAAAATATTAAATTTTATTATTCCAAAAATTATTTTATTTTATTTTATTTCTCCCTATTTTTCTTTTTTCCTTTTTCTTTTTTCTTCTTTTTTCTTCTTTTTTCTTCTTTTTCTTCTTTTTCTTCTTTTCTTCCTTTTTCCTTTTTCTTTCCTTTCAGACTGTTAGGCCTACGACCCCCTCCTCCCTACACTGGGTCGTTGGCCAACCCACATCCTCCTTTCCTCCTTCCTTCTTAGGCATGGCGCCGTAGCCCATGTCCTTTCTTTATTTTCTTTGCTTCCTTTCCTCCCTCTTCTAGGCTAGCCCACTTTTTCTTTTTCTTCCCCCCCTCCTTTGCACGGGAGCCGATCCACTCCCCTTCCTTTCTCCTCGCTCGGCTGGCCTGCCTCTTCTTTTCTTCTTCTTCTTCCCTTCTCCCTTCTTCTTCAACCACTGCATGTCGTACCTCATGCACAACCTGCAACCACCACCTTTGCCACCTGCCCTTTGTAGCTTGCAACCTGCTCTCACTCTCCCTTTCTCCCCTGTCCTTTTCTTCCCCTTTTCAGACCAAACATGCCCCTATAAACCTTCCCCGTGTGCCCCATTTTCCCTTCTTCTTCTTCCTTTTCCTTCCACGCTATGTGCCACCCTCTTGCACCTCTACCCAACCGGCCATACTTGCCCTCTCCTACTCTTCCTTTTCCTCTCCTTATCTTCCCTTCTCTGCCCATTTTTTGAGCCTCCCTCCTCCCTACCGAGCCTTTTTCTCCATTCCTTTCCCTCTTCTCCCCTTCCCCTATTTTTTCTCTGCCACCCTCAACCGCCACTGCTACCACCCAAACAACCACCCGCACCACCTCCCTAACACCCCAAAGACCTCCTTGCACCACCCCATCACTCCCACATGCCCCTATAGCCATCCTCCTCCTCCTCCTTCTTCTTTCCTCCTTTTCGGCCTCCACCTTGCACCACCACCGTTCTGCCTCTTCTGCCACCTCCAAAGCCTCCTATTGACTCCCTAACTCCTACCGAAAATCCCCCAACAACTCCTCCTTTTTCTCCTTCTTTTCCTTTCCTTCTTCTCCTCTGCCACCCTTGTGTCCAACTTCGTAGCCCTACAGCTGCCACCTCCACTGCCATAGGTCGCCAATCATCCATCCTCGACCACCACCTACACCCCCACTCCCCTTTGCACTCAGCCAGTACCCTAACTCCCCTCCACAAGTCCCCTACTTAACCTCAAAACCCCCCTCCAAACCAAACACCTCCCTTCCTCCCTTCCTCCCATTTCCCCTCTTCGACCCTCTTTCTTCCTTATCTTATGCATGCAGCTCACCCTACATGAGCAACGTGAGACCTACCTTCTATTTGAGCCATGTTTGGATTAATTTTTGAGGTGTAATAATGCTTAATATTAGTATAAATTTAATTAAGCCTTTGATAAAAAAAAATTATTTTTTAAATTCCTAATTCTATTATGCTAATTTTTTATATTATTTTGAAGTATTGATTTTTACTAATTAAAGTTTAAATCTTTAACTAGGGTACCAGTAAGGTTTGATTATTGTGGGAAATAAGGTAAGCGTTATACCCTACTAAAATATGTGGATATATGTATGCTAGCACACTAAGATTTTTAGTATGTTTGTATGTATGATACATATTGAGTATAATGTATTTAGTGGCATATGTTGGTTGATGAAAAGAAAAGCATGATAATTTATGTGTCATGTGTAGAAATGGTGCTTAAGGGAAGGAGCCCTGTTATTAATGACAGTGTTAAGTACATATGTATGGTATGATATGCTAATGTGGCCATTTGTTGCATAAATAATATTAATGTAAGCCCTAGGGGTATTTTAGTAAATTCTTGTGTGTGAAAGCATGACCTAAATAAGTATGTGTGGCAGGTGCTAATATGTGTTAATGTTAATTAATAATAGTTAATGGAGTTGGATGATGTGTATGGAGCTTGTATACCATCATTTTATGTAGTGAGGGTATTTTGGTAAAATAGGCATAATAAGGGTAAAATGGTAATTTATAAGAGTAAAGGGGATAAAATGGTAAATGAATAAGTAAGGAGGGCATTTCAGTAATTTTACATGGAAAAGGGGATAACTTGGTAATTTTTTGGAGTAAGAAGGTATGTTGGTAAATTAGTAAAAAGGAAGGGCATTTTGGTAATTTTGTAAAGTAGAGGGGTAAAATGGTGAGTTAATAAAGGAGAATGATATTTTGGTAATTTGGTGTAAAGGAAAGGGTATTATGGTAATTTTGTAAAGTAAAGGGGCAACTTGGTAATTATAATAGTTGGGATGGCCAATTTGGTAATTTTAATCCACCAAAAGGGTAATTTGGTAATTTTGATAAGTAGGAAGGATGATTTGGTAATCTAACCAATACAAGGGGTATTTTGATAATTATGCAAACGTGAAGGGTAATATGATAATTTGGCAAATAAAAAGGGGTGACTTGGTAATTTTACAAACAAGGGATATTTTAATAAATTTTTAAGGATGATGGGGGTAAAGTGGTAACATACATATAATATGTGGATGGATTAAATGAGTCTCCTTGATAAGACATAAGTACTATTGAATAATAAGATAAGAGTAATTGATTAGTCAGTGGGTATCGTAAGAGAGTATCATAAGAACATGGTATAACCTAGGGTTAGATGGATAATTAAAGGTGTAATGTATTTTTTATCTCATATTTATGCAAGAGGTTCCTGGTTTGTAAGTATGCATGGAAATGTGTGTTAGATATGTTTGAAGTGCTTGTTAGGGTTTTATGTAAGCTACAATCCATGATATGGAATGTTGGATTCTATGGCCAATATATCTTGGTGTCTCTAGGTTCATGACCTTTTCCTTCCCTCAAATTAATTAAATGGACCTTTTGAATAAGACACAAATAAATTATTAATTACTTAAAGTGAAATATTATCGAGCTGGGCCTAGTGAGGATAATTTTCAGTCCACCGACTATAATAGTGGTTAGGTGCATGCTGCCTTATGGAGTATTTTTGATCCATCGGCTATAATAGTGGTTAGGTGCATTTTGCCCTATGGAGTATTTCCAGTCCACTGGATATAATAGTGGGGGATTCTGAGCTCGATAAACCAAAATTTGCATGGTAATAAATTATGGGAAGATACTAATTACTTATAGTGGAACGCCACATCATTCGGGGCCAGTAAGAATAATTTTTCGGTCCACCGGCTATAATAGCGAGGTCGCAATCACGTGGATATAATTCAAAGACAATTATTGAATAATGATTAATTAATGGCTTTAGACCAAAAGTATTGATTTCACGTTATGATCTATTGATATAACATGACTTTGGCTTCAGTGTTTGTCCTTGTTTGGATATATAATGGAATTGCTAAGTATAGTTTGTGTTAAGTATCTTTTATCGTATGTGGTGTTGCCTTTTGTATTGGTTCCGGTGTTGATTGTGATTTTCCTAAACTCGCTTATGATATTGTCCTATATCATTATGTATTATGTGTTGCATGCGAGCCTTGCCTTTCGGTTTGGTATAAAGGGTTTCTCGGTACCATAGTACTAAGGGTTTTATTTGTGGACCCCTACCTATTCAATGAGTAGTGTTTCTTGCAGGTTTATTGTAGGTGCTATTCAAGATAATATTGGGTAAAAGCGTAAGGATTATCCGGGGAGATTTCAGGATTCCTCTTTTTGCCTATTATTTCCTTGTTCACACTATTTTACTCTTGTAACCACTATTAGTGGGCTTTATTCTTGTAAAGTGTTTATTGTGCTACTCTGATCAAATAAAGTCTGATTTTGAGCAAATTATATTTTATTCTTTTTAGCCTTATTACTTAGTACTAGAATGGTAGAAGGAAACTAGTATGGTACTAAGTGTGGCGGTAATATTCTTGAAATTCACGGTTTTTGCTTTTTGCTTCTGCTTTCTTTCTAAATAAAAAAAATTAATAGTGAATTTTGAGGGTGTTACAATAATTATCTTATAAATAAAAAAACAAACTATTTTGATTCTAACTTAAAGTAAATAGTTTCATAAAGCCTACTAATTTGACTTTTCTTACAAAATGATGGCACAAAGACACTCCTCATGCTTGTAGATCTAACTTAGGGGTATTTTACCCCAAAAAAAAGATAAGCTAAAAACAACAAAAACTAACTTTTCTGAGTACAAAATTAAGTGTAATTATGGCCTTCTTACCTTACTTTTCTACCATGATAGCTGATTCTGCATCAGTCTTTTATATCTCCATTCCTGTACGCAAAAATACACAAAAGTATGGCTAAGAATTTTGCTAGTATGCTACTAATATTGTAATAGATATGTGGTCAATTCTAGATTTTAATTCATTAATTTAATCCAAATTAGAAGGATTTTTGGGTCTTCTTTCTTGAGCAAAGTACTAAGTAAAGTGTGCCCATTTATAATGGATGTTTTTGCATTCGTAAGTCTCAAGTTGGTTTCATATGGCTCCATCTACTAATGATAAGTTGATATTAGTAAATATAAATGTCATACTCTTCAAAATAATCCTTCTTAAATACTATTGAATCAAGATAATAGAAGCCAATAAGCCAATAACAACACCATTCTCATTCATTTTCCCTCCAACGTAGGAATTTCCATCAACCTAGATGTTTAAAATGTATTGCACAGTGTAATGTAATCATCATTTCTCCAAATGAAAAATAAAAGGTGTTGGTATCCAACTGCCACCTCTCTAGAAAGGCACAAATAAGTAGATAATTATGGTGATCATAATTAACATAGCGAGGAAAATTAAGCTCATTATCATCAAAGTCTACTTTGGAATCATTATAAGGATATGGTAATCTCTCAAATGTAAGAACATATGAATGATTCCTCAACATGGGTCACTCCTAAGATTGGATGAATATCATAATAAATAAATAATGATATGTTAAATGATTATCATAAAATTATGCATATATTAAACCTTACCTCATGATTCCATATGGAAAATTCCACATATGCCTTAAAACTCTTCAAAAGATCATGAATATCTAAAAGGAATGGGTCTAGTCAACAACCAATAAGAAGCACTATCATGTGTGGGAGGAATGACATCATTATCACAACCATTGATTCTCATAGAAGAACTAATGTCATGTTGATCATCACTTTGATGGACACAAACATCAAGAGTATCATCTACCATCTCCTAGTGTAATCAATGAACGTCTTTCCCTCGAGGAGTCTTCGAGGGTGTGGCTATTGCATCCCATCTCACACTAGTGGTGTCTAGGTGTTTAGTTACCCTACTTGAATCAACTATTAGTGTTGGAAAGAAATTTTTAAGTAATTAATTTTTCTTTTTCAACTAACTATAAATTAAAATAATAAAATATACAAATAAAAATAAAAAATAATTGCAAGTTAAGGTTTAGTGTTAGGGTAATAGTGTATGGTTTAGAGGTTTATGTTTAAGATTATATGGGTATTTTTGAGTTAGATTTTAGGGTAGTAACCTTTGACACCGAGTTCATAACTATATATTAATTATTATTATTCTTTATAAAAATATAATTATTAAGTATTATTATTATCATTATAAATTACTAACTACTAACTATTCACTATTAATTTTTATTAAGTATTACAAATTAGTAACTATGAACTATTAATTAGTACTAAATGTTAATTTTAATAAATTATTAGCCATTGACAGTGAGTATATAACTAGATATTATTTATTTACTTTATAAACTAATTAATATTATAAATTATTAACTTTTATTAACTATTACAAATTAGTAACTATAAAATATTACTTAGTACTAGTTTTCAATTTTTAATAAATTATTAGGCCTTCACAATGAGTTAAAAACTGTTTATTATTTATTTACTATTATTCTTTCTAAATTAATAATTGATATTTAATCCATAGCTAATAATAAAAATAATTGCAAACAAAACTACTAGTTATTAACCTTTAATATTTCTTATCAAATATTTATTGTTAAATACTAATTATTCCGCAGCTCATTAATTACTAAGTGCTAGATCATTAGGTTAAGGAGTAAAGACAATGCACCCATGAAACAACCTAGCCCTTGACGAATGCACGAGACGTGTGGTTGAGGAATAATGACAACACACAAGTTGTGAGATCTAGAGTTGTCTTAGACACATTTTTACCATTATCCCTAGATTGTCATCGATTGAATTTTCAATTAAAAAGCCAATGACTTCAACTACAAAGATATGAAATAATCATTGAAAAAAAAATAGAAAAATTAAATTACAAAAAAATATTGAAAGAACAAAGAGTTGAATCACACATACCTGGTCGGTATGTTGAATCTTTATTTTCCAAACTCAATTGATGATTTAGATGGAGAGTGATGTAGGAGATGAAAAGAGAGGTGGGAGAATTTGGAGTAGAAGAGAAAATGTAGGAAAAAATGAGGAGGAAAAAAGTGAAAATTTACATGTATATGGGATTTAATTTAGAAATTAAGAATGTTTAAACATAAGTTACATTTTAATACTATCAACACGTTCATTTCCATCTCAATCTGATGCTTTTCGTTTTTCTTTATTTAGACTTTGTTTAGCTTGTATCAAACTCATGGTCAGATTTGTATTAGTGTTATGGATATAAATTCTTATATAAATAAGAGAATGTCATATATTGGAAATTAAGTGGTCATTAAGTCATTATTATTTTTAAATACTATTTCCCTAATTTTAATACTATCAACACATTGATTTTCACCTCATTTTTTTGTCACTTTATTTAGTATCGATTTTTCTTGTGTTGAATTCATTGTTGGATTTCTATCACTACTATTGATAGAAATATTTATATAAAGACGAGAATGCCATATATTATAAATCCAGTGTTACATCATACTTGAGAAATTTCACTACATTAGCATATATCTTAGTAAAGTTATTCAAAACTTTATATATATATATATATATATAATTTAGGGTTTTTAATTTAGTTTATAACTCAAAGAAATATGGAAGAAAGAAAGAGAGTAGGAAGGCAATAGGTTCCAGAACAATATTGGTTTGGGATTCAAGACTCTAATAGAGGCTATTGAAGGTTAGCTTTCTGGCAACAGTTAAACTTTTTTAGCACATTTAGTTGAAAATATTACATTTGTGTTTTGCTTACATGAGCAAATTTTGACTTTCGATGTATGAGAAAAGATTAATCATAGCTTTTTAAAAGATGAATGTAGAGATAGTAATGCGAGAGAGAGAGAGAGAGAGAGAGAGAGAGAGAGAGAGAGAGAGAGAGAGAGAGAGAGAGAGAGAGAGAGAGAGAGAGAGAAGGCTATGATATATCATGACAATCCCACAACTTTAAACACTTTAGAAGTCCAAACATCAAACATTCAGTGAAAATGGAGTCATTGGCAATACACCTCTATTTGAATTGGTAAAATATACATACATACATATATATACATACATATATATATTGTCAAGAGTATAACCAAGCTCAAACACGAGTTCAAACCAAATAACTTTATTATTTTAAGGCTTTACGGAAATAATGCTACAAATAATATTTTTAGTTATTTCAATCAATGGAAGTAAGTTTAATTTTAATTGTTCAATTGGAAAAAAAGTACCAATTATAAATCTTAATTTTGAATGTGGCCACTAGAATCAATTTCATCAAACAGTATTGAAATCTCAGTTTTCTTAATATTTTTTCTTCTTCTTTCCTTGGGAGATTGGTTCTAGGTAAATGTAATTTATTCCATTTTATTTTATTTTTGTATCCTTTTTTGTTCATAAGAATATTAGTTTGCGAAATCAATAGTTAAGTGTGAGGGATTTTGAAGCATTATTGAATAGGAGAGTAAATTGGTCGAAAAAATGAGCCACTTAAATATAGGATCTACGTTTGTAGAACAAGTAGTGTTGTAGGTTGGAGATGGAACACCAAACTCTGCTCTTAATTAAATGGAATAAACCGCTTTAAAATCATGAAAACATAAAAGCAAACCCAAGTAATAAACAATAATCAAACAACTGATAATGATATAGTTCCTAATTTCAATTTTTTTGAGGAAAATATTTTTGGTGCAAAGGTTGGTGTAAGGTATTCCCATATATCCTAAAATAGATTATATTGAACCTCCTTACGCTAAGAAAATGGAAACCCCTTAGTATTCTCAGTAATAGTCATGGTGTGTGCTTTTATGTCTTCTTAGTACTATATAATGGGAATATAGGCATCAGATAGATAAATAAGAGGTTAGGAGGAGCATAAAAGAATTTGGGCTAGTCATTTTGGAACAAATCCAGCCAAAGATAGTTAATTACCAATAAGATAATTTATAGGCTATTATTTTTCTATAAAACAAGATGAATTAAGTTAGGTGCAAAGAGGAGTTTGGAGTCAGAGATGGTATAGTTGGAGCAATCATGCAACTACATCACCATCTTTAGGGCCATCAATTTCATCCTAGACCAAGTTGAAGAATGTGGTTGGTAATGTTAGTGTAACACCCCCAAAATTCACTACTTAAAAATTTTATTTTTAAAAGTTTTATGCGGAAGAAAGTACAGTAAAATTTGGGGTGTTACCGCCACACTTAATACCATACCGATCTCCTTCTACCGATTCGCTACTAAGTTCTAAAGCTAGAAAACATACTTTAATTAAATTCCAAGAACACCTTTACAAAATAGAGTAGTGCAATAGTTAGGAAGGTTAGCTCTCTTTCCAAGGAAAACCCACTAATCATGGTTACAAAGAAATAATTAGTAGAAAAGAAATACAAATCGTTTCATGAAAGACACTGAAGTACTTCCCGGTTTAAAACACGGGTTAGCACCCCTAGAAAAACCCTACGCTCTCAATCCCAAAGATAAATCCCGAAGGTAACATTCGGTCTAACTTGTAAAGGACACTACCCATTGAATAGGCAGGGGGCCAAGAAATAAATCCCTTCAGTACTATGGTATTGAGTAACCCTTTATATAAAACTAACATGTAAGGCTCGCATACAACAAGTTTGATGCAATATATCGAACACGTAATCATGGAAGTGTACATATATAATCTAAAATACAATAATCATTTGAATAGCTACATGCATCTGTAAGACATATTAGTTTATTCATCATTATTGTATTTAAGCAATGAGTGACTTAATTAGCCATTAGTTCCATATTTACACTTCTCTCTAATTAATAGGCGGTGGACCAAAAATGATATTCTAGGAAAAAATGTGCCTGACCACTATTATAGCTGGTGGATCGAAAATCATCCTAACTTGGCTCCGACCCACATGGTGTTCTAATGTAAGTAGTTAGTGTCCTTTTCATGATTTATTACCATACAAGGTTGGTTTATCAAGCTCAGAACCCCTATTATTATAGCCAGTAGACCGAAAAATTATACTCCAAGACAAAACATGCTTGACCACTACTATAGCAGCTGGATTGAAAATTATACTCTAATACAAAAAGCACCCAACCACTATTATGGTCTGTGAACCGAAATACAATCTAGGGTGAGAAGGCTTCTAGCTACAATTATAGCCAGTGGGCTAGAATACACTCTAACCTAGGCCTGACTCGATAATCTTTCACTTTAAGTAATTAGTGTTTTTCTTGTATCTTATTCCACACACAACCCCAACTAGACATACATGCCCTTCCAAGGACTCTCGACTCACATCTTAGACTCTTGAATGACTCGGTCCCATATCTTGGGACCTCTACATTCCTCATGACCTTGAAGCTTCTGATGCTACATTCCCTTACTCACTATGAATCCATTTCCCCATACATGTGGGTTCAGGTCCACGTACCCAACTCTCCATCTTTGCTCACCATCATCCACTAGGGGTTCCCTTAGAAACCTTAATCTGACCTATGTGGCCCTAGCCTCTCCTCATCATACAGGGCCCACACTCCCTTCATTTCTATCACCATCGCTCCATTCAGCCCACACCCAAATATCGTAGCCTTATTTCCCATCTTTCACATGTGATAATGAAACCTTAGTTAGTAATCCCAAAAACCTAATACTTGTCATTTCCTTATGCCATCCTCTCCATCCACACACACTCTGTCCTTCTTTCCATTTGTGTCCTCCCTCTTCATGAGACACCCTCCTAGTCTCAACCCTTACTCCAAACATTCACCATCAACCTCTCCACACACTTTTGCTACTTAGGGTTTCCCCTAAAACCCTAAACAAACCTTTCATGTACACTTCTAACAACTCACATACTATTTTTCACCCATAGACTCCAACTACCAAAAACACTCTTCTCTCACCGTGTTTAACCCTTAAATCACCTTTTCCCATGTAAATGTTATCCCCATGAAAAGACTAACCACCCTATTCAAGCCTTACACTTCCCATGCAAGATTTACTCCAACCTTTCATTTTATTTGTCCACCCATAATTCATAAGGTACTTAGGCCTTTCTCACTTCTCTCTAGTCACTCTACTTTCTTTATTTCTTTTAGCTCCCCATAACCTCATCATACTACCTAAGGACTCCTAGCATGTATGTTATATTAGGGCAACAATACATAAGGGCATAACACAAAATACAAATCATATCACCATATTACACATGTCATAACACATATGCAACTTACCTTGGCTCTATGCTTAGCAAGCCGTGCTACAAGCATTTAGTCCATACCCACATATGATACAAGAACATACCCAAACACACATGAACACATAACACACAATTTAGCCTTAACCACATCCTTATAATACGCACGATTATATTTAAACAAGTGATACTAAGGCTATCAACCCCTATTTTATTATTTAATATCCTTTATGTCTTACTATAGAGACTTATTAAATCCATTGTCATGGCATATGAAATTTACCGATTTACCCCTAATTACTAAAATACACCCTCGCTTGAAAATTTACCAAGTTATCCCTTTTTACTTACCAAATTACCAGGTTACCCTTCATACTTGTATAATTACCAAAACACCCTTTGTAGCTATTAAACTACTAAGTTACCCTCCATATTTATCAAATTACTAACCTTACCTTTCATACTTGTTACAATTAAAAAAATTTCCTTTTGTGCCAAATTACCAAATTACCCCTCTTACTTATTACTTTACCATTTTATCCCCTTTTACTTACAAAATTACTAAGTTATCCTTCTTTTATGCCAAATTACCAAAATACCGTTCTTATTTAATTAATTTACCAAAATACCCTTTTACTCACAAAATCACCAAGTTACCCTTTTCCATGCTAAATTACTAAAATGCCCTCCTTACTTATTAAATTATCATATTACCCCTTTTATTCACATAAATTACCCATTTGCCCCTATTATGCCAATTTTACTAAAATACCTTTACCATATAAAATATTAACATCCATAATCCCTATACATCATCTAACACCACCAACTATTCTTATTTATTACTAATACTCATTAGCACCTACCATATATATACTTATTTAGGCCACACCTTTTGTATAAGAAAAATTACTAAAATGCCACTAGGGCTCATATAAACATCATTTATGCTACAAATGGCGATATTAGCTTATCATGTCATATACTTACATTTAACATTATCATTAACAATAAGGCTCATTCTTTAACTATAATTTCTACACATGACACATAAATTAACATGCTTTTCATTTCAATAAGCATCATATACTACAAGTCATAATATACTTAACATCATACAACATGCACATAAATATATTAAAAATCCAAATGTGCTAGCATACATATATCCACATATTTTAGTAGGGTATAATGGTTACATTATTTCTACCAATAATTAAACCTTACCGATACCCTTGTTAAATGTTTGCTTTGATTAGTAAAATTTAATACCTAAAAATAATATAAAAAATTAGCATATTAGAAGTAGAAAATTAAAAGAATAATATTTTTTTTTATCAAAAGCTTAATTAATACATACTAATACTAACTATTTTTATGCCTATAAAACTTACAATACTTGCTTAAGGAGACGCAGCAGACTCACCATGCATGGTAGCGTGAGTTGCATGCACTGAATGGAGGAAAAGTCTCAAAGAGGGGATGGGAGAAAGGGGGAGAGGGCTGGTTTGGGTAAGGGTTTCGGGGTTGGGTTGAGGGCTTGTGGAGGGGAGTGAAGGTGGTGGCTGGGTGTAGGGAGGGAGTAAAGGTGTAGGTGGTGGTCAGGGGTCTAAGGTTGGTGGATCAATGTGGCAGGGACGACAGCTGCAAGCCTAGGAAAAATTAGTGCAACAAAGGGTGAAGAAGAAGAAGGAAGGGAAAAGAAGAGAATAAGGGAGGGGGTAATAGGGGATTTTCAGCTAAGGTGAGGTAGGGTGGTGGTAGGGGAGGTGCCAGAGGGTAGAGGGATGGATATGGAGGCGGTGGGTGAAGAGGAATGGTGACACATAGTGGTGGAGTAGGGTGGAGGCTAAGAAGGGGAAAGGAGGGGAAGGGTGGATGCGGGGGCGAGTGGTGGTTATTGGGAGGTGCAGGGAGGTAGCAGGAGATGCCAGGAGGTGGCTGCGGTGGTTGGTTGGGCGGTAAAAGCAGTGTTTAGAGATGATAAAGCAAAAATAGGGGAGGAGGAGAAGAGGGGAAGAAGGGAGAAATGGGGGATTGGTAGAGGGAGAAGGAGGGCTTGAGTTGGGGATAAAATGAGTATAAGAGAAGAAGAAAAGGAGAGGGAGAGGATGCCTATCTGGTTGGGTTAGATGGAGGGTGTAGGGGCTGTAGGTGCATGGCTTGCGGTGGTAGGGAGGAGAAGAAAAAGAGGGAGGAAAAGAAGACATGCAGGGGAGTGATGTAGGGGTGTGCGTGGCCAAAAATGGAAGGAAAGGGACAGGGGAGAGAGGGAGTGATCAGAGCAAACTGGCTTCCATGGAAAGTGTAGAGGAGGGGGAGGGTTGCAGGCTGTGCAAGGGCGTGGTTTTGACTGTTGAAGAAGGAAAGAAGAGGGAAGAAAAAGAAGAAAGGAAAGCAGACAGGCTGACTGGGTGGGGGAGAAAGAAAGGAGATGGGTCGATCCTACGTGTGAGGGAGAGGGAAAAAAAAGAAGAGGGTTGGATTGGCCCAACCGGGGCAGGAAATATGAGAAAAAAAGAAGAAGATGGATGATGGGCTGGACGAGTGCAAGGGAAAGAGAGGACAAGGGAAAGGAAGGGGCCAGCAGCCTAGGGAGGGAGGAAAGGGGTGACACAAGCCTAACAACCCAAGGAGAAAGAAAAGAAGAAAAGGAAAAGGAAGGAAAAGGAGAAAGAAAAAAAGGAAAAAGGAGAGGGAGAAAAGGGAAAAATAAAATTAAAATAATTTGTGGAATAAGGGTATTTAATTATTTAGATGGACAAATTAATTTATTTAAAATTTAATATATTAATTTAAGAGGGATTTTTTTTTTGTAAAATATGGGTTTGAAAAATTATTTAAATAAAATGAGTATGATAAAATAACAAAATATGTATTCTAATTGATTAAATAATCATATCCATTTTTATACACCTAAAGATCCACAAAATAATTAAATTAATTAATTAAAAGAAATAAATTATTCTAAATGAGGATTATTTATTAAATTATAGGTTTTAAAATTTTGGGGTATTTCACATGCCCCCAATGGACTTCCTAACTCATCATCACTCTTTTACCCTAAACTTCCTAAATGACTCAATCCTATAGCTTGGGATTTCTACACTCCCCAAGACTCCAATACCCCTTTTTCTCCTTCCACCCTACTTACCATGAATCCAAAAGCCTCCACACATGTGGGTCAAGGCTCACTTTCCCCCCTTCTCCACCTATGCTCACCATTGCTTACTAGGGTTTTCCTTTGAAACTCTAAACTAACCTATGTTTCCCTAGACTCTCTTTTTCCTATACATCCCATACCCCCTGATTCCAACACCATCACTCCACTCAACCCACTCCAAAAATCTCAACCGTAATCTCCAACTTCCACATGTGCTAAGAAACCCTAGTTGATCACCCCAAAACCCCAATACCCCTCTTTTCTTTTACACCTTTCCTTTACAAATAAACCCCATCCTCCTTTTCACTTAACTCTCACTCTTCAGGTGACACACTCCTAATCTCAACCCAAATTCCAACTAACCTCTATAAATTCTCTCATAACACCCTTATACTTAGGATTTCCCCCCAAAAACCCTAATTAGGCTCCCATGCACACTTCCACCATCCTACATGCTATGTCCTTCCCAAATACTCTACTCAACTTAAATACTCTTTCTTCTCCATATTTAACTCTCAAAAACACTTTTCCCATGTAGATTTACACTTCCCATGCAAGATTTTACTCTAACCCTTCATTTTATCATTTTCTTCCTTTATTTTGTCACCCATATGTCACAATACACTTAGGATTTCCCCCCACTTCTTCTTACTCACTCCACCCTCCACTACAAAAACAGAAAATAATAATGGGACATTAATAACGGTGGTTAGGAAACCGTTGCCAAATGCGTGAAAATTAATGCATGGGACAGTTTTGATAACAGTTATAGTTCAAAACTGTTATTAAAAACCCAACGCTAAAAAATTACACGGTAGTTTTAATAATGATATATGAAAAACCATTATTAAAAGCTCCTTTCATAACAGTTTCTAAAATAACCGTTGTCAAAAGCCTTACACATTTTAATAATGGTTATTACAAGAACTATTATTAAAAGACGTTTTAATAACGGTTCTTGTAATAATCGTTATTAAAACTTCTTTTAATAACGGTTCTTGTAGGAACCATTATTAAAACCCCACGTTCCACCTTTTATTTCATTTAGTTCTGTTTCGTCCCAAAATTTTTCAGACTCTGCATGTTCCTTCTCTTACTCTCCTTTTCTTGCAAATCCTCACACCAACACACTGTGCACCACCACTCTGGCTCCTCTCAAGGCATGTTAACCGCCACTTGTTCTCTATTGAAACACCAACTCTCCTCTTCCTTGCTGCACCACACCTCTGCCATTCTCAGCTTTACATGTGTTTTCATTCTTCCACACCTAGCCAACACTTCTTCCTCCTTCCTCCACCATGTTCGTAGATAGGAGTGTCCAAATGGGTAGCCATGGCTTAATCCAACCCATAGTATCTTAACCCATATTACTCATATAACCCATGGTCTAACCCACGAATGGGTTATAGAAAATAACTACTAACTTTTAACCCAACCCATCATAACCCACAAGTTATACGGGTTGACCATGGGTTAATATATATACAAACAAGTCTATCTTGACCTTTATTATCGCCCCTTCCACCACCATTACTACCACCTCTTTCACCACCACCACCACAATTGTTTTCCTTCCTCTTTCATTTTTTTGCCCTTTTCTTCAGTTCACCACCACCTCCTCCAATATGATAAAATAATTATGTCAAGCATCAAAATTATTATAAAAGGACAATGATCACATTTATTTAGTATGTTTGTCTTCTTTATAACAACTTCTAATACAACACTATCTTAATTAGAGTAAGAAGAGGACTTTTAAATAGTATTTTATTTTCTTCTTTAAAAAAGTTGAATTTTTTTCCATAATATTTTTTAGAGGAATTTCAAATGCTTTTAATAAATAATTTAATTAACATAAATTCATAAACATAATGGAATATCAATGATGATGTCACTGCCCGGCGATAAAGATTATTTTCAACGTAAAAGTTGTAGAATTGAATCCTCCCTTTTTCTCATACAATATTACTTTTTAGAGAATAAAGTTACAATTACAAGATATGTTAACGAAAATATATTTAGACTATATAACAAGTTCTGATAATGGTTTTTAAAAAAGCTCAATTAACCTAGTTCATCGTATCTAATTAATAATTAACTAATATATAGTCCAAAATGAGTATGTCACTTCATTTCTAGCTTTCTTAATTAACTCTTCATGGGCTGAAAGATCTATATTGCACGTCATAGGTGAAACCTAAAAAAATCAAGCTTAATTTAAAATTAAATACATATATAAGTATATAACAATAATTGTTTAAATAATATTATAAACACATACCCATTTCCAAGTCCTCAATCAGCTGTAGACATTATTCAATTTCAATTGGTGTAGAGGATGATCTGAACCAATCTTGACCATAACCTAGAGCTTCAACTATATTTGGAGTCAAAAAACGCCTAAAAGGATCAAGAATTCTACCATCGGTGGAAAACTCACTCTCTGAAGAAATAATAGAAATCTGAATAGGCAATATGTCACGAGCCATAATCGAGAGCACATGATATGTGTTGGCTTTAGACCTCAACCTATGCAAAATATCACAGTTGGGTTTTTCTTCTTCGATGCTATCATCCAAATACCGTTGTAACTCAGATTTTCTTTTTTTCTTCTCCAAATCTTGCAAATAAATTTGCCAATCTTCTTAGCTTTCATTCATCACTTCCTCCACATTAGGAACGACATCTACATTTGCACTTGGTAGGGGTTGAGACAAAGAACTAGGAGAACCACTACCATGACCCAATCATAATGTGGATAAAGAATAATAATAATCAAATAGTTGTTGTAAAGTATCATCCACTTTCTTCATTAACCTTACAACCTTTTACTCATTTTCATCCTTATAAAACCTCTTAAAATGAAATTGTAAATAAACCAATTTATAACGAAGATCCAAGACCACTAAAATAAACAAAATAACATTCACCTTTTCTCAAACTTTTATTCTATAGCCAATGCCATTCCTCGAAATGTAGAATTTTGACTACAACACTATTTTATCAATATCGACATAATAGTGTTCACCTCTTTAAAGAAAATTTTAGAGGTTATATACTTAGTTCCCAAAATTCTCATGATAAAAGTGCTCCAAATTCTTATGTAATGAATTCAAAACACCCCAGTCAAAATTCCTTAGCAAACCCGAATTTCCATCAAGAAAAAATATTGACTCAAGTGCTTTTTGATTTTCTGTTGTAGCTTCTATCATCATGTATTTGGAGTTCCAACAAGTGGTAACATATAAACACAATGCCTTAAGTGATACCGCATTTTCTCTTACAACACATTTTTTAAACCATTCTAAATGAGATGGAGAGCTCCTCACATACTTCACACAATCAAGGATAGTGGAAATTTCACCATCTACCATATTAATTCCATCCTTTACCATCAAATTCAAAATATGTGCAAAGCATATAACATGAAAAAAATCACCATTCAAAAGCAATTAATTTCTTCTATTGAGCGTCTCTTTCAAATGATTAATAACTATATCATTAGAGCTAGCATTATCCATAGTTAATGTACACACTTTATCTAAACCCCAAGATAACAAACAATCATCAACAACTTTTGCAATATTTTCTCCACGATGAGGGGTAGGGAGCACACAAAAATTGATTATTTTTTAATGTAACTTCCACTCTTTATAAGGTTCTAGACCGATGTACACAAATCTGTGGTCAAGCACACTTGAGATGATGCTTGTTGAAGACCTAAATTTAAATTCTCCTTCTCATCTGTATAAATTTTGATGCAATCCCTAGTTACCATTGCTCTTGAAACCATATGAAATCTAGGTTACAAATGCTTACAAAATCTTCTAAAACTCTCCTTCTCAATGAAACAAAAGGGTAACTCATCAACTATTATCATCCTTGCAAGCTCCTTAAAACACAATTCTTGATCAAATCTCCAATTTTTCATATCAATATGCACATCATGCTTCTCATAAGTAGTATTCCCCCTACTATTCAACTCATTATATGGATATGATTGAAATTTATCTAAGTGCCTAGTCAAGGTGCTTGTTCCATTGGTCTTTTTCTATTTATACCCTTGATTACAATACTTACATTGTACAGATGTGATTAAAGTGGACTCACCTTGTTTGATTTGTGTAAAATGCTCCCAAACAGGTGAGATAGTCTTATAAGATCGCTTTCTTTTAGAACTAACCGAGCTCAATTCTTCAGACAATATAAATATCCTATTAAATGTAAATAAGAGGCATAAGTAAATAACAGATCCAATAATAGATGCTCATTGGTCCATATTATCATATCCCATAAAAACAACCATGAAATAGCCAGCTAGCTAAAGCATACCTCTACAATAGCAACATGAAATTTTCCTTTTTACTCGCCAATATAGCTTCAGTCTCATTGAAAATAAAAAACACTATACCTCAAAAAAAATTTAAAAACAGCCATTTCATATAGCAATAACATCAGAGGAAAAATAAAAAAGAAAAAAACACCCAGAGAGAACATATTAGAAAATACACATTAATTATGCAAGAGAGCTACTGTCTTGGATGTAGAAGATAACTAACATAGGTGTACCATAGTATTAAGAGTTCTTTGGCTTTCTTTAATACGCATAGTATTCTTTTATCGAAGATCCATCGACCTATTTTTTGGTCTTGGATGCAATCCATGTTGGTCAGTTGTAGGCTGCCTAACAACTAGAAAGTTTTTTTTGGGTTTCATGAACTATATGCATGACATTATAGACCGATATGATGGTGATCGACTAATCAAGAAAAATTACCAGCAGAAGGCAACTACCATTCATAATCTAAAACCCCACCCACAGAATATCAATGAACAGAATAATTTTTTTTACTGTTTAAGGATTTTCTCTAGAAAAATGAAATTAAACCATCCCCTATCTTTTCCTACACGAGCCGCCTCGGCCATGCAAAGTTTCCAACCTGATCAACCCTCTCCAACCTCCTACCGCCCCTTGCACAGCCTTCCGCCGCCAATTCCACCGCAACCAACACCTCCTACACCCCCCAAAACAACCAAGGAACTCCACCCTACCTACCCACACCTTCATATCCCCTTGACTCCCCCTCTTTCTACTTTATCCACCTTCCACCACCTTCGACCACCACCCTAACCGTCGTGGACCACCACTCTTGGTTGCACCACCACCTCCATTCCACCCCTCTCCACCTGCTGCACCTTCCACCATCTTAAACACCTCATCCTTCCCTCTCCTATAGCCTACCACCCCACCTTTCCACCTTTATTCCTCCTCCACCGCCGCACTACGTGCCTCTACCGATTCCACCACCAACCCTAGGTGGTGCTCCAACTTCCCCAGCTCCTAAACTATTTTCTATAAGTGTTAATAATTTTTACTAATATTAATAATATTATCCTTAATAATAATAATAATAATATTATTATTACAATTATTAGTGTTTTATTATTATTACTATTACTATTACCATTATTAATATTATTAGTATGTCTCACCTTTATTACCTAACCTAATTTCATAAATATTTATAACTATGGCATGTTATTTAAAAGGGTTACAACTCTAGTACTAATAAAGTGATCTTTATTATTATTACTACTACTACTACTACTACTACTACTACTACTATTATTATTATTATTATTATTATTATTATTATTATTATTATTATTATTATTATTATTATTATTATTTTCTTACTAAATCTAACTTGGCCATTATCACTTTTATTATTAGTGTAAATGTTGGGATTGTTATATTACTATTACCCTTTTCGATTATTATCCTCTATTATGCTTAACATTATTATTATTATTATTACTACTACTACTACTACAACAACAACAACTACTACTACTACTACTACTTAACCTAAATTTATGATTTTCCTAACTAGTAATAATAATATTATCATTAATAATGGCCTACAACTTTAGTGTTATTATGATTATGACTTTCCCTCATTGTTACTATTATTATTATTACCCTCACTATTATTCCTACTATTATTACTAATGCTAGCTATGGCCTATTATCATTATCTTTACTATTATGGTAAAAATTTGAACCCTTATATTACTATTACCATTTTTATTATCATTAATATTAGTATTATTCTTAATTATTATTATTCTTATTAATATTATTAATGCCATTATTATTTTTATTATTACTCAACCTAACTTTATTATTATTATTATTATTATTGTTATTATTATTATTATTATTATTATTACTATTGTTGTTGTTGATGATGATGATGATGTTGTTGTTATTACTATTATTATTACCATTATCATTATCATTATTTCCTTGCTAATATTATTAATACTAACTTTTTCCATTATCACTTTTATTTACTAATATAAATATATGGACCCTTATATTATTGTTATCATTCAGTTACTATTATCAATGTTATTACTATTATTATTATTATTATTATTATTATTATTATTATAATTAAAATTTTTATCATCATCATCATCATCATTCTTACAATTACTATTTTTATTATTATTAATGTTATTTAAACCAAAGTTGGCGTATTATCTTTTTGTTGTTAAAGAAGAAGAATACTTAGGCCTTAGTATTTTTTACTATTTAATATTCGAATATTGCTAATATTATTCCTAATGCCTTTGTCACTAACATTATTACTATGGTATCATTATTAGTTATTACTATTATTTTTGTTATTATTTTATTACTATTATTGTGACAAAAACATTTGAACCCTTATTATTATTCAAAATATAATTTTTATCATTATTATCTTTAGGAATATTAGTACTTTGTTGATATTGCAATTATTATATTATTATTTTAACCCTAACACTATTATTAGCCTTAGCCTTAAAATGCTAGGGTTTCTATCACTATAAGCATTAGCATTATTATTATTATTATTATCATCATCATCATCATCATCATCATCATCATTGTTTTACTATAATTAGTATTAGTACTATTATTAGAATAATAAAGCTATTAGGTTTAATAATATAAGTATAGTAATAAATATTAACATAAACATTTTTTGACTAGTAATATCAAGTAGGCTAACTTGATTATAAAATCCCTAGTTTTCATGGCAAGCTCCCTTTAATAATAACATCCCTAATATTAGACCAAAATAAGGAATAATAATACTTTTGGTAGGAGGGAAACTAATCCTTAGTTTTTCCTCTTATAGGTGAATCAAGCCAAAACCCTAAGGAGGCATAGGAGCGTGCTCCAAGCCCGGCATCGTTTTAGGTAAAGATGTAACTAAGGCCCATGTGTGTTGTGTGACTTGTATGCCTTAGATTATTTATATCATGCTATGTCATGTATCACATGATTGTCATTAACTTGTCTTCTATGTAGTGCAACTTGGAGTTGAGGTACGTTTGTATATGTTTTCTTATGACATGTGTATAATATGTATATATGGTGATTATGATGTGATATGTTATGGCCCTCTAGGACATACATGATAGGAAAATTAATAATATAATATGGGAATGAAGGGACCAAAAGAAAAAAAATAGGAAGTGAGTTCACTAAGGGGGATATGAGGTTGACCAAAATACCTCATGATCCATGAGAGGAAATTAAAGAGGAAGGAATGACCAAAATGAATGAGAGATGGGAACCATGCATGGAAATCTTAAAATTTGTATGGGGACTTTGGGTGTTTGCATGGGGGGTGATCTTTATGTGAGAAAAGTTGATTTAGGGTGTAAATAAGTTAAGGGGAGAGTTGTGGAGTGATTGGAGGCTTGGAATGAAAAATAGTACGTCGGTTGGTGTAAGGGTGTGTAAGGGACTTGATTAGGGTTTTGGAAGGAAGCAATAATTTGGAAAATGTGGAAGTAAAAGTGATTAAGAGATAGTGGAGTATGGTTTAAGAGTGGGAATTTATTTTATAAGGGGTGAGTATGGGTGCCATGGGAGAGAAGATTGGGTGAAAATGAGAGAGGCTACTTATGGGAGAAGAAATGTACTAGGGTTGAAGTGGCTAACTAGGGTTTTTCCAGTCACATGCGAAGTCGAGAGGTAAAGTGGTATGTTTTGGGATTGGATCTAATTGAGATAAGGTGTGGGGTGATGAATTAATTAATGGTAGTGTAAGTGAGAGAAAGTTGGGCCACATAGGTCCAATTAGGGTTTTCAAGGGAAAACCCTAGAGGGTGATAGTAGGTGGAGTTTGATGTCATGAGGTGTTGGGCCTTAACCCACACCCTAAAGAGTTGGTTTTTCATTATGTGTAAGCATAAGGGGGAATGGATGTCGGGGCGTGATAAGGGACGCAAGTGTCTTAAGATATGGGACGAGCCCATATTGAGAGGATAGAGGTAGAATGTTGGAGGCATGCATGTTAGGGGCGAATTGCTTATCAAATAAGACACGAATAAGATACTAACCACTTGAAGAGAAAGACTGTTGAGCGGAGCCCAGACCGGTCCACTGGCGAATAATAGTGGCCAAGAGCCGGGGTGCCCTGCATGACTGGTCCACTGATGAATAATAGTGGCCAGGTGCATTTTTCCCTACATAATCGTTCCACCGACTATAATAGTGAGGGTTTCCATGCTCAACAAACCAAACCTAATGATGATAAGACATGGAAAAATACAAAGTAATTACAATGAAATACCATATGAGTCGGGTCCAGACCGGTCCACCGATGAATAATAGTGGCCAGACACATTTTGCCCTACATGACTGGTCCATCGGCAAATAATAGTGGCCAGGAGCATTTTTCCCTTCATGACTGGCCCACCGGCTATAATATTGGGGTTCCCGCATTCACATCAATTGATTAAGACTATGATGTGATCAACTATATTTACCAGAGGTCTAAAGATTAAGTCTATCCGAACCATAACTAGCCTTCATCATCTATATTACTGCATGCTGCCTATATGATTGTGCTATGTGTGCTATGTTGTATGTTTGGCCTTAGCGCATCTATTACCTTACTCAGTACGTAGTTTACTGATCACCCGTTTCATAGGTGTTGCTCATTCCCACGAGCAGAAGACTCGTCTAAGTTTGTGCAAGTAAGGGACAACATTTTCGATGCTACAACACATACAAGGCATCAGGTGGGGCTGAGCATTGAGCCTAGACCTAACCTGGGAATCAAGAGCGACTTAGGCGGACTTTATCTTTCCCTCTTATTTTACCATGTTTCATTTTAGTCTAGTTATGTGATGTCATGTGGTATTTTATGTTATGAAAAACTCTAGCCACTTACCCTTTGGATTGTAATTCTGAATCGCACTCTGATTTCTATACTGTGAACGCTATCATTTCCCTTATGAAGCTTGTTTCAATTATCGATTTGTGTTTGTAGTTAATCAATTTTAGCCTTAGCACTTAGTACTTGAACGGTAGGAATGAACTGATCTGGTACTAAGTGTGGCGGTAATGCCCCTGAGTTTACGGTTTTATCATTTCGTTTCCATTAAACCCTTTTTATTAAATAAAATTTTTAGTAGTAAATTTGGGGGTGATACATTTTATGAGGTTTAGGGTTAGTTTTTATTATAATGTATTAGGGTTAGGGTTATGGTTTATTATTTATTATACTAAATATAAAAGTGAATAATTAAATAGAGAGGAATAATTGTGTACAATAATAATAATAATAATAATAATAATAATAATAATAATAATAATAATAATAATAATATTTGTTAGGGTTTAATTATATTTAGCTAGGTTTAGGATTAGGGTTTTATGAGGTTTAGGGTTAGTTTTTATTATAATTTATTAGGGTTAGGGTTAGGGTTTAGAGTTTATTATACTAAATATAATAATTAATATGTGCTCTTATAACAAACTATTATATACATTATTCTCAACTCTACTTTTAATAGTATCATATTATTATACTTAACCTATATATATATTATCTTATTAATATCTACTTGATTTTACTATACGTAGCTTGAATGATTTAATGATAGTTTGATGTTCAGTCGGTTTGTTAAATATAAAACTAAAGATTATGTCTTCATTTAAAATAGTTTGATGTTGTTAGCTTTACATAGTTGGTTAAGATATGGTAGAATATATTTATGATTTTTCTAGCGAGTTGAAGATCAGTTTGTGTATTTTGTAATTTAGATCCTTTCGAAAACAACCTTGATGATAAGATTTAGTGGTTCTTATTTGTAGGCAGTGAGATGACATACCCTCCTCCATATCTATGCATAGCACCACATGCAGATCTATAGACTCATGTCATATGGTTATACAACGAGCTAGGTTAGTTGTATGCGAGTGGCTCATCCTATCACCCCCTCCATTTCAAATCGTATCACCTACTATTGAACCTACCTCAAATAGAGCCATAGGCGTTGGCTACATCTACTTTTTTGCATTGGTTTGTCCACCATAGTGATGCACCACACCCAAGATTTATTGAGGGTGAGGTGTTTGCCAGAAAGTATGATAGGATATCGAGAGAGCTGATGGTCATTGATGATGAATGGAGGTTTCATCATAGCTTGCCTTTGAGTATCCACCCCGTTTACCTTAGAGTATCCGTAATAAGAATCTCTAGCAATGATGTTAGGGATCAGATGACATATAGTGGTGAGTGGACTTTGAGAGTTATAGTTATTAGTCGGGCTCGATGATGCGACTGTAGGATTTAGTTTTATGGTTATGAGTTTTTATTTTTTAGGTATTTGGGTTATAGAAACCTTTTGATGTATATAGTGATGCTATTGCTTTAATCCCGTAGTACGCATATCTTTTGTAATTTGAACCATTGTACAATTTTTTTCTATGTATGTATGTATGTATCTATATATATATGAACTCTTTCTAAGTATAAGTAGTTTGAGTATTAATATCTTTTTGGAAATGTATTAGCATGATTCGTGTATATATATATATATACATACATACATACATATACATAATAGCATGATACATTTGAGATTAATTCTTTCTAACCACGAGGGATTTGTGAATTATTAAACTTATAATTCAATTAATTTATAATAATTACTTTTGTGTGGGATACATCAAAATTGAAAAACTATGGATAAAAAATGGTTGTCTACAAATTTTTTATCTAGAGAATATAACGAAGGAGTGGAGTTTTTCATCAAGTTTTCATCAATTTTGTAGTTGAACATGTTCAGGACTCTAGTAGGATAGTCCATTCTTGTTTGAACTATGGTTATATTTAGCGTGTTAACGCTAATAATTTGAGAGATCGTTTATTTATGTATAGAATTGGTACAAGTTATACTTGTTGGATATGACATGGTGAAATAGAGTCTAAATATGATAATGACGATGTTTGGAGGGACAGTAGTGGATCATCATTTGAGAACTATCAGGAACATTCGTTAGAGGAGATGACTCAAAAGGTTGAGGAAAGTGTTCGGAATTGTCTAAAAATGTTCGAGAAGTTATTGAATGACTCAGAAAAACCTTTATACAGTGATTGTAAGACATTTAATCAATTATTTGCTACTTTAAGGTTGTAAAACTTAAAAACATGTAGTAAATGGACCAATAAGAGTTTCATGGAATTATTGACACTTGTAAAGGATATGCTTCCTAATAACAATGTTCTATCTGATCATACCTATGAAGAGAAGAAGATTGTTTCCTCTATGGGCATGAGTTATGAGAAGATACATGCATGCCCTAATGATTGTATTTTATTTTGCAATGATAATGCGTCTTTGGATAGTTGTCCTAATCCTAAATGAAAAGTACCACGATACAAGAAGAACAAGGTGCTCACTAAGGTGTTATAGTATTTTCCTATAATACCAAGATTAAGACGGATGTTTAATAATGTTGAAGATACCAAGAACTTGAGATGGCATGCTAATGAGACGATAAATGATGGGCTTCTTAAACATCCATTTGACTCTCTACAATGGATGATGATTGATGGCTTGTTCCCTAAATTCAGTAAAGAAGCAAGAAATTTGTGCCTTGTTCTTTCTACAGATGGAATGAATCCGCACAATCAAGACACCTATAGTTTATGGCCCATGATTTTGGTTATATACAATCTACCTCCATGTCTCTATATGAAACACAAGTATGTGATGATGTCTCTATTCATTTCGGGTCCAGACCAACCGGGGAATGATATTGATGTTTATTTGACACCTTTTATTGATGATTTGATGCATATAGTGAAGAAAATTTCACTTTGAGAGCAATATTATACTATATTATAAATCATTTTTTGACGTATGGCAACTTGTTAGGTTATAGTGTGAAAGGCCATTATACATGTATGATATGTGAGGAGAATACTTCATTTGTTCAGCTAACATATGACCAGAAGACTATCTTCCTTGGGCATCATAGGTTTTTACCGAAGAATCATCATTATCATAGGTAAAGAAAAGCATTCAATGGCTTCTGAGAAGAAGGGCAGGCACCAATCTAGTTCACGGGTCGACAAGTGTGGTTGAAGATGTAACATTTGAGTGTTAAGTTTGGGAAGAAGAATAAAGATAATCCTCTATCAATTAGGTGGAAGAAGATGTCAATATTCTTTGACCTTCCTTATTGGGAATCTATGTACGTGAGGCATGCCCTTGATGTGATGCATATGGAGAAAAATATATATGACACTCTTGTTGGTATATTATTTAATGTTCCACGTAAGACTAAAGATGGCATCACTGCTCAAATAGATATGGAAGAAATGGGTATTAAATAGGAACTGACACTGTGAGACAATGGAAAAAGAACATATTTACCACTAACGTGTCATACTCTTTCCAGAAAAGAGAAAATTTTATTTTGCAAATTATTTAATAGTGTCAAGGTTATGAAAGGATATTCTTCAAATTTCAGAAGGCTCGTGTCGACGAAAGAGTTGAAATTAATTAATATGAAGTCTCATAATTGTCATATTTTGATGCAACACCTGTTGCCGATAGCTATACATGGAATTTTACCAAAGCGTGTTCGAATTACTATCACAAGGCTTTGTTGGTTCTTTAACATCATCTGCTCTAAAGTCATACATTCTAATAGTTTGGATGTCTTGTAAAAAGGGATTGTGATTACTTTTTTCCAACTTGAAACATATTTTCCACCCTCATTCTTGGACATTATGGTACATCTAACTGTTCATTTAGTTTATGAGATAAAAAAGCTAGGACCTATTCATGGGCATTGGATGTACCCCTCTGAACGGTTTATGAAGTTAATAAAAGGTTATGTGAAGAATCGATATCGGCCAAAAGGATGTATTGTTGAGAGTTACCTTGTGGAAGAGACAATTGAGTTTTGCATGAAGTACTTGTCAAATGTCAAAGCTCTTGGTATTCCTAAGTCTCAACATGCAGGAAAAATCAAAGGACAGGGTATTAGGGGCAAATGGTTTGGGTGTGTAGATCCTGACATGTTCCGTAAAGCACATCTATATGTATTACACAAGAATGATGATGTTCAGTCGTATATTGAAGAACATATGCTTTCTTTAAGGATTGAAAATCCATTAAAGACTGACAAATGGATATTTAATAAACATAATCTTTCCTTTATAGATTGGATAATAGATCATATCATTCCACTCATTGGACATTCTCCAACTTCAACATTCGAAACCTTGCATTGGTTGTCTTAAAAACCTCGTTATGAAGTTTTTTCATATATCAGTTATGTGATCAATGGTTTCACTTTTTATAAAAAAGAGTAAGATGAGAAGAGTACAATGAAGAACATTGGGGTGACTTTAGTGGCTGAGGCAATGCATGTTTCTAGTGCGAAAGACAAGAATTCAACCTATGTAGATATGAATTATTATGGTGTGATTGAACATACATGGGAGTTAGATTATACTGTATTTAAAGTCTCTATATTTGAATGCAGATGGGTTGATAATAGCTATGGGGTTAGATATGAAGATGGATTCACATTAGTAGATCTCAATAGGGTAGGGCAAAAATAAGACACATTCATCTTAACATCACAAGCGACACAAGTATCCTTTGTCACTGATCCTGCTGATAATAGATAGTCTGTGGTACTATCTATGAAAAAAAGAAATGCCAATGAATGTGATGATGAAAATGATGCCAATTGGAATAATATTGTAACATATGATATGTGTGCTGGTTTTTTTAAATGCATTTTTTGACCTTCCTCATTGGAAATTTATTGTATCAATAATATAGTGGTACATTATGGTCAATACATAACATTATAACATAATTTATTTATTGATTTTTTTGTAGAGATATGGCCAACAAAATAATTGATAGGGATAATAGTGATAAAGAAGGAAAAATAGGACATACTATTATGAGAATCATCAAAAACATGAGGAATAAAGGATAACTAGTGGAGTTAGGATGGAATACTTACAATCTTCCCATTGGCTCTTACACAGACATGTTCTTGACGTATATTTTACTGTTCACCTATAATCGTGTTTCTATACCCTATAATAATTAGAAACAGGTTTCAAAGGGTCATAATAAGCATATTCGGTAGGAAATCACAATAAATATGCTATTTTTTTAATCATTTTTATATGTCAAATGTTATTAATTTTAATACATTAATATCGGTATACATCTATATGTCTTATTTTTGCAGAGAGTCATCGATGTCCTGGAGACTAGGAATAAATGACTTATTAGACATTGTGGGGAGTGTCTAAGACCATTTAGGTTATACTTAGCTTGTAGAAAAATGTACAGAAAGAGGGATGGTTCTCTATGGTAAAACCCACCCAAACGATATGGTTATATTGATAAAGAAAGTTGGAACCAATTTATTGCATATCATCTGTTGGAGGATTTTATGGCATTTGTTAGATAAAAATTAAACTTTTTTATTATAAATATTATGCTTAATATTTAAGTAACCATGTGTTTATATTTTGGCTTGTAACATAGGAAAAAAGTGCCAAAAATAAAGAGATTGCTAAGTAGAATAAATACCGGCATAATATGGCTCGCAAAGGCTATGCAGGCCATGAAGAGGAGTTGATATCCAATTTTGATTTATCTATTTACATGTAAAAGTCAAATTTTATAATGATATTCTTAATTAATAATATTTTTTGATTTATAGCTCCTAGCCCAAGACTTGGATCCATATACCTCATCCATCAATATTGGTACATTATGGAAGAAGGCTAGAGCAACAAAAGATAGATATATTAATGGAGATGTAGATGTTACTACCAAATAAACTGTAAGTTTGTAGATATCCAGAATCCTACTTAGTTTTCTTTTAGAAAACTGTTATATTATGCTTATTCCTATAAGCTAAATTTACATATATTGTATACATTATAGGAAAAAATTTAAATGTCAGATGCTGAGGAGGAGGTGGAACAATATAACATTGTGTCCCAGGCTACAAGAATTGAAGAACACCCTGGAAGACACAAGGTCTTGTATTAGGTATTATGAGAACGAGTGTGTATGGTCGATCTTCTGATTCTTATAACACTAATGCGCAAGTGGCCATCCTCACCTAGAAATTGAACATGGCATTTGAACGGATGGCAAAAATGGTGCAAGAGTTATCATTTATTAAATCTCAAAGGCATAAGACATCCGATTCAATCGACCATGATAAACTTCACATACCCAATGTAAATAGTGTTAGAGACAGTTGCAAAGCTGATGCACGTATTTCTTCTCTTCTTGAATTAACCATTACAAACTATGAATTGTTATTAAATGTATTCGATGTAATAAATAATTAATAATGTGTAATATTTTATTTTAAGATTTGCATAAATGTGACTTGTTAGCGAATGACCTTTCAACTCTTTTGGCAAAAGGAAGGGTCCGCATTAGTCATAGTACCCAAACGCAAATAGTCCACGGGTATAACTTAGCCTTAAATACAAGGCCAGTGAGTATTGACACTCCAATCATTGGCAATGTGCCCTTACCTTGTTATAAAGAGGACGATGAGGTAGCCACAATGCTAGAAGCTCATGGAAGCTTTGTGCCTTGGCCTGCTGATAAGATATATCTTACTACTGAAGAGGTAATGACATTCGACATCATTATTAGACCTTATTTTATTAGTTACAATGTTTATACCTTTTACATGTATATATATATATATATATATATATATATATATATATATATATATATATATATATATATTCCCAATACATATTTCGTTTATTATTATCAATTAAGAAATCAAAAAGAAGACTGCTCCTACTAGTAAAACCAAGAGAGGTACTAGTAGAACGAGCAATACAGAAGAGGGCGCTGCTAAAGGAAAGAGAGGTAAATCTAAAAAATCAGTTGCCCCACAAAATATTCCTTCTTCAGAGAAGAGCCAACCTCCACTAACACTAGCTTTATTATAATTCTATGCCCAAAACTATCTTATGGACAATTATATTTTCATTGATTGTCATCCTGAGTATGTTGGGAGGGACGATGCTACTTACATGGTATCGACGGTTGACATAAGCAACATTTTTAATCAATAATGGATGTCAACCACGAGTGTTGTCATCTATGTCATGTAAGTATTATTTCATATCTTAGATTTGAGTACTTCTTGTACTATTGGAATTTTTATGACCTCTTATATGAGTTATTAGTTATTAATGAATATGCATTGTTATTGTCATCCATAGGTTGGTAGCTAGTTGTGTTGTGATTGAGGGAATGTTGTCCTCTATTGTTTTTGTGTGCTCATACTACATAGTCGACAATATTACAATAAAATAGGGTAGGCACATATAATATTTAGTGGATCACATTTTGATTGAGGGACACAACAAGATTTATCTCATTCCTCACCTCACAAATGAACATTGGGTTTTGTAAGCCGTCTGACCTGATCTTAATAAAATCTATGTGTTTGATTCCCTTTGAACCTATGACGTGCCTTTCGACATCGCTCACCGTGGTGGGAAGGAATTTATCGACATGTTAATATACTTTTCACTTCTTAATTCATTAGCTTATTTACGTATATACTCTATTTTTATTATTTGAGGTATATATACTTATACTATTATGTATCCAACTCTATTTATTAGGGCATTACGGACGACGTATCAGAGGAGAGGTGGGAATGGTGTTTTCAATATGATCCTGTAATGGTAAGTAGGAATACAATTATTTTGTATCTTGTTTTAATTCAAATTAATATCTAATAGTTAGAGAGATAATTGAATTCATCTGACAGTGTCCACAACAGCAAAACGATGATGATTGTGGATACTATATATGTAGAGCAATGGATCTGATAGTCCAAAATAGATCAGTCAACATAGATCCAAGCCATGTATGTTTGTTTTTCCATATTTTTCCATTAATGAATCATAACATATTTATTTGGTACTTGACCTAAGTGTTAACTGTATATTAATCGAAACTTGGGCGTTGTAGTTTTTCACCAATGACTATGAACGAGACTAGAAATACAATGTTGATGAAATTGATAAAGTTAGAGACTAATGGGCTAATCACGTGCACTCATACATTCGGTATTAGCTAAGGATATATATTCTACATGCATGCTCAGGTCTGTATTTCATCTATGTCTTTTGGTCTTCTAGGCTATGATGTATGAACTTTTGACTTTGGAGTGTGGAGCTACCTAATTGTGGTACACCTACTAATTTTCACTCCTCGGTATGTACAGTGTATTTAGACATACTAATTAGAGCTTGATTGAAAATATGGAGTATAATTTGGGAGGAAGACATGCATGTATATATGAATTGATGTTGTTTTACATTATAGATTTGGTAAGTATTTGAACATACAATTGTGTATGTGGGTAGGAACAAAAGAACAAAAATATATAAAAAACATATAGTTTTAATAACGGTTCTTAATGAAACCATTATTATAGATGTTTTAATAACGGTTTTGAATAAGAACCATTATTAAAACTTATGTTTTAATAACAGTTTTGATTAAGAACCGTTCTTAAAAGTTTGTATTTAAAATCAAATTTATGCTCATTTAATACATATTAGGGTTTAATAAATGCATACTCAATGAATGAAATCCTAATTGGATCATATTTTAACAACGATTTTTGTAGGAACTGTTGTTAAAACTTTCTTTTTCACAATAGTTTTGACTTTAAAACTGTCATTGAAGCCTAGTTTTTAACAATGGTTTTACTCAAAAATTTTTATTAAAAACTAGTTTTTAACAACGGTTTTGACTTGAAAACCATTATTAAATATGAATTTTATGCACATATTCACTGTCTTTTGTAAAAAAAATTTATGACGGTTATAAACCGTTATTAAAGATTTAATAATGAGCGATTCAGTAATGGTTCAGAACCATTATTAAAACCATAAAATAACCATTATTAAAACTCCTTTCCGGAGTAGTGCTCTCTTTATTTCTTTTAGATCACCACAACCACTCAAATCCACCTAAGGCCTCTAAGCATGCATGTCATACCATAACAACCATACATAAGAGCATATCATATATAACAAGTCATATCACCTATATTACACATATTGTAAATCATACACAACATACCTTAGCTCCTTGTAAGTCAATCTACACTACATATATATTTAGTCCACATTCACATATAAATACACAAAACATATCATTACACCCATAAGCACATAAATCATAGAAAACCTAAGTCTTAAACATATCCTTACTTCCACACATAGTCACCCTTTAACACTTAGCATATACACTTACTAGTATAATAACCCTTGCATATCTAAAATTACCAAAATACTATTGTTCCATATATTACCACAATTTATACCCAAAGATGAAATACTAGTCCCACCAAACCTTATCTCCACACATAATCACCCTTCAACACTTTGCTTGTACATTTATTAGTGCATTCGCCCTTACGTCTCTACAATTACCAAAGTACCCCTATTCCATATATTTCACCATTTATACCCAAACATGAAATACTAGTACCACCAAACCTTTTCTCCATGCACAATCACCCTTTAATGCTTAGCATGTACATTAATTAGTACCTTCACTCTTACACCTCCAAAATTACCAAAATATCCTTATTCCATAGATTTCACCATTTATACCCAAAACATTTATTGTTAATACCTTAACATCCCTATTTCCATACATAGCACCCTTCTACCCTTTATCATGCACGCTTATTAAGTTGACTTCTATTGCACATACTAAATTACTAAAATGCCCTTAGGCCATAAAATAGTAATATTCATACCCAACCATATGCTACCAACACCACAAAACCCCTAGTATTAGTTTGGAACCAATTATCACTTATCATGTGTGTTTATTTGCACGTACTTCCCTTTGTATGCAAAATTACTAAAATGCTCCTAGATCCCAAAATATTAATAGTAGTGCCCCACATGCACTATCAACGCTATTATTATTATTTTTTTTATACCACTTATTCCTCAAACATTACATTTATTGTAATTATCACCGTCATACCATAAAATTTACTAAAATACCCATAGACCCTAAAATATCAATATTTTCACTATCATATACATTTATAACCCACCAAAACCCTATCTCCACTCTTAAAAACATTCTTAATACATTAGGAACCCCCTAGGATTAAACACTTGGAGGCTTCCAAAAGACCAAATTGCCCTAGGCTCATATTAGTTATATTTCATTATAGATGTCCATACTCTCTTAGCCTCTCATATATATGCACCTAACACTTATTATCAACACCAACCCTATTTTCTTAGTCACCCCTTTCACACATATCACACCATATGTAAGGCAACATAATAATCATGGAATTGGAAAGTAACACCACATTTTTACATAAATCACATACCAAAAATTCTAATGTGCTAGTATACGATACTCTACACATTTTAGTGAGTATAACAATTAACTTATAATCAATAAAAGCAACCTTAACTGGTATTCCCGATTTAAAATGCTTAAGCTCCATTTAGTAAAATTTGTACCTAAAAATAATGTCATAAGTAACATATTAATACTGGATAAATAAAAGAATGATTTTTATTAAAAATATTTATTAAATGTAACATTAATAAATGGTCTTATACCTTAATATGGGATAAAATATACCAAAACATATATGGCATAACTAACATTGCCCATGCAGGGTGAGCCATGCACTTGGACGAAGGTGAGGAATAAGGGGGATGGGGAGGCTTGGTTAAAGGGTTGAGGAGCTAGTGGAGAGGTGTGGGCAGTGGTTGTTGGGTGTAGAGGTGAGGGAGGAGGTGGCTAGGTGTTGGGGGTGTAGTGCAGGTAGCTAAAAGGCGGTAGAAGTGGCGATGTGGGATGCAGGAAGGGAGGTGCTAGGTAGGGAGGGAGAGGAAGAAAAGGATAAGAAAAGGGAGAGATGGGGGTGACCAATGTAGGGCTAGCAACAGGTAGCCAAGAGGAGCTATGGTGTTGGAGGAAAGGGAGGGGGAGGAAGGTGGTTGAAGGGTGGTGGCTGTAGGGTGGTGCATCAAAAGAGAGAGGAGGGAAAAGAGGCTAGGGTGGTTGCTTCTCCGTCATGTAGGAAGGATACATGGTGGAGGAGCTAACATCGATTGTCGTGGAGGAGGAGGCCACTGCATGAAGAATGGACAAAGGCAGGGGTGGTTGGTAGGAACTAGCATAGGGAGAAAGAACGAGAGATATAGAGGTAGGGGAGGAGGACAAAGGAAGGAGAAGGGGTGGTAGCTGATGACGGAGGCTGGTGTGGTGGTGGAAGCACTGGTGGTGGCTACAAAAGAAGGAATGAGGAAAAACTGGGGAGGAAAAAGGGAGAGAAAAGAGAAGGGAGGTTGGCTAGGAGAGAATGAGCTTGAAGGGGAAGTGAGGAAGAAAGGAAGAGAAGAAGAAAAAGAAAAAGAAGAGCAGAGAGGGAAAGGGAGCGTGCGGTAGGTAGCGTTAGAGGGGGCAGTTGTTGTCACCTACTGGGCATAGCAGTGTGACAGGGGTGAAAAAAAGGGGCCAGGTTTGTGGAGGAAGGAGGAAACCAAGGTGGTTGGTCTAGAAATGGAAAGAAGGACGACAGGGGGAAGGAGGTGGTGTAGGTATGGTTGGTGGTGGCGTAGGTAGGGGTGTAGAGCGTAGGGGGGAAGGAAGAGGAGGGGTAAGGGGTGCTTGGTTTAGGGGGATGAGGGAAAGAAGAAATGGGGAAGAAGGCCGAGAAAAAAAGAGAAGGAGAAAGGGGGAGCTGGCCTGCCCGTGCAGGAGAAGAAATGAGGGAGAAAGGTGGGCTAGCCCAAGGCAAGAGATGGGGAAAGAAAGGAGAAAGAAGGGGGGAAGAGAAGGTGGGCATAGGCTGGTCTAGCGGGAGAAGGGAGAAAGGAGAAGGGGAGGGGGCTAGGCTAGCCCAAGGGAGAAGGGAAGGAGGGAAAGAAGGAAGGAAAACAAAGAAGAAAAGGGAAAGGAGAAAAAGAAAAAATATTTTTAGAATTAGCAATAGGGATTAGGATAAAATTAGTTTTTGAAAAAAATATTAAATTAATTTATCTAAAATTTAGGTATTTATTTAAGATAATACTTTGGTAAAAATTACGGGTTTGGGATTTATTTAAATAAATGAGTATGGCAAAATGATAAAAATAATCATATTTAATTTATTAAATAATTCCATCTACTTTATAACTCAAGAGTTCCAAAATAAATAAATAAATAAAATTTAATATTAAATTATCTCAATTAAGGGTTAAATATTAAAATTTTAGGGTATTACAATTAGTCCTCTGAGGTGTGCTACTCGGTTCTCAGTTATTGGATATAGTAGTGGTGATTCCAATAGAAGTGGTGGGATAGGTACGAGTAAGGATGTTGGTGGTTCATTGAGCCCAAATCGATGATTGAAATTTCCAGGTTGTTGATCTGATGATGATGATAAGTCATGATTTAAATGTAAAATTGGTATTCAATTGATCCTAGCTGCGAGTGGAGAAATTAACTAATGTTGTAGTTTATGATATGTAGGAGTAGGGCATTAGAACTAATTTAAACAGAAGTTTTATTTTATGCTAGCTAGGGATTTTAGCTACAAACTAAGGAAAGGGATATTTTATATTTTGCTTTGATGATTTCATGTTTTACTCCTCCCTTTCCTTTTCTTTATACTATTTTTGTTTTTGTGCTAATTAGTAACCTAATATCCTTTTCTATTTATTGCTTAATGCTTATTTTTCCCTTTTCTACTTCCAAATTATTTTCCATTATTCTCAAAGGAAACAAGACAAAAAATGACTAAGGACATATCTTAAAGTATGTAAATATGATTGATAAACATGAAGTTGGTAGTATTGTTAATATATCTCAAGATTTTAATCTTTGATGAAAAATGTATCATATATCTAATTATTTTAGGTGCCACGTCTGTATATATATGGTACCAAGCTTATTATTTTAATGTTTGCCTTTCTTTCACTTAATCGTTTAATTTTAATAATATTGTAATAAAAAGGTCTTTTTATTTTTCTCCATAAATTTGTACAAATTAGCATATATATATTGCAAATATAAAAGAAAATATTTTCCACACTTTGAAGAACAAATGGGATGTTCCAATACTACTTATTAAAGCAACTTTAATGGCATCTCTAATGAATTCTTAATAGACGATTGTTGTGTATTTGGAGTAGATACTTTAGTTGCTTGGAGAAAAACTATTGAAAACATTGGTAAAGTTTATTATCCACGGGTAGAGGATTAGATATGTTGTCGGAGGAACAAAACTAAAATCTATTATTGGAGGAACACTTTAAAATTTAGTAAGTTCTTTGAGTAAAAGAAGGAAATTTATTCATCTACTTTCACCACTAAGAGATATGATTGGTAATTTGTAATTATTTAGTTTAGTTTGCAATCAATTCTTTTTTTTTTGTAATACCGGTGAGTATTGACTTGCATATTACATTATTTATTTATTTATTTATCTAATAATAAGATACTTCTTTTTCCTAGAAAATGGTCCATTGTCTGACATTCTAATGATCTTTTAATGATTATCGGTGATTACCAATTGAATATTAAATTTGATATGCGCTTAAAAAATAAACTCAAATACAAAGAGGTGGAGTAAAATAGTTAAGGTGAGGTGTGAGTTAATATTATTTTCATGTTACTTTTAAAAATTATATCATATTTTGAAATGTTTATTTTAATTTTTCATTTGCTTTTTCTTTAAGTATAATTTACTTCAATAACTTGATTATGAACATAATTTTTCCTATATAGATCTTATATTTGAATCTGCACAAAAAATAATGGAAAAAAGTTACTTAAATACAAAATAGATAAAATAGTAGCGGTTGTTCAATCTTTTATCAATTTAAATCACTTAAATTTTATATTGTTTTCTTCACTTAATGAAAAGCTGGAATAAGCAGAATTTTTATATACTAAATAATTGCATATAATTTACAAAAATTAGAATTACCATCTCTTAAATATTTATATAATATTTTATCAAATATTAAATCTCCATGGCACGGGTGTAAACTAGTTGAAAAACAGAACAAAAACCTCGATCCCATCGTAGCTTGCTGGGCGTTGGCGGTCAGCGACTAGGGAGTACTGACTAGTGAACCCTGAACACCCGTTGCCGCGGAAAGTCGTCCGTGTTCCCGTTCTCTGAGGACTCGCGGAAGCAAAATCTGGTCAGAACCCTCAATCTGTGCGCTTGATTTATTCGTATGTCCATCACAAACTGTTCGCCTTTCAAGTTTGGGTTTCTCGCAATCGAAGCAGTTTTAATGAAAATGGATTGAGGCATTGAGTTAGGGATTAGTTTCGCTATCAATTCGGGGACATGAATCGATCGGTCACCAAGTAACTTCCGATTTTTCGGAGTTAAAAAATGCAGATATCACAAACCCGTCAATCACTACTCTTGTTACAAAAAATGGCGAAGAGCCCACCGCTTCATGCTCTTGCCCTTTTCAACTTCTCCCTTCTTGCGGAGGATTCTTATCACACCCACCAATCCGTTTCATTCATCCTTCATCACCTTCTCTCGTTCAATCTACTCCCAGAAGCTGAGTCTGTTATCCTCAAATTATTCTCTGGTCGAATCAAATCTTTTTCATTATTCAGCCCCTCGTCGCTAATTCAACATTTTTTGGAATGCTGCACTGATAAAGACCCTATTAGCTGTCTTTTATATGAAACAATCATTAATGCCTGTGCTCAATCTCAAATGCCTGAAGAGGGGCTGTGTTATTTCAAGGAAATGATGGGCCGAGGATTGATGCCTAGGTCGAACACTTTGAATGCTTTATTGATTCTTCTTTTGAAGACCGATAATTTTGAAAAGGCTTGGTGGGTTTTTAGTGGGTCGAAGGGTAAGGTTGAGCTGGATGTGTATACTTTCGGAATAATGATAAAGGGGTGTTGTGAGATGAATGATATGGTGAAGGCTTTTGCAGTATTGACAACATTGGAGGATATGGGTTTACCTCCGAATGTTGTTATATACACTACTTTGGTTGATGGTTGTTGTAAGAAGGGAGATATTGATCAAGCGAAGAGATTAGTCTGCAAGATGGAAGAGCTGGGGCTGGTCCCTAATCAGCATACATGGACGATATTGATGAACGGGCTTTTTAAGAAAGGAATGAAAAAAGAAGGTTTTTCATTGTTTGAGAAGACGAAAGGAAGTGGGATTCTGCCTAGTATTTACACTTACAATTCAGTTATGAACGAGTATTGTAGGGATGGTAAACTAACAAAGGCATTTCTGATTTTTGGTGAAATGCGTGAAAGACATGTTGCCTGCAATGTTGTGACGTACAATATCCTGATTGGAGGGCTGTGTAGGGATAAGAAGGCTGGGGATGCTGAAAACATGATGAATGAGATGAAAGACCATGGTCTTAGTCCAAACTTGATCTCATATAATATACTTATTGATGGCTTCTGCAATATTGGGAAGTTAAATAAGGCCTTGAGTTTGTTTGATCAAATGAAGGAGGAGGGTCTTGTGCCATCTGAAGTTACATATAATGTTCTAGTTTCAGGATTTGCGAAGGTGGGAAAGTTAAACGAAGCTGCCAATTTTGTTAGGGAGATGGAGGAAAGATCTATCATGCCTTCCAAAGTGACATATACAATCATGTTAGATGCCTTTGTTCAAACTGGCAATCTAGACAGAGCTTTTCAAATGTATTCTTCCATGTCCAAGACTGGTTTTTTACCAGATGCCCACACTATTGGTGCCTTATTAAATGGATTGTGCGGTGATGGTAAAATGAATGAAGCGTCAAAACTGTTCAAGTCAATGGAAGCGATTCATTTGGAGCCAAATGATGTGATCTACAACACTATGATCAATGGATACTGCAGAGAGGGGAGCTCATATAGGGCCTTGATTTTGATGAGAGAAATGAGAAGGCGTGGCATGGTTCCAAATGTTGGTAGCTACTGTTCGACCATAAGAGTTCTTTGTGAGGACGGGAAACGGCAAGAAGCTAAAAAGCTGCTTGAAGAGATGCTGTGTTTAGGTTTGAAACCATCTGTCAGTGCATACAAACAAAATTTGAATATAGGAATTTGACATCCTGCATTGAAGACTAAAGGAGAACCGGGTGAAACAGGGTGCCTAAATCACTTGTCAGATGCACAGTTGTACCATAAATGAAAGCTTCCATTTGATAACTGCGGGACTCTACCAGCATTTTCCTGCACCATTCATAGGGCATGTTCCTTTCCAGTTTCTTTGAATCATGAGGATATTAAGAACTATAGTTTATGGTATCTATTTTACTAATGCCGCACTATCCATGGAGGTTTTCCTGTACTCACCTGGTGTAAATGCCCTGCTTTCTTTTGCTCCTGGAATTTATTCTGTGCTGGGACCCAGCAGTCCTGTTGATGTGCTAGTGAACTGCATACAAAGTTACTGCTACGATGATGCTCAAGTGTTCCTTCTAGAACCCAAAACAATGACTACAGCTCCTTGTCGTCATAACCGTGTTCTGGAAACTAATTTATGCTTGGGGCTTGGTGTTTTCATTCTTGTCATTCTCCTAGTAACCTGCTTTTGTTTGAGGTAATATATTTGCTAATAGCTTTGTCTCTGCAAGTGATGATTCTAGAAGACGAGAGAAAGAATGCGATTGCTTTTCTGGAGTTGAAGCCATCATCAGTAGGTTGGATTAGGAGGCAAGAGTGCTTTACAAAAGTTGTTGTAATAGACCTATCATGGGCTGATGGCAATACTGGATTGGGCAAGATTGGGCTGGGTGAGATGAACTGAATTTAAGCATTTCAATACTTAGGTCACTCTTTTATCATTTGAGTGTTGTATTCAACGATTTGATCAAACATGTGACAACGATTATGTGATGCTTGCCTGACATGGCGTTGTAATTTGTAAATTTGACTGGAAAAAGTTATATTTAACGCACCTGGAAAGAAAGAGGAACAGGAATAGAACAAAAAACAATACGTTTGAAAGTCCAACAAATGCTAAACATTTTTGTTTTAAAATAGCGTAACGATAGCTTGTTCCCAAAATATGTTAGGTATTGATGGATAATTGTTTAGGCCTATTTTGGCTGCTTCAAAGAAACTCAACAACCACAGCGAACATGCAGTCTAATTACAAATCATTATCCAATATAATAAGGTCCATTGTGTTTGCTATGAAGACCAGTGAGTTGGAAAAGTTGTACAAGCCATGAGAGGTTGTTGGTCAAAGCCTTTGATTGAATTATATGAGCCATTGGTGAACTGGCAATTAATCAAGGAATACCTATTACATATCCTAGTAGCCTTTGGTGATGAATTAGGCTATAATTTGAAGTGCCGTATGGATTTACAACTCTACATCTGTAACTAAGATCATCATGATTTAATCTTTCATCCCGAACTTCGCGAAAAATATATTATATATATAATTCGTGTTTTGTGTTAACTAAGGCAAGAAAGGCGCTTCCTATACCAATATTAAAGAAAGATCACCGTAATTTGAATACGCCAATATTATTTTATAACTTGATAATTTAATATTGTACTCTAACAAACCTTTCCCATGTTCCTCGCCCCCCCCCTCTCAACACCGTCTTTCGGCTACCATACAGCAGCCTATCATTTTCAACTGATGCCATCCCTAACTAACATACAAGTCCCTCAGTATATATACGCTAGGTTTAGTACCTTTTGCTCGAATCATCCTCTCCAATCTCTGAAATACAAAGGCAAAAGGGTAGGGGAGACCTTGAGAACACATTGCTAGAAAAAGATGGCGGGTGTAAAGAACATGGTCAGGGCACAACTGGTAATAGTGGCAGCAGCTCTCTGGGTAATTAAAGGTATAGCTGCAGATACTTTAACTGTGGGTGGTGACTCGGGTTGGGAGGAGCCTACCAGTTCCACGTTCTATGCCGACTGGGCTTCCAAATATACCTTTGCTGTGGGTGATGTGCTAGGTAAACGAAGTCTCCTCTTATCAACTGTTGCATAATCTCGCTTTTTCTTTTTGTCTAGCTCTTTGTTGTGTTCACGCTTATTGATTTCCGGATCTAGTGCTAGATTTTTTTGCCCATGATGCTGTTATAATCAATTATCTGATATCATGGCCTCCTTGCATGAGGGATCTTAGTTCTATAAGGTGTCACTCACCCTATGCCACCCTTTGACTTTGCCCTTATATCAGTTGTGGCCTGAAAATAGCCCTTGAGCACGTCTTTTGAGAAATTGGAAATTTTGTAGAACTTTGAGCTAACAATAGTAGACTTTCAGGAAATTCACCAAATTTGTATCTTGCTAGATGGTGAATTGGTGGCCGGTCAGCTTATGTGTTTGGCAAAGCAAAGCCTCTCAAAACATGAACTCTCAGCAAACTACGTACACTTCTAATATGAGATGGGAGATTATATTTAAAAGTACAGGCCTTCGAGATCGATCGCATTAACCTTTACCTTTTATGGCTATTCACAGATTTCCGGTGGACCGCGACACATACAGTTGCAGAAGTTACCAAGGATGCATATGACGGTTGTACCGAAGCGAACCCTATTGCACTTCATCAGACCTCCCCCGTCAGCATAACGCTAAACTCAACCGGAGACAAATACTACATCTGCACCATCCTCGACCACTGTGCCAGTGGGCAAAAGCTTGCCATCAATGTTTCTGGAAGCTCATCATCCGCCCCTTCACCCGAAGGTGCACCACCCTCAGGCTCGGGCTCTGGCTCTGGCTCAGGCACAGACACAGGCTCAGGCTCAGGAACTAGTGGAGCTACATCACTTAACTTTGGAATCTTTGTCACCTTCATGTTCTTTGTTCTAGGCCTGCTAAGTTAGTCTGTTTAGCGCCCTACCTCTTTTGTTGGGTTTTGATGGATTCATGTAGTCGTTGACTCGCTTCTTATCATGAGATCAAGCCTCTGCCTTGGGTTTGCATATTTACTTGTACAATAAAATTCCAATATTCATACTTTTTTATGTATAGAGTGTATCCTCACATTTTTATTTATGTGAAAGTTCTACCTTCCGGTTGCCGTAATCGTTTGCTTTAAGCAACTTCAAGGAAATACTATAATTTCCTTTAGATGTTACTGAATCATAATGAAAATAGCCAGCTATTATATTATGATATGATATTTTAAAGTCATCTACGAGAAACAAGAAATGATACGGATAGGCTAAGAAATTTATTATTATAGTTTTAAAGGGCAGTTGAGGTTGCTAGTTGGCTATAAGCATCGCACGTGTATTTACATATTTCTCACATAATAGCAGGAAGCGAGAACATTAAATATTTACTATTGAGATTGGACCTGCTCCTTTAATCCAATCAATTCGAATTGACCTGATTAATGACGAAAAAGAAAAATTGGTGAAAGATTAGATTGGCCGTAATAGTTCATGGAAGTGTCATATGCTACAAGATCTCTTGCCCACCTCAAAATTGATGGAACTCGTAGTGCTCTATTTGGATTCGAATAGTGGCCTGAATGACTTCTTTGAATATGGACTCACTAACGATGGCCTTTTCAGCTTGAAATTAGCTTATAACCTGATCAGAGTGGAGGCTACTCCTAGCTCTCTTAAGTAGTCCCTCATTTGGAAGCTCAAGGTGCGTTGCCATATCAAGTACTTTGATTGGCTCACTGTGAATGACAAGTTCCTCTAAATGGTGTTTGGGTTCAACATCACATGGCCTCAAATGCTAATTGTGAGTGTTGTAGCCATCAAGTAGAAGACATCTTCCATATCATCCGTGAGTGCCCTTTTCGTAGGGTTATTTAGGGGACAACTTCATCTTTAGTGACCTACATCGTTGGTTTTGGACAAATCTATGCCAAATGTGCAACATGGTCAGTGATGGCCCCCAGGCTTTGACCTACTAGAGTTTGTGGTATTGGAGAAATAAAATTACCCTTTGGGGTAAGGATTATTTCCCTACTAGGGTGGAAACATGGCATCGAAATTTTATTCTTGAAGAAATTTGAGTTTAGAATGTTTTGCAACAACTCTAACACCCTACAAGTAGGAAGTGTTGCCAAGCTCTTGGTTAGTCTCCTCCTAAGGGAGATGTGATTAAAATCAACTTTGATGGTGGTGCTTGGTCAAAACCTATAATGATTGTTGTCAGTGGAGTAACCCTTGACAATATTGGACATTGGGTTTTTGGCTTCTCAACTAATTTACGTTATGGCACAATTGTATTAGACGAGTTGTGGGGCAACTAGTGTGGTATTGACAAGGCTCTTAGATAGGGCTACAACCAGATATGGATTGACACCGATTCTAAAATGGTCGTATGCCTCTTGCTTGATGGTCATACACCTCCTAGCATGTATGCCTCTCTTGTGATGGCCTACATACAATTGATGGAAAATTTTAACTCTTGCTAAATTGTTCACAATTTTAGGGAAATGAACACTGTAGTAGAACAGATGGCTCACATGGCTCACCAGTTTGCTTTAGGTGTGGAATTTTACGACAATCCCCCTCATGGTGTTAGAGACACTTTAATGGTTGATAGGGTAGGTGGAGTTAACTATAGTCCCATTTGTATGGAGTGAACTTCACCGATTATTTTCTAGATTTCATCCCCCATTTTCAAATAAAAGAAAAACTATTCAGATTAGATAAGAATTTTTGAAAGATAAATAAAAATAATAAGTTTTTTTAGAATGAAAATTTTTATTGTAGGTTAGATGTAAAGCGATGTTAGTTAGTTTTCACACCATTTGTTTGATGAAATATGCAAATTCTTTTGTATTTTGTCATTTATATAATTTTGGTACTTTTATTCTATTTAGTCACCAGCCATTTTAAATTAAAAAAATTTCTATTACTCTTTACATTTAAAAACAACAAGGAGTGAGTGGTAGCAGCAGCACTTGGAGTAATTAAGGGTATTGTTGCAAAAAACCTTAACAATGGGTGGTGACTCGGGTCAGACCAAACTCAACAATCTCTCATTCTACGTCCACCTAACCTCTAATAATACTTTTGTTGAGGTAGGCATGTTCAATGGGTTAGGTCTACTGACATGGCAATGATGGTCCAAATCAAAAAATTGCAAATATGGCCCAAATCAAAAAATTAACTTATTAGTTGAGGTGGACTGGCTTAAAAAGTTTAGTGGGTTAACATGGGTTCAACCCATATATAAAGTAAAGGAACACAAGCTCCTCTCTCCCCCTTATCTCAACACTCCTCTAAGATGATTGTAATGAATTTTAAAACCGATTGAACTTGCCCATAAATATTTAGGGGAGGAGTTTGGAGGATTGATTTGTATGCCTTTGTTGATTGAGCTAACTTGAATTCTGATATGAAATCAAAGTCAATAATAAGGCCTCTCAGCCACCATTGATTATCACGTCAACATACTCGTACTCAATTGTGGGTGTTTATTGACAACGTCAATTGAATTTAACAGTCAATCACATCAATCACTCAAATTAATTGTTGATAACTAGTGACTTAATTGAGCATGATTTATCATGATAATATTCATCCCACTAGATGCCTCAAATAACTACACATTATTGGGATGTGAACATTTTTCATATAAGAAAAAGGTTTCACAATTAACAAAATTTAAGTTTCCATTTGGTTTAGGGTAACTTGTATTGAATGAAATCATTATTCACTATTCACCCTATTTGAAAATTTATTTCCAGTATTCACCCATATTATTAGAGGTTTAAAAATTATCCTCATTCACCTTGAATTACAGGATAAATAGTAAAACTTAATTGATATAGTATTTATTTATCTTGATTCACTATAATCAATACGTCATTAACATAACTTTTGCCTATGTGATGTTTAAATTATAGAAATAACATTTTAAAACTTTCATCTCTATTTCCCTCACCTAGATAAAGTTTTAATGTTTACTTTTAACCCGATCCACCTCAATTCAAACGAATTATAAGAGGATGATTCATAAAAAAAAAATGCTCTCATAGTGGTTGGTTATCATTTCAAAAAAGACAATGTTGTCTTAATTGCAAATAGGAATACAAATATGAAATAGTAGTTGTTGATCCTCCTGTACAAATTAGCAAAAAAGAGGAGGGAAGAAAATAAACACGTAGATAGCCATTAAAGGATTTCAAGGAAAAAATTGTACCAGTAAATATGACTTTGAATATTTGAAACCAAAATTCTGTGGACCAAAGCTAATAAAAGAGAAGAAAACTATTAATAATTCCAAACTTTTAAAAAGTCAAATCTAATTTTGTAGTCAGATAAATTTACTTAGAGATGAAGTTGGAATTCAAACCCATGTGTTGTATGCTAGGAATGACCTATAAGGGAGAAAAAGAAAAAGAAGAAAGTTATTCAGATTTCAACATGAGTGGAGAGTGTCTAGAGACAAGCATGTGTCAATTAAAAGCTATAAGGAAATCTGAGGATCAACACAAGATGGCCATGTCACACAACATGATCGTGGTGATCGACACAAGGGGTGTCTGCTAACATGCTCATGTCAATTGCACTAATTCACGTGTTGATATCTCTTTAGCCTTTTTTATCCTTATTTTTTTTGGGAAAGATTAGTTTCATTTATCATTTATCTCTTTTTTTGTTCTAGGCTACTGTTAACCTATATAAAAAATACTCAATTGTATAGAGTTGTTATTATGCATATGATTACACAACGAGGTGTAAAGAACAAGACTTAAGGATAAATTCTTGAGGTTATAGATCTAGTGAAATCTCAATTAGGAAAAGGGATTCTTTAATTGGGTGGATTGATCAAGAGTATTTTTCTTGATAATCTTAGTGAGAATAAAAATATGGGTTTGAGTGTTCTTGATTCTTTGCAATTGTTTGTGAGGATAATAAGAAATATTCAAGTATGGTAATTATTATTTCCTATTCTCCATAAATTCTTATGATCATTAGGAATTTCCCTAACAAATAATAAGAGTTAGAGGTTTTCGTGGTGGTGAATCAAAGAAAAGAAAAGAAAAGGAATGAAAAAAAGAGTGATGATGGTGGTAGTGGCAACAATTGTGGTGGAAGGAATGATGGTGGTAGTGGTGGAGGGGTGGTGGAAAAGGTGACAATAGTAGGTTGGTTTGTGTATACAATAACTCACAATAACCCATGTAATCGACGGGTTATAGGAGAATGTTGAAAAATATTAATTATTTATTCCAATGTGTTGTGAGTTGGATCATGGATGGGCTTGTGGGTTAATGTATTATGGGTTGAGTTAAATCATGACTTTTAAAAATATACAGGATCATTTAATAAATTAATAGAAATAATTTATTATTTTTATCATAATCTTTTTATTTAAATAAATTTCCAAACCCTTAATTTTACCAAAATTATTTTCTTAAATTAATACCTTAAATTTTAGATAAATTAATTTAATAAATTTTCTATTAGCCAAATTTCTAATCCTAACTCTAAAAATAATTTTATTTTTCTTTTCCCCTTTTGCTTTTTTCTTTTCCTTTGTCTTCTTCATTTTTCCTTTTCTTTCTTTCCTTTCCTTCTTCTTTAGGCCAACCGAACTTCTTTCTCTTTTCCTTTCTACTTCTCCTCTTTTTCGCTAGTCCAGCCCACATCTCCCTCTTCTTTCCTTTTCTTTCTTTCCTTCTTTTCTTCTCCTTTGGGCCAGCCCAACTCCCTCTATTTCTTTTTCCTATCTTCCTCACGTGGGCCGGCCTTCTTGCCCATTCTTCCCTTCTCCCCCGTATGTCCTTCTTCTTTCTCTTCTCCATTCCTTCTTCTCCCCCACGATGCCCAACCAAACATGCCCCTTACTAGCACCTAGCAAGCCTCCTAAAACTTCCTCCCTCTTGCACCTACAACCATAGCCTACACCCTTTCTCTCCCATCCCTTTCCTTTCCATTTCAAGCCACACATCCCCCCTACAACCTTCCCTGTGTGCCTCCTCATCCCTTCTTCTTCCTATCTTTGCCACCCCTACATGTCGCATGTAATGTCCCCCTACACCCACTTAACCCTACATGCCAAACACCCTTCTCTCATCTTCTTATGTTTTTTCTCCTTCTCTTCTTCTCCTCTGCCTCATTTCTCTCCCTTGAGCTCCCTTCCCTCTTGCCTAATTCTCCCTTCTTTTCTTCCCAATTTCTCCCCTATTTTTGTTGCATCGCCCCTCCTTGCCGTCTCCACCACCCAGCCGATCACCACACCAACTTTCCTACCCCTATTTCCTCCCTACACCACCCCAAGCAACTACTGCACATCACCTGCAACCAAATCCCCCTTAATTTTCTTTTCTTCTCCTCTCAACCACCTTCTTGTACGTCCACCTTGTGCCACCCATTTCCCCTCTTATGCTGCCACCGTCAAAGCCTCCCCTCGACCACCTAACACCACCCTACCTACCTTGCCCAAACTCCCCCTACATCCCCTCTTTTTCTCCTCTTTTCTTTCCTTTCTTTCTCTTCTCACTCCCTTCTTTTCACCCTCCTTATCGCCACCATCATCACTATCTTCGTTGCCCTAAGCCACCACAGTACTACCCCGAGCCACCACCTACACCCTGCCATCCCTCCTACACCCAACAAATATCCCAACTCCCCTCCATCACCTCCTCAACCACCTTACCCAATACCCTTCCACCCTTCACCCATTTTATTCTCTTTTCCACCCTCTACGTGCATGGTGTACTCACGCTACATGAGCAGCGTGAGTATACTGCCTACATCTTGAGGTTATTTAACTAATTTTGAGGTATAATGTAGTTTAGTACTAATATGTATATAATAAGAATTTTTGATAAAAATCATTCTTTAACTTATCTACTAATAATATGTTACTTGTGACATTATTTTTAGGTATAAATTTTACTAATTGAAGCTTAAGCTTTTAAACCAGGATATTGGTTAAGTTTAATTATTGCTGGATGTAAGGTAACCATTATATCCCATTAAAATGTATGGATTAACGTATGTTAGCACATTAGGGTTTTGAGCATGTGTTTTATGTGGATATGGTCTGTTATCAATCATCTCATGATTGTTATTGTTATATTGAAAAATAGGAAGAAAAGCATGATCCAAGATAGATCCAAGTCTTTATTCAACTCATTCACTTAGAGTCAAATCAACGTATCGATATTTGGCTCTAACATATCAAAACTCACTTAAGACAATGCTATATATTTCTTCAGCCTCAAATTCTTTCCACCTTAAATTTAATATTAAAAAATATGTGTTGGTTATATAATTGCAGTTCAAATAAAAAAAATATCCACAATAATAAAATTATACCTGTTGGTCGTATAAGTACCAAAGTGAAGCTCCTAGTCAACCCAAACTGAAACAAACCTCTCCTTATAATGATTCAACCTATGAGATAAGAAAATTGGCCCCATCTATCATGCATCGGTAAAATCTCATTCTCATATGTCTCTAATATGGTTTCCTTCACAATATTCCTCCATTGTTTCATAAAATATTCTCTAGATGCTGTAGATTCTAATTTTTTGTTTCATGTGAGAGAAAATTATTACCAATATGTCATCTGCATAAGAGGGGTTGCATTAGGAAAGACCTTAGGCACTATTTCTATCACACCCAACTCTCTATTGGTGATGACAACATTTGGTTCATGGGGCTCCATCATCCTCTTCACCTTATCAAGCAACCATTGATAATTATCTTCATTTTCCCTTCCCATGAATGTTAAAGCAATGGTAAAATTCCTACCACTAGATATAAAACCAACAAATTCCAAGAAAGGAAGGTTGTACCTATTGGTTTTGTATGTACAACCCAAAAAAACGACATATGAGAATGCACGGAAAAGAGCAATAGAATCAGGATGTGAAAATATAATATCACTGATCATATAAGAGTCTGGATATATACCTACGATACTAATATCAATAGTCATTGGTTTCCATCAAATATAATATCTGTTGCATAATTGTGCACCTAGCCAACTTCTTCACCCTAATCTTGTATGTTGCATTGTAGATTGTCCTAAGTGTTGTAGCAATATACCCATTGCTTCGTTGTAATTTGTTGATGATCTCCATAGGCTTTAAATTTATCGCTGTTAATTCCTCTACCAGCTTTCGTTCTTCTATCGATAACCGTTATCCAAAAAAAATTCCCTTATTTGAACTTGCTTAAATTGTGGTTGTGTATACCACATTCAACTGTTAATTCCCAACCAATGCAAGGAATTTTCTTCTTGTGTATTCTAAATTTACAGTCACATTTTTTTGACCCTGATGATCTTGAACCTTTTGAATTCACTAACAAATTCCTTTTATATGTGTCACCTCTCTCACAACGAAGCCAAAGCTTTCTTAGTTTTGATCATTTTATAGTAAAAATCATATTGTGTGGCTTTTCAGTGTCATTAACATGCTTAATTATTGACTCACAATCACTAAAAATATAATTTATTGAAAATAAACTCATCCAATAAGTATCAATTGGGTATTCTCTCTGTAATAAATAAAAAATAAATATTTAATTATTGAAATATATAAGGAAAATGGAAAAACGGACTGGCCGGTCTAGAAGTGGACTGCCTGTCACTTATTAGTTATCTCAAACCTACGGATGGACCACCCACTACATAACGCAAGCTACGGGTGGACTGTTCATAAGCTTCTTAGATATTACGGGTGAGTAGTTTGTCAACAAGCAGATAAGGATGGGTGGTTTGCCCGTCGATAGGCATAGCTTTCGAGTGAATCACCCATCATGCGAGACTGTTAAAAGGTGGTTCACCCATAGGTTCTAATTTTGCTAAGAAAATAATTGTCATAATTTCTTCAATTTCGATTTCAGTGAGATAATAATCCATGAATTTTGATGATTTCAACTCAATTAGAGAGAATTAAAATAAAGTGTGAAGTTAGATGATAGAAGAGTGTGTGATAATTAAAGGAGTAGAGGGGTACAAAGTTACAAAATTTAAGTTTTATGAGGTTTGAAGTTAGAAAAAGGGTGTGTAATAATAACATAGTTATAACAATAAATAGATTTTTTTTTCCAAACTAACATCCATCAATGTATAAGTCTACATTTTATTTTTTCACCCCTATCAATATAGTAAAATCATTTGTAACCCATATACTATATTCTTTGCATATTAATTACAAGTAATAATTACAATTCAATTCTTATAGAAACTATTCAAACAATAATAATATAACTTATTAAATAGTTGAGTAATGAGATAGTTTGGTAGATACTTTTTTCTATATTGTACTTCTATTTTTCATATAATAATTTTTTAAGACAATGCATTTAATTCTCATTATTGATAACAGAGTAAATTATTATCCTAATGTGTAAAGTATATCAACTCATAAACTCTTTATCTTCCCAACTTTCCCCCTATTTTTTTTTACTAAGTGTAATTATTCCTCCTAACCCAAACTAAGTAGTAGTTAAAGTCCAAACTTCAGTTCAATGTGTATGTTTCTATTCTTTCTATATACTTCTCAGATTCTAAAAGGAAGTCTTTTTAGTAATTTACACACTACTTAAGGTTGTAATAAATGTATCCCTAACATAACAATTATAACTTTCACCGGAAAATAATATAACAATTAATGCATATAAAAAAAGAGAGAAAAGGTAAGTGTAAAAATGAAAAGTAAAAATTAACTTTTCTAAAGAAACTTTCATTTTGAAACAAAAATTTTGACTTAAAAAGAAATACTTTAAGAAACGGAGAATACCCCTTATTATCGTAAATATTAACTAACCTTTTAAATTCTTTGACAAGTATTTTATATAATTGGATACGAACATAGTTATTGATTAATTATCTTTAATTTATTTACAATTATTATTTAAATATAATTCATTTTTGTGATGTTACTCTATTTAGTAAATTTTTGTGATCAACTAAAAAATAATGACCAATTAGATATTACTATTATCGTATCAAGGAAAAAAAATTCTATAACTAATTTTTTTATATAAAAAAATTATTTAAAAAAAATTAAAACTTACTTCTCATTTTTACTTTCACTTTTCCCGTATTATCTATACATTACATATTTGTTATATATTTTTTATGAAGGCTGTAAGTATAATGATAAAACTACTTTTATTTGCTACTTAAAAAGTGTGTGAATTGATAAATGACTTCTTCTTTTTTATATATGGATGAATATATATTTGTAGGGAATAATTACATATAATATAATATCTTGATTTAAATGTATAATATTTCATATTATACATTGAATAGTAACACCATTGTATAAATGAATTTTTAAAATTATCATTATCATTATGGTTATCATTATTATTATTATCTATTATATCAACTTTGTATTTAATTTAATTTAATTTATAAAATTTAGAAAAAGTAAAATTCATGCTTGGTAAGGGTGCAATACTAACACTATACTTAAGAAAGAGTCTAAGAGCTAGGAGGTAAGTTTTCCTCATCTAGCTGATATAGCTGCTCTAATCATTAAGTTTTAAAATTAGTTTGAATTAGTAATATAATTAACTTGCAAAATAAATTATGTATACACTAATTTTACATAAAGTTGATATATATTTTTTTATAATTGACCAGAGTTATGATATTTATGCTATATTTACACAAAAGACAAGACAGAGTAACTTTGTTTTAGTCTAAGATCTATTGATTTTATAAAATAAAAAAGAAAATCCACATGATTCTTTATTTTATTTTATCTCTCCTCAGGACACAGTCAAAGCTTTTATTAATTACCTAAAATATATGCATCTTACTCCAAACAGTTGCCATGTTCAGGCTTAGATTTGTTATTCCATCATCTTTCAATTTCAACTGACGCAGGGATGATTTATATTATATATATATATATACATACACCCAGAGTTTAGTACCTTTTGCACAGATCATCCTTCTCTCCGGCTCCTAAAATACAAAGGCGAAAAGTGAGAGAAATTAGCTTAGGAACACGTTGCTAGCTAGTTAGAGAGATTGTTGGCGTAAAAAATATGGGCATGGTACAACTGGTAACGGTGGCAGCAACGTTCTGGCTAATCAAGGGCATAGCCGCAGAAACCATAACTGTGGGTGGTGACGCAGGTTGGGGGGAACCCAGCAGTTCCACATTCTATGCCGATTGGGCTTCCAAAACTAGGTTTGCTGTGGATGATGTACTGGGTAAATGATATCTCGATCGTCTCTTATTTCTGCGTTTCATCGTTCAATATATTTCTATGTTGCGTCAACTTCTATCAATATGTATTTATTTATATTTTTTTAAGAAGGGAGGGACGAAGTCATAGCTACACAAATTAAGTTTATTTTGACTAATCTATTTTAGTAAAGTCAAGTATATTTTGTTATCTAAATTAGGTCAAATTTTGAATTTAACCTCTCCATCTTTTTACCATAACAAACTGTAATTTATTTTCTCCCTTCATATACATTCATCTCTCTATAATACTAACAATATTAGATAAAACTATTTCTTTGAATTTTAAAATATCCAACGAACTTATCGAACTTATAGAAAATATTGATCATCATATAATATACAGCATGTACCATATGTATAGTATCTTTAACGGACAACTTAAAGTAGGTAGTATCGCACACACACGGACACTGAAATATATATATCTTTGATGGATGTGTAATATTTTCACACGAGAATTTCAAACATCAAACTTGAATGATGATTAATCTATGATCCAAGTCATTTAAGGTGGTCTAGGTCCGCTAACTTCAATCCTAAACATAGATCCGACCCACTTACCCATTTTATTAATTTGTTATTGTTTAACTGTGTTCCATGGTTTTTTACGTATCTTTCCCATGATCTTCTTTGAGCATCTAGTCTATTTTTCAATTTTATTTATGTCATTTTATCTAACATGCATAAACACTATATGGTTAAAGCATTTTTAATGACAAAGTAACCAATTTTATTCCAAAAGTTCTCTTAAGGATCAAAATACCATTTGAAAATTAGAAGTAAGCTTTGCAAAATCTTTATCTTTTTCATTAGAGGAATATTTTGAACATTAAATTACATAGAAATAAAAATAAATCTATATTTTGATAAATTATTTAATTTTTTCAAAAAGTAGCTAGACAAATTTAAGACCCTTTAAAATCTTTTAGCTCATTAGATCGAATGAGTCCCGGTCTAAAATAAAGAGACCCATCAAGTATGGATTTACAATAGAGTGGTTTTGGATTTGGCTTCCACATTAAATCTTAGTGGGGACTGGGGATCAAATCCCAATCATCATACATCAAACTCGACCATATAATTAAATATTCAAATGTCAATACAATTCTCTAAAGGCTTAGTTTTCCCTACCAAATATGGGGGGCATTATTAGGTTTAGAGGTTTCAAAGGGATCATGTAGGTTGGGTTTGGTTGAGGTGTCATTTGGGTTCATTTCTAATTAGAATAATAGTGATTCATGTCACACTAATACAAATGCACACTTTTTATAACGACTTTTGTCATTATTGAAAGGCTAAAAAGTTGTCATAGAAAATGTATTATGACAATGGGGCATCGCTCAATTGCCATTATAACTGCTTCGTAATAAAAGAACCAAAATTGTGATGATGGAAGTTGTTATTAAAGATTACCCTCTATTGTGACGACTATGTCATTAATGTCATTTGATTGTGACAACATTATAAAAAAATTAAGAAAACTTAAATTATCTATTGTGATGATATTTTAAGTCTGTTGTAGCAACCCTGTCATCACTGAATTCTCAATTTAAAAAATCTTGTTAGCCTACTGCAATGATATTTTTGGTGTACTAAAGTGATACTGTTGTTGGTGAATGCCTAATTTTAAAAAAATATTATCAACCTGCTACAACTACTAATATATCTACTGCAACAGCCCCATCGTCACTGAATGCCCAATTTAAAAAAAAAATCTTATCAATCTATTGTGATCACTCCAGGTATACTATAATGACTCTGGCTGTTATTGAAAGCCAAATATAATTTTTTTTTGAATATGGGCCTATAAAATTTGAAACCATTAATAATGCATAATTTAATTGTTATATTAATATTAATATCTAATTGATAATATTAAATAAAAAAATATTCAAAATATAACTATTGTTCATAATTTGAAATTATTATTACAATTTTGTTATCTATCATAAACAACTAGATTTTACTCATCCTCCTCATCTTCCTCTTCCCTTGACTTCATAAGTCCTTATCTAAGTTCTTATACTACAATAATTTGCAACTTGATAGTTTCTTTTTGACGCTTTAGCAAACAATCTTGGTTAGCTTGCCAAGTTTTTTCCCAAGTGTAGAAGCATTGGTGCTGGTATTAGCAAAAGATAGTGATGCTAACGAAGAACCCTTCAATAATCTACCAATATATCTCTTATGACAACAGTGTTGTCCAAGAATGTCATGCACAATGGTTATTTCATCAATTTGTATCGGCTCATTAGACCCTTATTTACTCCCAGGGGATTGGATTTGAGCCTCCTTCACCTTCCTTAGTAGTGTCTCCACCATTTTATACTATAAGAAAAATTAAAATACAGAATAAATAGCATATAAATAAAACATAATTAAACTAATTCCCTTTGAGAATTATAAGCTTACATATTTTCCGTCAGCATCCTTGCTCATCCTTTTCCTAGTCTTGTAGTGCATTTCTCTAAAAGTTTCAACCTCACCTAAAATTGTTTTAGTTTAGGGTTGGCCTATGGTTATAGTAAATATATAAAAAATAGAAATTTATGAATAAAATTATAAATAATGAATGCAATTATAAATTACACATATAATATCTTACTGTAGCGAAATTGAGAAAATCGATGATGAGGCATATAGGCTAGGATAGTATTGCTTGTCATTATTTTTTGTGTTTCTTTCCAACTTTTCCTACAAATCAAGAAATACACTGATTTAGTATTAATACATATTATATATATATATATAAATACATACTTACATACATAGATACATACATACATACATATATATATATATATAGTAGTCTAATAAAAGTCAAAAGTTTCCACGTATTTTTCACTTTTTGCTTTCGGCCGCTTTTACCTCTTACTTTTCTGCATTTGTCAAAAGATGCCGTTGTCCTTTTTGAAAGGTGTCATTGTGATAGAAAATGCCTTCCACTTTTGTTGATCGCACCTTTTGCTTTCGGTTTGTCTTGATAATAGTAGAATATTCTTTTTTTTTGCCACTTCGTCTTGTTTTGGTGCGTGCTATCAAGTATGCCTTTTTTGTAGAGATACGAATGTGATTGTTAAGAAATACTTGGAATTATTCCATAACAGTCATCTTCATTTTCATCACTATAATTTGGAGTTGGAGCCGAGGATGATGACATCAATGATGATGATGCTTTCTTGTTTTGAGATAATACTTGGCTGAGTATGGTGAACTATTCATCTTCTAATTTGGTTACTATAAGTTTTGATGGAGTAACTGATTTCTGGGCCGGAAATTTTTTTTGTGATGGAATAACTTAGATTTATGTTGTTGGTGATGATTGTTGAGTTTTGATCCAATTCTGGATGGTTGATTTTGATACATTGTCAAATGATTAGAGCTTGTTCCACCATTTGACTTTGAATCTTTGAACCAGAGTTGGAATGCCTTCACTTTTTTGATTGTCTACATTCTATGAGAAGACCCACAGACAAAGGAACTTTAAAAAAAATGAAAGATGGGGGTAATTTTCTATCTTTGTTTGAAGATTAGAATAAGGATTTGAAGGTATCTAATGATTCAGATACCTAGGAAGGGAGGATTTCTGGCATTGAGCCAAAATCTTTCCACCATTTGATAAACCATAAGGGTATATCATCCTGTGAAACGTTTTGGAAGAAAATCAGCTAGGAATGGAATTTTTCGTGAATTATAGGTACAAAAGGTATTATATTAGACTTGCTGGTAATCCTAGTAATTGAAGATTGGGTTTGAATTTATGGCTGTTTGTATGAATCAAGAAGCCATAAGAGATGTATGAGGCTTTGATCCCAATCCATGGGAATAATGACCTTATGGATCCTACAGTTAGGTGTTTAGGGTAAGGTGAAGTGTTTGAAATATGCTGAGCCTATGAAATTAAGGATGGATAGGTAATATGTTTGTGGTTTGGTTACATCCCAAGGCTTAAAGTACTACCCAAAAAATAATTTTCTTAAGGTAGTGAAGGGATCTGGGTGATATAATCCATCTTCACAGTTTGAAATCATTTGAAAATGAGATTTTGTAAAATACTTAGATCTTTTTTGAAATTTCTTTTGTTTTGAAACCATTTCTTTTGAAATCAATTTTGTCAAAACAGGTAAGGAAGGAATTTTTGAAATTCATTTTTGAGAAGGGGTTTTTGGAGAAGAAGAACCCTTCTTGATTTTTAAAACAGATTTAGAAGTCATACCTGAGCACATAGGTTGAGGACTCTGGACAATTTGAACCATTTGTTGAAGTGCTTAAAGCACTTCTGGGAATTTGGTGAGTGATTCCACCCACTTTTGAATATTTGGTTTTGAATCTTTATTTTGAGTTGATGAAGTTGTTGCTTCATCTTCTATGGTAGCCTCCTATCACGACTTGATGGGTTTTGCTGCAAGAATTTCTTGCACTTTTTCCTTTCCTTTTTTCTTGAGGACCATCTTGTGTTTTGTCTTGAAGAAATTCCCAAGTCAGAAAATATGGAATAGAGTTTGATTATCCTTTTATATATTTGATGTTAAAATTGAATGCTGAGAGTATGGCTTGCCATCTGGCAAATATCTGTTTGGATGCAATGTTTTGCACGTCTTTTTGTAATATCTCCTTTGCAGATTTGCAATCGATGTGTAAGAAGAACTTTTGGTTTAACAAATTAGGCTGAAACTTTTGTATGCATTGGACTATGGATAGGATTTCTTTTTTGATTGTGGAGTAGTTCATTTGGGTTTTGTTCTAATGTCTAGAAGTGTATTGGACTATGGACTAAGTATGGATTTGGGCTTGTTTGGATTGGGCTTGTAATGTTCAAGTGTTTGTGCTTAGGCCTGTTTGACAATACCATCGTACCCAATTTCTAAAGCATCTATCTTGACTATTTTGAGAAGGTTTAGATTGGCCAAGTGTAAACAAGGAATGGTTTGGACTTAGGCCTTGATATTTTTGACAATATTAGTATGGGCTTGAGTCAAGAGTTTTGGGCTCTTTTTGAGATGATCATGGAGTGGTTTAACAATCTGGATTAGATTTAGACAAAGTCTAGAATATAATTGAGACTACCTAAAGATCTTTGGAGTTGAGTTTTGTCCAGAATGTGATCTGGGAATTTGGATGCAAACTCTCTATGGACCTCTCAATAGGAATTATGGTTTCTGACTCTATATAATGATCAAAAAACCTAATCCTAGTTTAACATAGAGAGATCTTAGACCTTGACACTACTAGACCATTTTTCCTTACGACACTTATGAACGCCATAAGATGTTTGAAATGTTGGTATAGAGATTTTGAAAAGATGAGGACATCATCCATATAAACTATGCAAAAATTTGAATACGGATTAAAAATGCCATTCATTATCCTTTGAAATTATAAAAGGGGATTTTTTAATCCAAATGACATAACATTCCACTAGTATTGACCAAATGGGATAGTGATATTTTCCAAATGATTAATGATATTTGGTATCGATCTTTTGGTGATATTTGAATTTGCCAAAAACCAGATTTGATATTAAAATTTGAGAATACTAAAGCTAAATGAAGTATTTGGAGTAGGTCTTTTTTTTGGAATTGGATACCTAATCCATTTTAGTGGATCATTCAAAGGTTTATAATTTATGACCAATCGAGGTGTTCCTCTTTTATTTTCTTAATTTTTGTTTACATAAAATACAGTACAAGGCTAGGTTGACCTAGATTTTGAGATTAGGTTTTTTGGTTCCAAGTCTTGAATTTTCTTTCTATGATGTTCAACTAATTTAGAATTATTTTGAATTGGTTAGGATTTTGTTGGAATATTTATTTCTTGAAAATTTTCCTCATATGGCAAGTCAACCACATGTTGTTTTCTTGCCCAAAAGGCATTCGGAAGGTCTACACAGATTTCCTTTTCAATTTGAGTTTGAATTTATAAAATCTCATATTTGATTAATTTTGTTTCTAATTGGCTTTAAATTCTTGTGAGGGATATATTTTGTTTCAACAAATTAAAGTCTGTTTGTTTTCCTTGGACAAGGAGGTTGATTTGGTTATGATAGATTGATTTGGCTTTTAATAAGTTTAAGTTCCTAGTCCTAGGAATTTTAAGAAATGAAAGGGCATTTTTCATTCATTTGGTTTTGAATGAAATTCATGTTAGGTTAACTTTGTAAGGGGTGATCAAATTTATGAAAGGGGTGTCTAGAATTATGTATGGCTTATATCTGGGGTTATGAGATATGCTGATTTTATCTGTAAGTTATCATAAATAACACTTGCTTCATATTTATTTTTAATTTTGAGTCTAGAGCTAGTTGCGACAAACAATTTTTCTGTGGTTTGAGATAGGAATTTTTTTGGTCTGATTCCTTCTTTGATGCAATTTAGGTCAGCGCTAGTATCAAATAGGGCAACTAAATTAATATAGAAATCATCTGACAATTTTAGGGTTATGTTTATTATATATTTCTTAGAGGTAATTTCTTTTAATACATTGAGAAAATCCTCTGGGAAAAGAAGGTTTTGCAATTGTTCATTTTCAAAATCATTTTGTTCACAAGGTTTTGGAGATGGGTTTTCAAATTGTTTTGACAGCAAAATTTGAATGATATTGCTATCATTATCTTATTTTTGTTGTAATAGTTTTAATTCCCTTTTAACTTCTTTAATTTCTTGTTGAAGTTTAGAAGTTGTTGGAATTATATGTTTTGATTTTTGTTATCTTTTGAGTATCGAAGTTAGCTCATATGTATTTGTTGGTTTTGCTAGAATTTTTTATGTTGAAGGTTTTTAATCATTTTGTTCAAGTGATTCACATAACTTTTCAAGGTATTCAATTTGTTTTAAAGATCAAAAATATGTTGCACAATTTCAATCATTAGGTTTTGTTCTTTTGTTAAAACATTCATTTGGTTTGCAAATATTTCTTCTTCTTCTGGGTCAAAAGAGTTATATGATGATGATGATGAAGTTACTATTTCATTGACGCCTTCTGTCAGATTTTTCATTTTGAGATTCATCTTTAGATGATTCAAATAGGTGGTTTTGGATTTTTTTCCCTTGTCTCATCATCTAAATTCCATTCTTTAATTTGATTATTTAACCTACATAATTTTGAAATGTGACCTTTTTTTTACGACATTTAAAGTAGGTTACATCTCTTCTAGGGGTTTTTTATGAAGAAACTTGGGGTTTCTTACCTTTTGATGTTAATTTTTGATAGTATGGAATTTTCTTTGTTGTTTGTGGTGCTAGTAAATATTTTTTCTTTAATTTCTTAAGAAATTTTGGTTTGCAATTGCCAGAACACTTCTTTAGTTTATTTGAGGCTCATATTATATCAAATTGTTTGTAAAAAGAACCTAACTCTTGTTTTGTTTTGTTTAATTCCTATTTTAAGTGTCTCTAGAGTTTTAAATCTTGATAGATCCTTAATTCTTCTTTTTGGGTGATACTAATTAATTCACTATAGGTGAATCTATTATATAGGCTTTGATTTTCATGTGTTTCTTTAATTATATTTCTAACTCTTTCACCTATAAGGGGTGAAAGTCTAGCTAGAAAATTTTCTTTCTAGAAAGGTTATTTTGAATCATCCCTAAGCATTACCTTAGTTAGGAATGTATTTTTTTACCATTGAAAATCACTTAAATCTTTGCATCTGAGGTTTGAAAGTAATTATGAGTTTTTGTCTTTGAGTTGTGAAGGATCACCTACAAAGTGCAGAAAAATGAAAATGATAAGTGATGCAACAGTATCAGAAATGAGTTCACCATTCTTATATATATATATATATATATATATATATATATATATACATTTTTTTCAGGATTATCCCAAAATTTTTGTAGCTTGTTTCGATTATTATTTTTCATGTCATTTAGTTTCTTCTCAGCATTGTTTTTTGAACCATTCTTGAGTTGGCCTTTTATGCTCCGATACATGTCATGGAAAATTGTACAAATAGCCTCTCATATGTGTGGCTAGTGTGGTGTCTCCTTCTTTTCATCTAAGACAAAATATTTTGACAAACAAAATAAAATTATAAATCAGCAACTAAAAACAAAAAATATTATAAATTAAAAGATGCTTGTGATTTACATTTAACTCAATTCGGGGGACAATCTTATCTTTGTTCTCCTTCGGAATATGATCCTAATCTCATTCCTTATATGTCTCAAAAAATAATGTATCATTATAATCAATGAGTCTCCAAGCCCGATCAAACTGAGATAACCACTGGAGGTAGAATTTCATGTAACTATTTTTTCTAAACTCTTAACGCATATTGATAGATATTGACTAGGAGTGTTTTGGATGTGCTGGAGTTGCAACATGCATCACATTAGTTAACCAAATAAGTAAAAAACAATATATATTGTTTGTCATCTAATATATGGGGGGGATCATTATTTGACTCATAACTGAGATGGAGTGCTAGAATGGTGTAGAGGGGGGTCATTGCCTCCATCCCCACCATGGTACCTTGTCATAACATCCACCATACCTGCAAATAATTAGCAACAGATCAACAAACAATAATAAAACTTGGCATAGATAATAGTCATAGAAGGTTAAATTCTAATATAGCAAAGATAATATTCATAAAATGGATCAAAATATACAGAACATAAAAATTTTAAATAAGATAAATTAGTCATCACTACAAGCATTATTATCACTGCGTGCATCTTCACTATCAAAGTTTGAAGCATCCTCATCAATATCAATGATATTATTTGTCGTAATAGGTATGGAGTTCATTACTATTGACATTATGACCTTGAAAAGTTAAGTTATCAAGGTCATTTGCTTCAACTGCCAAATCAATAATAGATGAGTCAACCCCATCTACAACACCAATTTTCTCATCATCGTTGAGATCTCTGATATGGTGATGGTTGACTTCCCACACAAATTTTCATTGAGGACTATTCAGTAGATCATCAACATACAAAGCTTGTTCTACTTAAAATCCTCTTATATAACAATCCTTTTTTTTTTTGCTCTTTCTTTCCCTGTTTCATGAGTTAAGAATCCAACATCGTTGACAATACAACTAGTATAAGTTTTAACCACTCTCGATGGACCACTTCCAAGAGATTATGACTCATCAATGTATTCTGGTGATCTCGACTGACGTAAATTGTATACCTATAATATATATTCTTAAAAAAATAATTATTAATTTCGTTTAACTAATAATCAATTAGGAATAGTTATTGACAATTGAACAAGGATTTCAATAACTTTAGAATAAACTAACGAGGAAACTCTTTCTTTTGAATGTCATCCAAATTATCACCACATCCTTATATCTCATTCATGTGCTCACTACAACATTGAACAAAAAAAATCATTTCCTATGCACATATAGTTATTAGAATAATTATTAGTGATTATTTATGTATAATTATTCTAAAAATTTGTGTATCTCTAGAAAATTGTTGAGAATACCAAATTATCTAATTCACCTCATTGTCTAAAATACCAACAATCAATGACTTACCAATGCCATGACCTTGAGACTAAAAAACAGAAAGTTAACAATTTTTTGAAGTAGCACCCTCAATTTGTTAGGTTTGTTGAATTATGTCTCAACGCTTTCAAAGTATATAGCAAAAGGTCACGACTTCACCTACAACATAACCTTCAGTAATATAACCTTTTGGGTGAGCTCGAGATCTAATATACTCCTTTAATTCTTTCAATTTTCTTTCAGTAGGATACATTCATATTCCATGAACAAGCCCACCTAGTTGTGCTTCTTTAGGTAAATTTAATATAAGATAAACTGTAACAATAAAAAAAAGTAGGGGGAATATGCATTATAACTTGCACATGATGATCAAAATTCCTTTTTAGCCTTGTCCAAATTAGAAAATCAAAAAGTCCTTGCAAAAATCATGGTGATGAAGTTACTCAGGTTAACAATGGTATTAGAAATCTTTTTTTTGTAGGAATGATTCGAAACCAATCGAAAACAACTATTTCATTATGACATGATAATCATGTGATTTTAGAACAACCAATTTTCCATCATTGTCAATCATATTCATCCTCAAATTTGCCACAAAACGATATGAGAACTTTACTCTCTTCAAAACTCCTAAAATAATCATCTTATCCCTCATAGTATAGATGTACCTCGGGTCTGATGTTTATATCCATCACATGACGTCTTTCATTTTTAGTATCTTTTAATTTATCATTATTACCAAGTATCATGCCAAGCAAATTTTCAATTATTTTTTCCCAACTTGCATTACATCTAAGTTGTGTTTAAGAGTAATTGATGACCAATATTGTAGCTTGAAAAATATACTCTTCTTCCTCTAATTTAACTCATCAGTGGTTATCTTCCACTTCAAATGTGGTGTGCCTTCATGCTTACCCAATGGATAATATCTAACGTGACTTAATTGCATCAAATAGTCATCCACCAATAATCTTCAAGGGGATTTATCTTCTCAACTTTACCATCATATTATTTATTCTTTCTCCATGGATAGTTATTCAGAAGGAATCATCGATGTCTAATATACTCCATCCTAGACCTCAGCCTTATAGGAGTGTATCATTACAATTGAGGCATGCTTTATACTCTTGTTCTGACTACCCAGAGATAATTAAATGAGTAGGGAAATCATTAATAATCAAGAGAAGCAAAAAATGCAGTCTAACCACTTTGTTATTAGTTGCATCTCTAGTATCAACCCTTGTCACCCCAACTCATTTATCCCATTGATAAGAGGTTTGAGGAATATATCAATATCTATCTTATGAGAATAAGGTTCAAGAATCAACAAAGGAAACAAAGAAAATGGATTTTCATGCACCACCATGGGGATAAGTTGTATGTTATCAAAATTACTGTCCACATATTGTAATTTATGCTGATACCAAAGAAATTGAACCAATAAAATGTCAACCCTAGTCTAACATTTTAATAATTTTATATTCTTATTATTTTCAATTTTAATAATCAATTATTTATGAACAACAATATCTTATTATTTTGAAGTTGGATTATCTTATTATTCTACTTAATTATTTAAGCATGAATTTTTAAAGTCCAATAATATTTTATTAATTCTTATTTTTATTATCTTATTATTCCACTCTTTTAATAATAATTAAATCTCGACATTGAGGAACATTCATTCTGCAAGATGCATGCCGTGGATGGTTAAAAATAATTTTAGCTTGTGCCGAACGAAGGCACTTGCTCTCTCTCTCTCTCTCTCTCTCTCTGATCGGCTGCCTTACGTTAGAAATCTTATAGATGAAGAGCGTAGTGGAAAATATTTACGGGCAATGCTTACTTGATTTAGGGCTTGTATGATATGGCAGTAATAGGGGTGAAAAAATTCCTCCCTATTTTGTATTTTTTATATTAAGTATTTAACAATAATAAGTATTTTATATCTAAGCCTAATAATAATTTATCGATCACAATATATGCATCATAATATGTGTGTATCTATCTTTTGATTACCACCACCATATATATATATATATATATCACATATCATAACAAATGCATGAACGTATAATAATCACCACCAACATCTGTATAATATTTAATAGTAATCAAATATAATATTTAACAAAAATTTAACAATAATCACATATTTATAACAATAAAGGGAAAAAAACATACAAAAGTAGCTCCGACTGTGGCAATAGCTGCGGCAAGTTCTCCATTGACATAAAATTAAACAAAAAAAATTAAGCAAATTTTTTTTAGCTTTAATAAATTAATAATTAAAACTAAACAAACTAAAATAAATAGTAAAACTCAAAGATTTAACTACCATAAGGATGGCATGGAGGTGGTGCAAGGAGGCGGTGGTGGAGGCTATCATGGAAACCCATACAAAAAAAAGATTAAGAACTAACAATAATACACAATATTTGGATAAGAAAGTAAAAAAAATAATGATTAACATACCAAACAGGCAAGAGAGGGGAAGTGAATTAGAGTTGCAAGGTCGATAATGAGAGAAACAAACGATAGCAATGATGACGGATAATTTTTCTTTCTTGTTTTATATAACTCACCTCTAGTGCAGCAATTTCTTTCCCTCTACTGCGATGATGTCGGAGTAGATCTCCATTTAAAGGAGTGACATCATTTTGGTTCACCATACTACAATGATAATATCCCCTATAATGATGACTAGTCCCTCTAATATACCCAACCTAAAAAAAATTTCTGCACCAATTTTTAGGAGAGGGAAAAAATCCCGCCACACCTTATAATAACTACCCATCGCTATCAATGAATGATTTTCTTTGCTAGGAAACATGGAGGAGGGAAATTTTTTTTAGGATACTATGACAAACCCGTTGTCGTTATATCTTATTTTTTTTTTCAAAAATTAATGTCAAATATTATGAAGGTAAAATAAATTTAATTATTAGCTATCATAATATATGTACAATGATAACACCGTCATCATTGTAGCCTTATTTTTTCTAGTCATCAAATTATTCTTTTAATGACAACTTATCATTAAAATATACCGTTTACTTTAATAACTTCAGCCGTCCTAAAAATGGTCATCGCAATAGCCAGATATTATCATAGTGACAAGTCCTTATTAAATCAAATCATTTAGTTTAGGAGAATATCATTTTGGGTCTTAACCCATCGAGTTTCTTCTTGTTTAAGATTGGTATGGGTTTAAAAATTCCTAGGTGGATTGATTTAATTCGGGTTTACATATTTTATATCATTTTGGGTTTGGATCAAATTAATTCAATTCAAATTTTGTATTCACATTTATGATTATGGATTTAATATAATTATTAAATTGTTTTATGTGATTTATTATTATTTTTATGCTTATTATAGTCATTTTTATCATAATATATATAACTATATAACAAATTGTTGTCATAAAATATGTAGTAATAATAATAATAAATTATTATTATAGTTATCGTTATAAATACAATAATAAATATTATTATCTACATAATTATAAATATTTCTATAAATGTTATAATAATTATAATTATCATGGTAATTATACTATTTATTGTTATTATTATAATTAAGTATTATTATTATTATTATTATCATCTTTAGAAATATAATAATCATTATTAATATTATAAATACAAATATGAATGTCATTATTATCTTTATAATAATATACATTATAATTATTATATTTACAATGATAGTTTTTATGTTTATAATAATAATAATTGAAGTTTCTATAGACGAATATGATTGATACTAATATAATATTAAAATAAAGTGAGGAGAAAGTAGTTTTTATTAGTTTTGTTCCATTTGTTAAAAAATGGGTTGCATATTTTTTTTTTGCATAAAATTTTATTCATAAGATAATTTTTTGATGTTCATGCAACAACTTATATAATTTAAAATGTTATATTTGTAGATTAAAATTGGCTTTAGTTTGAATTAAGTTTTAAATTATGTCTTGGTATGGGTTAGGTTTAAGTCGGTTTATTTTGAGTTGGCTAAGTTTTGGTCGGATAAGTTTAAGTTGGGTTATTATTGGGTTTCCATCCAAATATGGGGCAAGTTCATTTAGGATGAGTTATTTTCGTTTGAAATATTTGGGTACTAGTCATTATCAAGTTAGTTAAATTCAAATTAGTTTTGGAATTTTTTTTGGGTTTTTAGGTTTAATGTATTGGGTGCAAATCAAGTTTCGGGTTGGGTCATTCAAGTTGGGCAAGCTTTTCCTTGTCTAATTAGGTGTAGGGACTTCCCCGATTATGGTGTGACTGCCCTTGCACATATAGTATATTTCTAGTGTACTTTTAATATTTGTTATTATACTTTTATAATTACGAGTATAGTAGGCTTAATTATAGGTAGACTATAATTATATTCAATGTATGACAGAATTTTTTTTATTCTACATAAATAATAATGAGTATATAATTAAATATAGGTGCACTATAATTATAGTTAAGGTATATCACAATTATACTGCATATGTAACTAAGACTATACAATACTCAACACAACACTTGAACCTAATAAGTATTCCAGATCTAGACAGGGTTGGGTTTGCTTATGATGCCCATCTACCTCAACATCAAATTTATGTGGTCTCAAAATTGTTCATAGGACATAGAAAAAGGAAAGAGATCGAACATATTCCTTTGAAAAATATCGAAATTAGTGAAGAGGTTTATTGATCATTTAATTGATTCATTTGGCAAAGTCTCTCAACACATTAAAAATCCACAAACAACAAGTCTACAATGATATAATGACACATAATATTACAGATTGCAACTCTCAATGTGACACTTTAATTGTATCAGGTCTCCCCTTCCCTACAAAAAAATTAATACATTTCATTAATATTTATGTTTTATGAATATTCATAGATTTTCAGTGGACTGGGGTACACATAGTTGCAGAAGTTGCCAAGGATGCATATGATAAATGTACCAAAGCCAAACCTATTGCAGTTTATCAGACCTCCCCTGTTGACATAACTTTAAACTCAATCGGATATAAATACTACATTTGCACCATATTCAACCATTGTGCCAATGGTCAAAAGCTTGCCATCAATGTTTTTGGAAGCTCATCACCTACACCTTCACCCACCAGTGCACCGGAATTGATCTTGAGCATAAGCTCATATGGATCCACATGAACTAATAGAGCTACAACTCTGAACTTGGGAATCTTTGTTACCTTTACGTTCCTTGTTTTAGGTCTAATGTGTTGCTTTTTTCTAGTGTGTATTTATTTTATTGGGTTGTGATTGACTCGTGTAGTTGTTAAGTTTATATCTTCTTTGTGTTCCTTTGCTTGTATAATATTCAAATTTGAATATTTTCTTTTGTAGATTTTATCCCTTTATATATTTTAATTTGTGTGAAGATCTACCTCCTTATGGGAATAGACTCTAATATAAATAAGAATTTGACTTTCTAAAATTTAGTTATGGAACAAGACTCAACTAGCTAAGTCAAAATTTATTAATCAATTGGTAGCCAAAAACATAATTAATTCCTCTAAAACCCAAAGTAATATTTGAGCTTGCTATCATTAGTTAGGGTTATTTAATAGGAAGACCAATGCCATAGGAAAAGTGTAGTTAGCAAGATGAATTCTACTAGGGTTGTTAACCAAGGGACATCAACAAGGTAACCTCAATAAGTCATTGCTAGCTAGGGGTGCATCAATTAGGGGCATCAAGCTAGGTAGTCAGCTAGGGGTGTTAGCTAGGGATGTGTTAACTAGGAGGAATTAATTAGGCGAGACATACAAAGTACATAACATAGGATTGATGGGAACGAAGACCTAGTGGATGAAACCAAGGAAGTAGATATGAGTGAAGAATGGATTTCAGAGAGTGCTTAGGGAATTTCTTAATATAAGGAACTTGGTACTCATCAATAGGTCATTATATAAGTTGACAGGGTCCATGTAACACCCCCAAATTTACTACTGAAAAATTCCGTTTAAATCAAAAGGTTAGCGGAAGTAAAAGAATTAAAACCGTAAACTTGGGGGTATTACCGCCACACTTAGTACCAGACCGGTTCATTCCTACCGTTCCAGTACTAAGTGCTAAGGCTAAATCCTATCATCAATAAGTACGAATTATCATAAAATGCAAGATGACATTTAGCATAAATCGTTAATAAGATATAAGTCAAACAAAAGTTTGAATACAATTTAGGATTATAACCCCATAATGCTTTTTCTTTAAAAGCGGGAAACGTAATACAAAATATAGCTAACAAAACTATCCCCAAAAAGGATCAGTATCCGGATCGCCTACTCACTCAAGTTAAGCCTTCCACCCCAAGATAGTACCTGATCATAAACCTGCACAAGAAGTCTGCTCCCCACCATCGGTGGATCATCACAAGACCCATTCAATCAAGGTAGTATCAGTATGGATCCAATACTGAGTAAGGGCGCAGGTGCGCTAACGCCAAGCATACCATCATACAACATAACATGCACAACACAAACACATAAGCAACATGTAATATTATGGATGATGTAGATCGGTTATGGTCCAATCCAACTTCTTCTTTTCATAACTCTGATAATTATAGTCGATTCGCATCATAATCGTTATGAATCCATGAGAGTGCGGGAACCCCACTATTATAGCCGGTGGATCGGTTACTTATAGGGCAGAACGCACCTAACCACTATTTTATGCCGATGGATCGGTCTCCAAGGCAGAACGCTCCTGGCCACTATTATGCCGGTGGATCGGTTTGGCCCCAACTCTCATGGTGTTTCACTGTGATTATAACGTATCTTTCCATGATTTGTTTATGAGTCATTTCACACCATAGTCTTTGTTAATCCATGCGAGTACAGGAACCCCACTATTATAGCCGGTGGATCGGTCACTTATAGGGCAGAACACACCTAACCACTATTATATGCCGGTGGATCGGTCTCCAGGGCACAAAGCTCCTGGCCACTATTATGCCGGTGGATCGGTCTGGCCCCGACTCTCATGGTGTTCCACTGTAAGTATATAGTATCTTTCCCATGATTTAATTTCAACATATTGTTTGGTTTGTTGAGCTCGGGATCCCCCACTATTATAGCCGATGGATCAGTTACGTATAGGGCAGAGCGCACCTAACCACTATTATATACCGGTGGATCGGTCTCCAGGGCACCCCGGCACCTGGCCACTATTATGTCGGTGGATCGGTCTGGGCCCGGCTCAACAATCTTACTCTTTAAGTAGTTAATGTCTTATTCATGTATTATTAAATAAGGTTCCATCCTTGACATGCATGTCTACTACTCTCTATTCTATCCCCCCAGGGGGCCCCGTCCCATATCTTGAGACTCCTGCGCCCCTTATCATACCCCGACATCCATTACCTTTTCACTTACCCTTAGATGAAAGAGTCAACCCCTACGGGTGTGGGTTAGGCCCTACACTCATGACATCAACTCCACCTCCCATCACCCCTAGGGTTTTCCCTTGAAAACCCTAATTGGGCCGATGTGGCCCAACCTTCTCCCACTTACGCTACCTTTACCTCATTCAACGCCCCACATCTTACCTCAATTAGATCCTCTCCCAAAACATATCACTTTACCTTTCGATTCAGCACATAACCATGAAAACCCTAGTTGATCACCTCAGCCTTAGTACCTTTCTTCTCCCACAAGTAACCTCTCTCTTTTCATCCCAAAGTCTCTTCTTCCACATGGGAACCCATACTCACCTTTTATATAAATGAAATCTCACTCTAACCCATACTCCACCCTTCCTTAATCATACCTACTTTTGTACTTCCCAAATTTCCATTTTCTCCCAAAAACCCTAATCGATTTCCTTATACACCCTTACATCCGCCTACGTACTATTTTACATCAAAGTCTCCAATGGACCCATAACTTTGACATTATCTCATTTACGCCCTAAATCAACTTTCCTCAAGTAAGATTCATTCCCATGTTTAATTTAAACGCTCCATGCGGACTCTCCAACACCCGCTTACACACAAAACCCTAATAAGGTCTCTTATGCGCCAACTTACGTATTATTTTTCATACTAAGTCTCCAATCATTCCAAGACTCTCCCATTCTCTTACTTACACCCAAATTCAACTTTTCTCACGTAAGACACACCCCCATGCAAGAGTTAGTCACCTCATGCAAATACCCCAAGTCATCATGCAAATTTTACGACTCCCATGCATGGTTTCCCCAACTCTCATTTGTTTAGGTCATTCCTCCCTTATTAAATCTTTTCTCATGGATCATGAGATACTTAGGTCAACCTCATATCCCCCTTAGTGAACTCACTTCCCATTTATTTCCTTTTTATCCTTTCATTCCCATATCATCATAACAATCACCCTAGCATGCATGTCCTAGAGGGTTATATCATATCACCTCATAAACATCATACATATACATGTCATGCTCATGCCATAGGAAACACATACAAACATACATCAATCTCCAAGCTGCGCTACATAAGAAGTTTCCCACAATCATATAATACACGACATATCATGGCATATACAACATTCAAAACATACAGGTCACACATCACACAAAGGCCATAGCTTCGTCCTTACCTAAGGCGACGCCGGGCTTGGAGCACGCTCCTCTAACTCCTTAGGGCTTTGGTCGGGGTTACCTATAAAAGGGGAAAATGCTAAGTATTAGTTTCCCTTGCAAGTACCATCACCCCCTATTCTAGTTTAGGATTTGGGTTTTTATTACTAAAGAGGGTTTTATCCAAAGACTAGGATTTTTACCTTATAATTAGTATACTAATTATTAGCAGTCAAAATATGTTTATTTTTAATACCTATTGTTACACTTATATTATTAGACCCGTTAGCCCTATTCTTATAATAATAATGTTCATGCTAACTATAGAAAAATAGTGATAATAATAATAATAATAAAACTAATACTAGTGACACTAATGTTTATAGTGAGAGAAACCCTAGCGTTTTTAAGGCTAAGTGTATTAATGGTGTCATATTCGAAATAATATTATTATAAGGTCACAATGTTACAAGTAACTATTCCTAAGGGTGATAATGATAATAGTTGTATATTCTTGAATAATAAAAGGGTTCAAATGCTTTTGATTACAACAATAAGGTAGTGATAGTAGTAATAATAGTAATAGTTAATAATAGTGTCATAGTAATGAGGTTAGGGTTAATGTTAAATGGTATGGTAATAAGGTTCAAGTACTCTTCTTAGTTAACAACCAAATGATATTTACTAGCTTGAGTTAGGTAACATGGATAAGACAAAGTAGTATTATTATTAACAATGGTGACAAATGTGTTAAGTATAATAATAATAACAATAACAATAGTAATAATAGTAATAATAATAATAATAGTAATAATAATAATAATAATAATAATAGTAATAATAATAATAATAATACAACCAAGTAAGGGTAAGCAATAATAATAGTAACCATAGTGAGGATAATAGAAATAATAATGATAAAAATGTTAATACTAATAATTATAAAAATAAGACCAAAGTTAAGTATAATACAGCTTAGGGTTTAAAAGGGATGTTAGTATTAGTAAGAAATAAGAACATTAATAATAGAGGCAATAATAATGGTAATAATGATAATAATAATAATAAAAGTAATAATAATAATGATAATAATAATAATAATAATAATAAGTATATTAGTATTAATATTAGTAGAAAATAGTAGCAGTTATAAAAAAGGGGTATTAGGGTTTGGGTGAGTGGAGAACCACCTAGGGTCGGTGGTGGTCCGGCGGCGGCGCGTGGCGGCGACGGTGGAGGTGGAGAAGAGAGGAAAATATGGAGGTGGTGGTTAGATGGGAGGGGGAAAGGAGGAGTTTGAGGTGGGGAAAGAAAGAGCAGGTGAAGGGGAGTGGAATGAGGATGGTGGCGTGGCAAGGGGTGGTGGCGCGCGGCGGCGACGACGGCAGCCGAGGGTGGTGGGGAGAGGTGGAAGATGAGGGAGGAAGGAGGAGAGGGAGGCAGGGGAAGATGGAGGTATGGGAAGGTAGAGGGAGGTCTGCTGGGCATTTTGGAGGGCGGAGGAGGCTCTGGTGACGGCTGGGCTGGCGGTGGAAGGCGGCGCAAGGGCGGCGAAGGCTGGAGGTGGTGGTTTCGGGATAGGAATTTTGCACGGCTAGGGCGGCACGTGCAGGGCAAGGGGAGGGGTGTTGGTGGTCTGGTTTCGTAGAGGGAAGTGCAGGGATGATAACGGTGGGCAGAAGTGGCGGCGGTGGTCTCCGGTGACGGCAGAAAGCCCGTCTTTTTGAGGCGGCGGAGAGGCAGGGTTTTGGGGCAAAAATTGAAAAGGGAGCTGATCGGGGCTACCAATGGGGGGTATTTATAGGTAATTGGAAGGGAAAAACGATAAGGGGAGAAGGAGGCATGTGAGGCAGGTGTGCAGGTGGCCAGCCAATGGCAGGTGGTGCAGGTCCTGCCATGGCAGGTTAGGTCGGGGAAAGGGGAGAGGAAAAGGGAAGGAGATGGCACGCGGGAAAGGGAGAGAGGGACTTGGTCGGGGTCGAAAAGAGAAATAAAACGACAGGGAGAGAGGCAGGGAAGGACAGTCGGTACTGGGCTGGTGGCCGCCAGCGAAATTCGAGCTGTAGGTCGGCGGCTGTGCGAGGAAGAAGAAGGAAGGGGAAAGGAGGATGACCGACGGTCCAGGGAAAAAAGAAAAGAAGGGGGGACCGGTCGGTTCAGCGTTTATAAGGTTTTTAAAACCAAACGCGGCATTTCAATGTTATGGGGGACAGAGCGCCGCGTCGCGTTGCCCGTTTGGCAACGGCTATCTTCAGCGATCGGACGCAGCGTCTCAGCGGAAGGAGGGCCGAAACGCTGCGTTTGGGTGCACGGGAAGGTGTCGAACGACGCTGGGCCGCGGGAAGGGAAAAAGGGAAAGAAAAGGGAGGGTTGGGCGGCCTGTACGCGAGACGAGGGAGAAAAACAGCATCTGGGCCGGTGGACTGGCCCAGCCGGGGGGGAAGGAAAAGAAAAAAAGTAAAGGAGGAGGAAGGAAAAAAAAAGAGAAAAGAAAGGAGAAAAGGAAAGAGGGAAAATGGAGAAATGATAAAATGGTTGGGTTGGAGGTATTTGGGTCTTTATTTATTTATATAATTAATTTAGATATTTAATTTTAATAATAATTTTTTTAATTATAATAATTAAATCCATTTTAAAATTAGTTAGGCTATTTTGGATAAATTGTCCTTAACTTCCATTTTAATTAATAAAATGTCCAAAATTTTCTAAATAACTTATTTATTATTTTCTCCTTATTTTTCCTCAATAAATTTCCTCTTTATTTAATAAATTCACCTATTTTCTTAATTTTTCTCTAATAAATTATTATTTGTCATAATTCCTAAATTAAGATTTTTGGGGTATTTCAGTCCAACTCATAAAATCAATCATTAAGTTATAACTTATATATTTCCCTAACTATGAGTGGTTTTAGTTAGAAAGATATATAAGTTAGACAACTAATGATGGTTAAGTTTTGTACTCAAGGATGAGGAAGAGGATAAAATGCTCTCTCTTTACCCTTTGTAAAACATGGGAAATCTCTCTATTTTCTCCAAATTTTCATAAAATTCTCCAATTTCCTCCTCCCATAATTATCATTTCATTATACTTGTACCCTAATTTTACATTTTATCATAATTGTATAGTTGGTTTAGAGTCATGGCATCTATTAAACTGATCATGGTGATGTTGAACAACATGAATTATAGGATTGAGAAGAGTAATATGGAAGATCTGCTATATGTAAAATTTTTGGTATATTCGATTGATAGTAAATGATTCATGTTTGAGATCCTAAAAGAAAAAGGAGAGTGGAACAAGCTTAATAAAATATTTTATGGTTGTATCCATCAATGGGTTGATGGAAACATTATCTATCATGTTGAGGAACAAACCATAGTATATGGAGTGTGATCAAAGCTATATTTTCTTTGTGTGAACAAGAATATTAGAAATTAGGTACAACTAATGAGGAAATTTTATAAATTGAGGTATGAAAATATGGAGCCCATTACATCATACCTTGATGAGTTCCAGAGCATATTCATCCAATTGAAGAATAAGGAGATAGTTCTCTTTTCCTAACTTAGTCCTATTATTTTCAAAGGTGATTTAGGAAGGTGTTTTAGTGGATCCCAAAGCTAGGGTTCTCCTTCTTATTGTGCTAAAATAGTTTGGAAGCTAGGTAAACCTTATAATCTCTTAGCTAATAGAATATTATGTGTTGATGTGTAATATTCTATATTTTGGTTATGTTAAGAATATGCTAGGGTTTGTTAATAAGGCAATAGTTTGTGTGTCTAAGCCACATGGTTATCTTGTAATGTGCTATCATGTAGTTTTTCACACATGAATCATGATTACTCATAGTTGTATTTTATAAGTTGTTTCGTTATGTAAGGTGTATAGATGCACCATGAACTATTATTTTAGTATCATGTTTGTTAATGGGAATACCATGGTTGAATTCTATTTATTAATGTGTTATATATGATGGAATATATGGTCATGGACATTAAGTATGAATAGTCCAACTGATAAGTGAAAGGAATGGATTATGATAATTGTGCAATATATCACTTCAATGATCATAGCTTTCAGATGTATATAGTTCACCTTAAGTAGCCTTGGGATGGAATCTGAGGTAGGGTCGTGCAACAAATGCCTTCTTTGTTATTTTATATGGTGTTATCTATCTCAATGCTGTAGCATATTTTATGTTTGCTATTATTCTCTTTGTATTTATAAATGTCCCTCTTTCTACTTTATGGCTGATTTACAAGACCTAAAGGGGGTGTGCATAATTAAAGAATTAGGGTACCGAGTGGTTTTTGTGGATATCTTTAGTCTCTATGCTCTAGACAATTATTTTGTGTGGTTTTATCTGTCCCTATGTGGTAGCACATTTGTGGGTATCGTATAGCCACTTTGCTCTAGATAATTATTTCATGAGTGACCCAAAGCCTACGTGCTAAAAAATTTTGTGAATAAAATAATGTGGTATTATATTGGTAGAGCCATAGATGTCACGCAATTTAAACCCTTTTGTTGTCAATTGTAGTATTAATAAATAAGGGTATCATTCTAGATTGAGATTGAGAGGACTCGCCTAAATTTAGCTAGCACACAAATAATAAAATAAAAGACTCTAAATCATATAATAAAAATAAATAATAAGAAAATACAATTATGGGTGGTAAAAATATAAAATAATAAAAATTAATTAAAATAAAATAATAAATAAATATGGGTGAATACTAATATAAAAAATGTGATAGGGAAGTTAAAATCTACCATTGGACTTGGTACAAATATAAAAGTAATTTCTAAGTCATCTACTAATCACAAGAAAGAAACTAATGAAGTTGCATGACAAAAAACACGTCTATACACCTTATATTACTTCCATGATATAATTAAAACAAAAAGTGATATTATTAAAATCTAACAATATAGTCCTAACGGGAGGCTTCTATATTTAACTAGATCTAAATCATTAAGTACAATTGAAAGCATGTTAGTTTAAGTATATAACCTAATGCCTCAGTTATGTCAAGCTACATTCCCCTTCTTTGACCTACGCATATCTAAACGTTTCACTACTTTGACAAGAATCACAAAACTATTAAAAAATATTTAGTGAATTATTATCTAATTTTGTTGTAATTTATATATATGAATAATGATGTGTTCATATATCCACCTAACAAGCGTGTAATCCTATGTACAATTACTATAAGGAAGCCAGAATCACATATATAAATTATAACAATTAAATTAGAGTCAAAGGACAATATCATAAAATAAAAAAAAATTATTTTATCAAAAATCATAGTGTAAAGCTTAAATTTATTCCTCGGCAAAAATTATTTAGCCAGTTACAATAAATAAATTGATAATATATATATATATATATATATATATATATATATATATATATATATATATAGAGAGAGAGAGAGAGAGAGAGAGAGAGAGAGAGAGAGAAAGAAACAACTGAAAATATTTAAGGATAAAAAATTTAGCAATTTAATGGAATAAAAATTTGCTGATTTTCATTCAAAATAAATTCTTCTTGATATCTTTTTATCTCTCCTCAATGACATAAATTTTTCTCTTTCTCTTCACACCTACATTGTTCCCCCTTCTTTTTCTCTTTTTCTCCTCCACCCCTACATCAACAATCTTCTCTCTCTCTCTCTCTCTCTCCCTCTCTATGCCCCTTTTTTGTTGTGCCCGACTTAGTTAGTGGGCCTTTCTCTTTTTTTTTTTCTTTTCATGGGCTGAATTGGTATGGTATTTTTTTGTGTGTGTGTAGGTACTCACACAATATTTTTTAGTTCAATTTTATTATTCCTACAAAATAATAGTTTAGAAAATAATAAATATTCTCATAAATTAAGCCCTCAATTTTTTATCGTTTTAGCTCAATCAATTAAATATTTGAGGTTATTATCAATTAAGCACAAACTTATAATTACCCTCATAATACTATTCAAATAAAAGATCAAAATATAATATTAAAAGGTTATAAAATATGTAAAAATATAGATACATGAATACACCCATAGTTAGCTTCTTACTTAACATCAAGAAAGACAATTTGAAATGAAAATAAATAAAACTAACTAGACACTTTTGTAAGTCTTATGATTTTACTTAGCATATGGAACAAGATCTTTAAACCCCTTGGTAGCCCTTAGAGGATGAGTAAGGTCATGTGAGGGTTTCGTAGATGATATACCCACAGAATCACACATAATTCAAATGAAAAAAGAAAAACACACTTCTAACACCCTTAACCAATATTGTCTAAGAACCTTTTACTTTCATAATTCAAAGATTAGCACTTAACCAATATTCATTAGTGAAAAATTTAAAGGGTTAATTTCAATATATGGTTCATAATAAATATGACAGATATGAATAGAGAAATAATATGTATAGGAATCTACCACACATTAGTCACATTAAGATCCATCCTCACTAAGGATACCCTCTATTTTCTCTTTCTTAGATTCATGGCTATAAAAAAAGTACACTATGATATATAAGATATAAGATGATGAAAAGAACAAGTGACTCATATGTATCAACAAAGAAGTCTCATTTTTTATAGATAAAACCTCATGAAAGATATCAACCACTTGTCAAATAGACCAAACCATATACTTAACTCTTATGAATAATCTTCATCAGATCAAAGGCTGTCTATATCATAATTAAAATAGGAATTTATAGGTTGTAATGTGCTAAGGTACATGGGGTATGGAGTATTCTAGGATTGCGGTGTTAAGAGGCTAAGAGCTAGTGGAACTCTAATAATTAGATGAAATATAATAGTCAAATCCACATCAATAATGATCAATGATACACACCTCAACCTAAAAACTAAATTAAAACAATGATATAATAAAAAGTAACATGAATATAACTCTCTCAAAGTCATCCTCTCCATACCTCCCTCCCTTCCTTATGTCATAACATTTTATTTTATTTTTAATTTTTAAAATTTTAATTTTTTTCTTTTCTTTTGAAACAAATAAAATGGATAACAATGTAGTGAATATATATATATATTTTTCCTCCACCACCAAACATAAAAAATTCCTTTCTCAACATAAATACATATATTTCTTCCACATACTATCACATACATAACCACTCTATTTCCATAATATAATAAAATGATTCCTTTCCACTAACTCTAATTAAGGATTAGTCCCAAAGGTTATCTAAAGTGGGTAATGAAGAAAAATATATGGTCAATGTATATGATAAAAATGACTTCAATAGGATGTACATCTTGTGTAGGGATATAAATAAGTTGAGCCAGTTTGATATACGGCTAAGTTCAGCTTATTAAAAAGCTCGGTTTGGCTTGTTTGTTTAGTTAAATGAGCCAAGCCCGAGCCTTAACTTTAGGCTCCTTTATTAAATGAGACAAGTTCAAGCTCAAAAAAGTAAGGCTCGGTTCATTTTTTGGCTTTGACTCATGAGCTCGACTGGACTCAGCTCATTAAAAGCTCAGCTCGGCTTGTTTATTTAGTTAGATGAGTCGAGCTCGAGCCTTATTTTGGGCTCATTTAGTTAAACGAGTTGAGCCTAAGCCCAAGGGTATTTGGCTCGGCTCAGGTTGTTTACAACCCTAATATTATATACACGTATTAGTATGTTTTGACTATAAGCTTCAACTAGCTCCAGAGTAACTTTTGGTAGTCTCTAGATTACACTATAATAACTATGGTAAGTAATATGATGAAAGAAATTAAATATATATGAGGTTTGCAAAAAAAAAATTTAAAACTAAGACAGATAGATTATTTCATGTGAATTCACTCCGAAAAGAAGGTAAATATAGCTCATTGTGGGACATTATGAATCTCAACATGTCATAATGGTGATTAGATAATCATATATGTTCTTTTCCATGCACATCTATTCATGCAGATAAGTGTTCTCTACATCAAAATTAACAAAAAAAAAATCCACTCACATTATCTTAGTCTTATGACCATCTCTTAGTTATATTTCAAATATATAATCACCATTGACTAGTTAAGGAGACTCTAAACATACCACAAATACAAACAAAAATATGGATATTTTTTTGATATATATGCAAATATACACTAAATCATCCAAGCACACAAAAACACTCAGAAACACCTCCATACTTAAACCACATATTATCCTCAAGGTGTAGACAAGTAAAGTAAAATGTAATTTAAGTACAAAGAGATAAACAAATAAATAAATAAATAGAAACAATTAAGTGATCATTTAGTTAGAGGGTAATAGAGGTGAAAAATTACCACCATATTTTATATATCTTGTATAATTTAGTTAAAATTAAATATTCTTATTCTAATAAATATCCATTTTAGATCTTAATTTGATCTAAAATGGGTATTTTATTAAAAGCATATTTATTATTATTAAATACTTAATATAAAAGACATAAAATAGGGAAAAAAATTTCCACCCCTATTACTCACTATTAAATAAGCCCTAAAGAGTAGAAATATCCCCTATCAAATTGGGTTGCCTCCCAAATAGCATTTGTTTTTATATCTTTATCTTAATGCAATCTCAGTTTACTCAGTCAAGGTGGGTTCTTATTATAGTTGTACATCTTCAGAATTATGATCCATGAAGGCCTTATAATAGGGCTTAAGCTTGTGACTATTTAACTAGAACTCATTTCCCGTTTTCTCACTTTTGATTTGTATAGTGACATGAGGGAAAGCACGAGTAACAATAAAAGGACCAACCTATCTAAAATTCAACTTTATTAGGAATAAGAGAAGTTAAGAAGGGTAGAGTAACACTTTTTGGTCCAAAACACATGAATTTCCACGAATAATATTATCATAGAAAGCTTTTATCTTTTCTTTTTACACCATAGCACTCTCAGACAAATCATTCATTATCTCTTCAAGGTTATGAAGTTGTAGCCTCTTATGTGTTCTAGTAGAATCTATACTCGTGTTCAAGTTCTTCACAACCCACCATGTCTTATGCTCAAGCTCCATGGGTAAATGGCATGCATTTCCATAAACAATATGAAAGGGACACATGCCTATTGGTATTTTATAGACAGTCTAATAAGCCCACAAGGAATCATCTAAAAGTTGGATCCAATCCTTTTAATTTAGGCTTGCGGTCCTCTCTAGTATCTTCTTTATGTTCTACTTTCCCACTAGCTTGAGGGTTACATGGTGTAGATTTTTTTTGTGTAACCTTATACTTATATAGCAAAGCTTTGATCATCCTATTACAAAATTGTGGTCCTCCATCATTGATAATCACCCTAATCATACCAAACCTATAAAATTTATGAGATTGGAGGAAACGTGCAATTACACAAGAATCATTAGTGCCGGTGGCAATTACTTCCACCTATTTTGATACATAATCCAAAACTGAGAAGAATATAGGTATCCCTTATAAGAAGTAAATGGGCCCATAAAATCTATGCCTCACACATCAAAAGTTCTACAAATATAATAAAGGTTAAGGGAATTTGATCTTTAAGACCATTGTTACCTGATCTTTGGCATATGTCGCATCTTATATAAAAAGTGTTAGCATATCTAAATAGTGTAGGCCACTAAAAACCAGCTTCAAGAATGTTTAAGGCAATATTTTTGGCACCAAATTTTCCTCCAAAATTCAAAGTATGATAATTAGATAAAAATTCCCAAATTCAAAATCAATCACACATCTCCTCACTATACCATTAGTACCAAAGTTCTATAAATAAGGGTCATCCCGAACTAATTGATATGCCTTGTTTATAATCTTAATTCTCACAAATCATAGTATGTTATAAAGTGGATTATGAGTGACAATATATTTCATAATATGAGAAAAACATGTTGTCCTTATCTATATTCTGAAGAGCTGCTCATCCAAGTAATTCTCAATCAATGGTATAAGTTCACTATATTGAATCATAGAGCTCAAATGATCTGCTACTACATTATTAGTCCCTTTCTTATACTTAATCTCTACATCAAAATCTTGTATCAAGAGAATCCAACTCATCAATCATTACTTTGCTTCATTTTTAGATAATAAATACATTAATACTACATGGTCTTTAAAAATGGTAACTTTAATTTAATGTAATTTTTCAAGGGTAAACACCACCGTTAACAGCTATTTATTTGCAGTGGAGTAATCCAAATGGGAATTATTAAGAGTCCTTGATGTGTAATAGATGATGTATGGATTTTTTTTTCATTTATTTGTCCCAAGACTACACCAATTACATAATCATATGCATCACATATGATCTTAAATGGTAGGGACCAATCTAGAGGTAGCATCACCAGGGTTGTCGATAGGTGCTTTTTAAGCTCATTAAATGCTTGTTGACAATCCTTATTCTAATATAAAAAAAAACTACATATTTCTACAAAAGGTGTGTCAATGGTCATGCAATACTAGAAAATTCATTTATGAGCGATTGATAGAAGCCTACATTTACAAGAAAAGAGCTCACCTTTATCACACAAGTAGGAGAGGGTAAGTAGCGTAAAATATCTATCTTAACTTTATCAACCTCTAACCCCGTAAAGGAGATAATATGGCTAAGTAAAATTCCTTATGTTACCATAAAATGAAAAAAAAATTTCCAATTATGTACAAGATTAGTTTCTTTACATTATTTCAACATTAAAGTTAGATTTTAAGGCAATATTCAAAACTATCACCAAAGAAATTAAAATCATCCTTAAAAACCTCAATAATATTCTCCATGTAGTTAGAGAAAATACTAACTATACATCTTTGGAATGTACCAAAGGCATTGCATAGCCCAAAAAGGCATGTGTTAATAAGTAAATATGTTAAATGGGCATGTAAAGGTTATGTTCTCTTGATCTTACTCCACTATATGAATTTGGTTGTAATATGAGTACCCATCAAGGAAGCAATAATAGTAATGACTAGCTAACCTCTTGATGGTTGTGCAGGGAGGCTACATGGGTGGAGTTTTGGTAGGGAAGGGAGGCACGAAAGAGAAAATAGAGGGAGAAGTCAACAAGAGTGGTGGTGTGTTAACTTTGGTGGTGGGGAGGAAAATGAAACCAGAGGTAAGGGAGAAGGATAAATAAATGAATAAGAAGTGGTAGGGAAGGAGGAAATTGGAGGGGGTTAAATAGAGATAGGGAATGTGTGTGTGTGTGTAGGAACGCATGGTCAGGGGTGAAGGGAGGTAAAACTGATGGGGAAAGGGGCTGGTTTAGTCACATAGGGTAGGCAAGCGGGATTAGGTGGTCGTAGGGGATTGACCGGGGGTGCAGACATGGTAGGAAAGGGAGGCAGTGAGATTGGCATGCAGGCTAGGTAGAGAAGGGGAAAGGGAGAAGCCTGTAAGGGGAGGCATGTATGGATAGAAAAGGAAAGGGGGTGTGTAGGGTTGGACAGTGTAGGTATGGTGGAGAGATGGTGCAAGAGCTAAGAATGGAAGGAAAGGCATATGAGGAGAGAGTGTGCAGGTTTTGTTTGGCTAGAAGAGGAAATAAGGGGTGATGTAGGGAGATTTTGGATGTTCTAGGCGTAAAGGCATATATGAGGAAAGAGAAGAAAAGAAAGAAGGAGGGTGGGTTGGGCTAGGAAGGCCAGGGAAGAAGGTAAAAGAAAAGTAGGTGAGTTATGCTAGCTAAGGAAAGAAGAAATAAAGGAAGAGGAGGTGGGTTGGGGCACGACAGAGAAGATTGGGGAAAAGGAAAAGGAAAGAATATTGGGCTGGGGCATAGGGAAAAAAGTAAAGGAAAAGAAGAGAAAAAGAAAAGAGAAAAGAAAGAAAAAGGAAAAAGGAAAAAGGAAAAGAAGAAAAAGGGAAAATAAGAAATTAAATTTAGGTTTAGAATTAGAATAGAGTTAAATTTAGGTTTGGGGTGATATTAATTTATTCGAATTTAGGGCGTATGGTTAATAAAAATATGTCGGGTAAAATTATCGATTTAGGGTGGATTAAAAAAATGATAAGATAAAATAATTATAATAATTTATTAAACAATTTATCTAGATTGTGGATCAAGGGTTAACAAAAATGAATTAAGTTAATATTTAAAGGTTATACATATTTTTTTTGGATAAAAGACTAAATATTCTAAATTAAGTTTATTACATTTCAGGGTGTTACATAATCCCTTGGATATTTGGTTGGTAATCACCAATATATTTTAGATGAATGAGCATGAGTTGTGTGTAACCTTATTGTTTACATTTATCTGATATGATTATTACATTTCGATCATCGCATGTATATTTTGATGTTTTATACCATGTACTAGTGTAATGTATTTTATGGGTGTTTCTTGTAGGTTTTTCATATTAGTTCTATAGAATGGGTTATTTAGTACTTTTTTACTAAATGGTTCTTTTTTGTGGGCCCCTACCTGATCCATGGGCAGTGGTCTTTGGAGGTCAGCTTGCAAGTGCAACCAAAGGCTAGTAGTATTGGTTGAGAGTAGGGCTATCCGGTGTCATTTTAGGTGTCTTTGATTTTATCTATATTTGGAATATTATCTCCTTCTATATCTTTTCTTATTTGAGTTTTGTAACCACTGATAATGTTTATTTTTAAAATGATATCAATATGTCATTCTGTCTATTCTATTTATCTTAAATGTGTTATTAATTTAAGTAGAATAATGGTTTAACTTTAGTACTTGGTGTGAGAATGACAGAGGAAATTGGACTAGTACCAAATGTGGTGGTAACACTCTATAATTTTATTTATTTTAGTTTCCACAATTAATTATTTAAATGAAAATTTCAAGTCATAGAAGTGGAGGTATTACAACTCGGGGTAATTTGTATGTGGTCAACATAATTGACCACATACTATATTTGGAACTCGTGCTAAAGCGATTAAAATCATCTGACACTAACCCTAATTGTAAATTTTGCATATCGGCTTTAAAACCTAGGTGATTTGCATCAAAATTCTTCCACACTTCACCATCAACAACAATATGTAATATCCCTAGCTATGTTGATAGGCCCTTTAAATGCCACCTCATGTCTTGAGTTGTGTTTGCAAGTGTTCAATCTCTTTAGCCTCGTGGTTAGAGAGAAGTACCGCATAACCTTATGAGGTACTTTCTTACATGTTGTAGCTTCATCTATCCAACGAGATGTACCATATATTAGACAGTTGTCTCCATCTAAATTTTCCTTCAAATATAAAGTGCAATCATATTTGCACACATGGATGACTTCATAACCTAAACCTAGCTTCCTCATCCTCTTTTTTGCCTCGTAGTGTAATTCAAGCAACTTAATACCTTGGGGAAGAGATTATTTTAGCAATTCAAGTAGCCTATCAAAATACTTATTTTCCCACTTATTTAATATCTTATGATGCAAAAACTTCACCAAAAAATTTAAAGACAAAAATTCTTACACCTAGGATACAACTTAGCCTCCATCTCTTAGAATAATTTGTCGTAATATGAATCATTTTCATTTCCCTCTAAGTCATTATTTGTAAGACCATGCACTTCATTGTTAATATTAGCTTGTGTTTCATTACCACTACCAACCAAATCACCTAGTATATCTTCCATCTTATCTTTTCCTTCATTAACTATATGTGTTAATTCTATCTCAATTTCTAATTCACCATGATAAACCCACACATCATAGTTCTATATGAGCTTACTCCACATTATGTGGTACTTAGTATCATATATAGATCACCACTCCATGTTATTAAACTTTGTGGATGGACAACGAATGCAACCATATTCCTTCCGAATACATGGTATAACCATTCTAATGAATGTTTGAATCCCATTCCAATTTTTTTTTATTTTTGATTATTTAGCAATGTCCAACTTTTATCGATGTTATTTTATCTATATGAAATAAAATTTACGAATAATTAATTATACAATATTGTTTCTATTAAGAGAAATTGTTTATGTACATCAAACAACAACGTTACAAAGTACAAACAATATTGACCTTAAATAATCATTATACATAAAAAAGATGTTATAACTCAAAATAGGGTTCTTTGTTGAATACCCTTGATTAACCATTCATTTCTCTACTCTCATAAGATCTTTTACTCTCTCTTCTTTAGAAGAAGGTGCATCCATTTTATAGTAGTCACTAAGATAATCTAGGTATGCGCTTGCTAATATTGTAACACCCCAAAATTTTAAAACCTAAAATTAAATATTTAACCTTTTCTTTAAAATATTTTAATCTTAAATTAATAACTTAATTATTTTGTGGACCTTTGATATACAAAAATAGATATAATTATTTAATAAATTAATATAAATATTTTCATCATTTTATCTTACTCTTTTTATTTAAATAAATCTCCAAAACTATAATTTTACCAAAATTATTTTCCTACATTAATACCTTAATTTTTAGATAAATTAATTTAATATTTTTCTAATAGCCTATTTTAATCTAAATTCTAATCCTAACTCTAAAAATATTTTTCTTTTATTTTTCTCCTTTCCTTTTTTCCTTTTTCCTTTTTTTTTGCTTCCTTTTCTTCTTTTCCTTTTCTTTCTTTTCTTTTTCTTATTTCTTCCTTGGGTTAGCCCAACCCTTCTCTTTCTCCTTCTCTTCTTCTTCTACTCTTCCTTTTTCTTTTCTCTCCTTTCCTCTTTGGGCCAACTCAGCACCGCCTCTTCTTTTTTTTTTTCTCCCTCCCACGCGGGCCGGCCTACCTTGCTTTGTTTTCTTTCCCTCCCACACAACCATTCCCCTTATTCTTCCTCCCCTTCCCTTTCATGCCTTCTCCCTTCTTTTTCCAACACCCCTGCACCCTGCTAGCCTGCATCTCCCCTCTGCCCAACTAGACCCCCTACACCATGCTCCTCCCCTATCATCCCTTTGTTTTCCATTCTCAACCTTACATCCCCCTGCTTCCCATCCCCTGATGCCCCTTCATTCCATTTTTTCCACCCCTATTACATGCCCTACCCCTACCCTACAACACCCTATTACATCACCTAACCCCTACACACTACATGCCGCCCTCTCCTCCTTTTCTTTTTCTTCTCCTTTTTCTCTTCTTCTCTACCCCATTCTCCCTCGAGCTTAGCCTTATCCCCCAATACTCTCTTCTCTTTTTTCTCCTTCTTCCGTCCTTTTTTCCCATTCTCCATCCCTATAGCCCCTCTCCTCTGTCTCCACTACCCAACCAACCACCACATTGTTGTATCCTACACCCTACCTCCCCCTGCATTGCCCCGAGCAACCACCACTAGCCACCTCTAAAGCCTACCCTCTCCTTTTTCTCCTTATCTTACTTGACTCCCCTACATCCAAAACCTTAGCCACATTTTCCCCTCCCTTTTCACTGCCACTATAGCCTCCCCTCAACTGCCTGCCACCACCTCAACCTCCTCTTGCACCACCTTACCCGATCCACCCTGGCTCTCCCCCTTCTCTTTATCTTCTCTCCCTTTCTTCCTCTTCTCCATACCTTCTCTACACCTGTCTCTAGCAACCCCACCTCCGCCTCCAAGCTACCACACCACGACCTCCAACCACCACCCGCCTCCTACCTCACCTCTACACCTAACAACCACCACCAACACCCCCATCACCTCCCTCAACCCTGTACTCAATCCTCCCCCTCCTTCCTTTTTACTGTCCCCTTTTCCATTCCTTTGGCCATATGGTTCGCATGGCTCACGCTCCATGGGCAGCGTGAGTTATGCTATAATTTTGGTATATATTTTTAGATAATATTAAGGTATAAGGTAGTTTGGTAATATTATAGTTAATAAATTTTTTTAATAAAAAATCATTCTTTATTTATCTAATATTAATATTTAAGTTGTGATATTATGTTAGGTGTGAAATTTTATTAAATGAAGCTTAAGCATTTTAAATAAGATACCAATAAAGTTTGACTTTTGCTAAAAATAAGGTAATTGTTATACCCCCACTAAAGTGTATGGATTATCATATGTTAGCACATTAAGGTTTTTAACATGTTGTTTGTGTAAATATGATGTGTTACAAATAATTCCACGATTATCATGTTATCTTGGAAAATAGAAAAATAATGCATGTATCTTGTGTGGGTTGTGACGTGTGTGAAAGGATGATTTAGAAGGGGCTTAATGTTTGATTATGGGTGTTATGGGTATATGATGCTATGCTAAGTAGGTGTAGACACTTGTAGTAATAATCTTACTAGTCTAAGCCTAATCAGGATGCTTAATGTGTTATATATGTTGCTAACAATAGAGATAGGAATTTCGTGTATTATAAATACATGTGTTAGTATAAATCAATGTTTTATGGTCTAGGTGTATTTTGTTAATTTTAATGTATGGTGTTGATCATCCTAATAAAATTGCATGCCAAGTGTCATGTAGTGTTGAAAATGATAATAGGGGTTTGTGGCATAGAAAATACATGTTCCGTCATGAATAATAACATTATATTTTCTAGGGGCATTTTGGCAATTTTGCATGTAAAATGGGGGTTATCTTAATCAAAATGCATGATAAGTAATTATCAGTGCTAAGTATGATAATAGGGGTTTGTGGTGTCCGTAATGCATAGGGCTATAAATGATCCGAGCCAATTCGGTATTCTACTCAGCTCAGCTCGGTAAAAGCTCGGTTTGACTCGTTTGTTTAGTTAAACGAGCCGAGAATGAGCTCAAAAAAGTGAGGCTCAATTCATTTTTTAGCTTTGGCTCATGAAATCGGTTCGTTCATTTAGTTAAAAGAGCCAAGCTCGAGCCTTATTTTAGGCTTGTTTACAGCCCTAGTAATGCATGGTTGGTTATGATTATCAATATTTTATGATCTAGGGGCATTTTAGTAAATTTACATACAAAATGAGGGTTACCTAAATAAATATGCATGGCAAGTAATAATTAGTGCTAAGAATGATAATAAGGGTTTTGTGGTGTTAGTAATGCATGTTGGGTATGATTATTAATACTAAATGATATAGGGGCATTTTAGTAACTTTATATGTAATATGGTAGTGAGTCTAATAAATACGCATGATAAGCATAAAATGATGTTAAACATAATAATAGGGGTTTATTATCTTAGTATCATTTATTTGAGTATGATATTCAATAAAATATGGTATAAGGGCATTTTTGCAATTTTACATGTAAAATGGTATTTAGTCTAATAAACATGCATGGTAGGTATAAATTGATGCTAAATATGATAATAAGGGTTTATTATCTTAGTATCAATTATTTAAGCATGATGTTCAATAAAATATGGTTTAGGGGTATTTTAGTAATTTTACATGTAATATGGAAATTAGTCTAATGAACCTTCATGACAAGGATTAAGTGATGCTAAATATGAGAATAGGGTTTTATTACCTTAACACTGCCTATTCAAATATCATCATAAACATTATAAGGCCTAGGGGTATTTTGATAATTTAGAGAGTATCATAACAAATATGCATGGTTAGGAGTAACTTGGTAAACCAAGGTATGCTATGATGTTATTTTCATAAACATGTAGTAAGGGAATTAATTGTTGATTAAGCATGAGAATGTGCGTTGGTTGTTCTAGAGGTGTATGTTAGGGTTCTATGTGTAAAATAGTCATTTTGTATATTGACTTCATGATCGATGATTTAATTATGATGTGTTATTCTTTTTATGACATGTGATAAATAAAAATTAATTCTATGACGGAAGTGGATGGTAAAGAGGTAGCCTTATCCTTAAAGGTATTTTGGTCATTTTGACCAAAGATGCCTAAGTGTGAGTGTTGGAGCCTAGGATGGCTTTAATGGACTTTTTATGTTGACAATGATAATAATAATGATTTTAGTTACTTTATAATATTGGAAACAAATAAAAATGGTTAAATATGTGATTAATATGTACTTCTCATGGTCATTTTAATTAAAATACTAATATTTAGGGTAAAAGACCTCTGAAATGGTGGCTCTTTAGAGGTTGGTATCCTAAATAGGTGGTTTAGCCTATGATTATTCTAGATTTTTCTGGAGTGCCTTAGTGCCCTAACAAGGCCCTACATCTTACTCTATTGACCTCTACAAACCTAATTAGGAGGTATGCATACTTATGAAATAGGTGTCATTATCGATAAATTATTGTGTGCTTTTATGTACTAGTACAACCATGGTACATTTACTTTTTTAGGTTGATAGTCGGTAGGATACTATGCTACTTTTATGTTTCAGTATGACTGATGTATCTTAGTGTCTCCAGGTTCATAATCTACCCCTCGAGTAAATAAAATGAAATTGTGTTATATTTAATGGAAAGTCACCAATTACTTACAGTGGAACACCATATAGGTCGGGACCATATGTATTATGTTTATCGGTCTATCAGTGAGAATAGTATCAAGATCATTCTATCCGAGATTGTATTATATTTACCTATTCATCGATGAGAATAGTGTCTAGGAGAGTATTGCCTTAGTCTTGTTATATTTATCGATCCACCAGTGAGAATAGTGGCCATGAGTGTGTTACCCTGGGTTATATTATATTTACCAATTCAATGGTGAGAATAGTGGCTAGGAGCTTACTACCCTAGGTTATATTATGTTTATTGGTCCACCGGTGAGAATAGTGGGATTTCCAAACCTACATGTACATAATTCAAGAGATAACTAATTTAACACCGATGGCTTGAGTATAGATAACCATAAATGAACTATTATGACTTACTGGTGTGATTTAGTAGCAGTCTTGGTGCCTACTGGGATGGATTGCGTATGATATTGTATTGATGGGCCTATAGGCCTACCTATGAGTTAAGTGGATAGTGTATGGTTGAGTATGGTGTTGGCTCCCTAATCATACTATAAAAAGCATTGTTTGAGTGCTCCATTGGTAATTTCTATTATTTCTAAGTGAATGAGCATTGTTAGTATGTGATCTTGATGCATGTGGCTATCTGTATGATTATTGCATTTCAGTTTATATATGTATAATCCCATATTCATGTGTTTGATGTGTAGCAACTGACGCGGGCCTTACATATTAGTCTTGTATAATGGATTACTTGGTACCATAATACTAAAGGGTCCTTTTCTTGGGACTCTACTTATTCAATAAGTAGTAGACTTTACAAGTTAGCTCAGAAGTGCTCTTCAAGATTTACTCTTGGGTTAAGAGTGTATGATAATTTAGGAAAAGTTGTTTATTTTCCTTATAATCTCTTATATTATCTTTTCACTGATTTTATTTTGTAACCATAATTAGTGTGTTGTATTTCTTGTATTCTAACTATTGTGATACTCTATTTTATGATTATATCTTTGAGTTTGTGTAAAGTATATTTTTTTAACCTTAGCACTTAATATTGGAACAGTGGTGGATAATCAGTCTGGTATAAGTGTGGTGGTAGCACCCTAGACTTTACCGTATTTGCTTCTGCAATGACTTTTAAAAATAAAATATTTCAGTAGTAAATTTTAGGTATCTTATGCCAAGATGCCTGATCACCATCAATAGCTATCAACTCTGTCGCCATCTGGTCATAATGTCTCATAAATTGTCCACGATCAATAATACTAAAGTATGAAGCATCAGTGACAAATAAATCCATATATCTTTCTCTTGTAGCTACCCATGGCTGAATTTGTTGCAAGGTTAGCAAAAGATAATATGACTTGAACTTAACTTATTCAAATATAAACCCTAGCCCACCAAGCGATGTAGCACATTATGTACCTAACTAATATGGTTTCTAATTTTTCCCATCTAGAGATATACTATAGTAGTACAGAGGGTACTCGTCAAATAAACAATGTGTTGTGGCCTTATAAAAAAGAAAAATTGGTATAAATAATACTTTATCTAAAGTTAAAATTAATCTATTAGCTCAAAGTATTGTTAAGTTATTACTGTACATATTGGTTAATAATATTTTATCAAAAGCTAATAACAAACTTAATTATAATTATTATACCATTTTAATAATAACTTATTTAATGACAACAATATTATCTTAATTTCAAGCACTATAATCTAAATTTATCTTATTTAATAGGATGTTATAACTTTTTTTAATGCAATTATTAGTTACTTCAAAATAATTACTTCATTATTACAATTACATATAGATTATTCCACATATTTAATAATCACAATTACTAACATACATAAATAATCATCACTACAATTTTTATAATTTTTTAATAATAAATTATTTAATCACAACACATATATTTAATCACAATTACCAACACACATATACAAATATCATCATATATACATTTATTCGCAACACATACATCAATAAAATTATAATCACATTTAACATATATATATATATATATATATATATATATATATATATCTTCTCCAACATTTTTATAATAATTAATCATAACATTAAAAAAAATACAATATCTGTTGAAAGACTATGCCGAGTGATTCTTTCTCCAACAACCCGAAAATTTTCAAAAATTCACAATTTTTTCATTAACTAATTGTCTAAAAAATAACCAAATTAAATACAACAAATGGGTGGCAGTAGTCTAGATTAGTGGCAAAAGTAGTGGACTAGCAACAAAGGCAGAGGTGGAATTGAGGGAAATTCAGAAAACCATAAAAATCAAAGAGAAAACTAAATGTACATCAACTAATAAAAATAATACACATCATAGATACAATAAATTAACAAAAAAAATATTATTTTATTTACCTTAGATTAAGGAAATGAGAGGAGAGAATGTTAATGACGATGAAGGAAAAAAATGCGAGGAAGAGAGAACGTGATAGTTAAGGGAAATGAGACATGCGAGAGTTTTATAAGCATTTTAGCGATGATATTTTGGTTATTAGCGGCGACATGTAGTTGCTAATAATGCATTGTTGAATAAATATTTTTCCTCCAACCAACCCCACAAAAATTTTGGCCAATCGGTCATTGTTAATAATATTTGAGCTAAAACTTTTAAGGATCGAAAATTTTGGGTTGAATTTTTACCATATTTTTATATAGTGACAACAGTATCATTGTGAATAATCTTTAAGGATGAAATTTTCTTACAGATTTTAAAATATCCAAAATTACTTTTAGGAACGATAATATGTCACAATTAAAAGCGTTGCCATGAATTAACATTTTCTCTTGCAGTGTTAATAACATAAAACACCTATTTGAAATGTGATGCCAATAAAAGTATATCTTTTTATGACTAAGTCTGGAAAGATCTACCCTTGTAAACTCCACTTTCTTAGTATAAACACCATTTTGATTGCCAATTCATTTGCAGTTGAATAAAGGAACCCTAAACGAGCTATAATTCAATAGCTACATACACCCAATCACTCCATAGTATATTATGGAAACATAAATAGGGTTTTTGTATCTAGCACTTGTTATATGTAAAGCTTCATATGCTATATTCACATCATTATTATGCTTGATAGTCTTTTCATCTTGATCTTCTATATAGAAAGCACTACCACCAATCACGTACGAGTTTTAACACAATACTTTCTGACAAAAGGGATATGATAACGCCCCTGTGATGCTAACTATTCAAAACCTCTATGCCGATTATTCTAAACCACATCTAGGTATTTATTTAAAGCATAAAAAATATTAATGTTTTTTTTTCAAATGATCCTTATTTCTATAGTATTATGACATAGGAATAATTTTACAACTACATGTGCTTAAGAAAAGAGATAGAAAATAATATTCAAACTAATATTATTATCATTTATTACTACCTGATTTGGTAAATTTATATATTTATCAATTGAATTTCAAACAAACACATATATTTCAACAACATTATCCAACTATATTAACAAACAGAAATAGTTAATAGCTGACAAAATCAATTATTTTCCAAAAATAATTAAAACCTAAGATCGTTAGAGTGAGAATTTAATCTTTGTAACTCAAGACTTGTCATTATGTGTGTGGAGGGGGTTAGATGTTAACCATACCGATAGGAGTGTTCATAATTGAATATTCGTATACATCGGATTCGATATCTATTCTACATCTCTTAAGTTGAATATTCAAGTTCCTAAATATTCAAATTCAATATCCATATTAAAATGCTATTTGAACAATCTTAATAACTTTTACAATTTAAAAAAAAAAATAAAGATTGTATATCTGTTTAGATTAATATCTATTTGAGTATGAGTATATTATTATTTTTTATAAAAAGAGTGTTAAAATATTTTTATTATTATTTAAATTATAAAAATAAATAAATTTTAAAAACTCAACACTATAAAATCACAATATTATGATATAATGTTAAAATAATTTTAAAAATACCGAATATTTTTTCAAATAAGATAATTCATTTAAAACATAGATATCATAATTAATATTGAATATGAAAGAAAAAATATCAAATTTTCTCAACGTTAAATAAAATATATTAGATTTTTGGATTTCTACTTTTTACATGGTCCTAATTACGAGTATAATAATATAATATCATACCTTCCCATTCTTTTCTGTATGTATGTATGTATGTATGTGTGTATATATATCAATCAAACGAAATGCTTATTCCTTCTTTACTACTATGTCAAAGCGTTTACCAATTAAAATGCATCTTACGACAATCTGTTGCCATGTTCCACCTTTCGTTTTATATTTCCATCATCTTACATTTTCAACAGACGCAGTCACCAACTAACATTGCCTCTCAATATAAATATACCCGGAAATCATTACCTTGTGTTCAGATAATCGATCCTTCTCTCCGCTCTCTAAGATACATAGGCGAAAAGTGAGGGGAAAGCTTAGGAATACATTGCTAGCTAGCTAGAGAGATGGCTGGCGTAAAGCACATGGCCACGGTACAATTGGTAACGGTGGCGGCGGCATTCTGGCTAATCAAGGGCATAGCTGCAGCGACCATAACTGTGGGTGGTGACGCAGGTTGGGAAGAACCCAGCAGCTCCACATTCTATGCCGACTGGGCTTCCAAAAACAGCTTTGCTGTGGATGATGTGCTTGGTAAATGACTTGTCGACCTTTTCTTATGAAATGCCTCATTATCTAGTTCTCTTCATCTTTCTGTTTTCACCCTTTAAATTTCTATTATGTGTCAACTTTTCTCTCTCTCTCTCTCTTTTTAATGTTCAAGAATGAGAGGTAGGAAGCCGAGTCACATAATTACAAAACCAAGAAAATTTATCATGTTCTTCTCCCAAATTATAGTGCTATATAATTAAGGATCAAATGATTTCATGTTCTTCTCGCCTACAAATGGGGACAAAGTCTCTTAACACATAAACTGCCAGCAAATAACAAATCTAAAATAAGACTGGCAGGATCAGACGTGCGTTTAAATTTACAGGCATTATAAACAGACTGCATCTAACCTTTACCGTTTGATGAATTCGCAGCGTTCAAGTGGACCGGATCCCACACGGTTGCAGAGGTTACGCAAGATGCATATACCAGCTGTGACATAGCCGCCAAACCTATTGTACTTCATATGAAATCCCCTGTGAGCATAACTTTAACCACAGCGGGAGACAAATACTACATCTGCACCATCAACGACCACTGTAAAAATGGTCAAAAGCTGGCCATCAATGTTGGCGTTGGTGGAAACTCATCGTCTGTTCCGTCACGATCCTCAAGAACCAATGGAGCTACATCTTTTTACTTGGGAATCTTTGTTACCTTTTTGTTCCTTGCTCTAGGCTTGCCATGTTAGTGTCTTATTCATATGTACGCAGTCGTTGACTTCCTATAGCAACTATTACGGATATTATCTTGAAGAATAAAACTCGGATACGCAGATCACTTGTCCACGATTTATCCTTGACTCTTCTCCGTCTCCTTCTTTTTTTATTCCTAAATAAATAAATTCCCGTGAACCGGTACCTTATGCCTTGTTTAGCGATCTTTTGGTTGGAATTAAGGAGACCAAAAAAAATTTGTTTTTTAAGAAACGATAAAAATTGATTTGTTTGAAAGTTAAAAGTAAGTCATACTTTTTTTTACCTAATTTTATCTGCATTTAAATTCTACTTATTGACTAGTCATTTTCTCTTTTCGCCTCATTTTTATAAATAGAAAAATAATTATATTTATTATTAAGGAGTGTTATTATAATTTATATATTATTTCTTGTGTAGTATATTAGTGAATAAAATATAAAAATACTACTACTTTTTAGATGATATAGTAGTAAACCAAAAATAAAATTATATTACGCCTGAGGAAAAAAATTTCAACAAATTATTTCCATTAAACATAACTTACTTAGGAAGCTTCTTGGGGTGATCAACTTCTTTATCATCACCACTTCCTTTAAATCCAATTATGATGGTGTTATCAAAGGGTATATAAAGTATTAAATTTACAGCCTCTTTTTTCTTTCACTAGTTTACAGCCTCTTCGATATGGGTTTTTTAATTGAAAAATTCATTTATTATTGTAAATATCCTATTTACATATTGTAGATGTATAATTTATAAATATATATTGTTTTAAACCCTAGGCGTAATACTAGTATTATTACTATAAGTTGTAATGACTTTCCTATTATGACTCCCTAGCTATATTTATTCTTCACATTCTTTTATATTATCTAACTCCTTCTCATAAGTATGTGTATTATATATGTGGGATATTGTGAATTGTAATTGTAAGAAAGAACTCACACATATCAATGAAAATTAGAAGTCACATTCTCTCTTCATCTCTATATTATTTTATTATCTTACTTTGAGTTTATTAATATTACAAAACTTTATCAGCATGATTATGCTCTAGATGATATGTATGTATGTATGTATGTATGCTTATGTATTGATTTTGTCCGTGATGTTGACAAATAACTATGGAGTTGATGTCAAGTTTGATCATCAATATGTTCCATATTCATTAGTCGTCATTTTATATAAATATAATTATTATGCGTCAAATAGGACTAATCTACATTTTTGATTTCTTGTGTGATATCTTAATTTTTAAAGGTATATAAAAGTTCATATATGTGACATATCTTGTAATCAAGTAAAATTTAAGAACATCAATCCCCCACTTAATATAAATTGATTAAGAGTTTTAAAGGAGATATAGTATGATCCTAAAATTAGCTCAAGATAAGAAATTTCATTTTTATCTTCCCTTTTCTTTATTCTTATGCTAATTGATATTTTTATTAATTTTAATTGTATATATTGGCATTATGTAATTTAATTTGATTGTATGTGTAATGATCCCCCTTCCAATTATAAGATGTAGGATATAGATAGATGACAGTAGAAGGCTAAAAGTTATTCGTTCAATCAATTTAAATTGGATCTAATATATATGATCAATTCAATGATCCAAAGTGATGGATTAGCAGCCATATTTTCCATCACTATATGTAAATCTCCATCACTTAAAGATGATGAAAATCCATATAAAGTGGCAACATGTATAAAATTACTTAAATTTATATGTAATGGATTGGCGGTCTCATTTTTCATCACTGCATATATATCTCTTAAAGTTGATTGGAGAATATAGTGCAAACCTTCATTAACCTAAGTTAATGGAGGGCCACCAAAAATGGATAATTTTGTCCCACATACCCAAAGTATGGATGGGTGATTGCACAAGTATTGGTAGAAGCATGAACCTCAAAACTAGGTATATTATTTAGAAATATGTACTTAAGGTGCAAAAGGAAATGATACAATTGAGGTGAATGCTAAAAGCTTGGCCTAATGATTAAATGGTCTTGAATATTGAATGATTAAAAGGTGATTAATACCTTATGTGCAATTTGATCAAGGAGATCAAATAGTTGAAAGTCTTTTAAGACTTATATGATATTGGTAAAGAAGATCATATGGTACTAAATATTTCAAGTGCTTTTTGGTGTTCTATAGATCCCTACACTAATTTTATTTTTGCATTTTCTAGTTATGCAATTTTAATTCTTACAATTTAGTTTCTGTAATTTTGACTTTTGCAATATTTAAAGCATTTATTCTAATCACAAAGTAGTGATGATGGCTTTATGCATAATTTGGCAGCCACGTATTCATGAGACTATGAACCTACTTTGCAAATTAGAAGTGGTCAAAATATACCATATTCATGTCTCCTTCACCACCGCCGCAATGGTTGGAATATTTACAATAATCTTTCCATTATATTATAATGTTAGCAGGTAGAGACATTTGATGGTTGAAGTTTAAAGATTCCTATCCAATAAGTAGCTTGATGGTTGAAGCTTGAAGCATACCATTCAATTATTAGTGTAATATTTGAAACATAAAGTTCCCCATTTGATATAAGTAATTTAACAGTAAAGGCTACAGGCTTCATATCTTATAGAATTAAAAATTTATTTGATTGAAATGCCATTTTGCATTATATTTTAAAGGTGAAGTATTTTAAGAGCTTATACATGACAATAATATACAAGTGTATGTGGCTTGATAAACTTCTTAAATGGTTTCTTGACTTAACAATTGGATAACAAAATTATGCATGATATTCATATTATACCTAAGTTCCTGGAGAACTTATTGTGGTCTATCAGTATTTGATGGTATTATTACCAACAAAATCAACTAGAAGTAAGTCTGAGATAAATGCGTAATATATGCATTTTGTGTATTTGAAAAACCAAAAGGTTTCATTAACTAGAAGTTAGTAGACCATAAAAAAAATATCTTTGTGGCATGAGAAGTGAGATCACATTAGTACAACAATGATAGGAAAGATCATTGATACCTACATGAGCACCCACGTAGAATCCCGAAGATTCTTTTTAATTGGTGATCTCATATGAATGATATATTATTCTTGGAAATTTTATATTCATGATAATGTAAGAAAATGTAAAATCTTATATGTCTCAATAGAATTTAAGTTGACACATATGGACCATTTAGATTTACCATGGTATATAATGATGCATCAATGTCATGTTATATTTTGCAACTAATATTATTACATTGATACAAAAGTTAATAGCAATCCAATTAGGGTAAAAATACAATCTATGCTTCAAGTTAGAAGCAAAATAACCTTGTAGAATCATTGATTATGTATTTGATTCATAGACCCTTATTAATGAGGCCTAGAAGTGATATGTTAATATGCATGCAATAATTTTTGGTACGTACCAATTGCATATCACATTACCTCTTAATCTAGGTCAATTGGAATGAACCTAATGTTTATTTAAAAAAAATAGATGAGTCTTATGTGTGCCTATACTTTCCTATGGATATGGAATTGAGCCATAAAGAAGGCTAATAATGTTTGTTCCCTTAGCCTCAAGGGTAGAGAGGAGGAGATTGATATTATAAAGTAAGCATGCACATAGAAGATGTATTCTATGAGATATGGACCCAAAGGAAATTTAAAGTGCACTTGATTATACTTATGCTTGCTAGATGTAGCTTAACTACAATTTGCAATTATTATGAAACCAATATGTGTGCATATTGGAGTCTTGGTTGGATGGGTGAGTCCAAACCTAGTTGGTTTTAAAAGACTAGTTAGCTAATAAAGAAGAAAAAGGAAGCATATGATCCTAAGATTTACAAGATATCCTTTTTTTTTAAAATGAAAATAAAAAATTGGATTTTAATACGAGATATAAAAATAGAATTCTGTATTTTTATTATTTTTATATTAATAATGGAAATTAATTTCCTTTGCTATGAGAAATGATTACAAACAACATTTTGATATTTAAATTCGTTCATTATAAAGCAAGAATATAATTACATAGATATGATAATTGGTTTTTTCTGAGGTAAGGTTTGGTTTCAATGCGATATGTCTATGAGAAATTTCATTTGGAGTAAAGATTTGTGAAGTTTTTTAGGATAAAAAATTTTACAAATTCATTTCCAAAGTAAAATTCTCCCTATAACTATCTCATCCAAATGAAGCCTAAGATATTAAGAATATATTTGAGGAAATGGTTTAACCTCTAATTACTACTTTTATATCATAGTTTTTAAAATTTTAGTAAGAACATATTCTTAGTGGATCGCCTTTGCTACAAGATTAGAACTAGGTATTGGTCTCAAATACCTATTTTTCTATTCTTAGAAATGCTTGTATTAGTAAAATAAATAAATAAATAAAAACTTGAAAATAGACATAAACCACAAGAACATCATATCTTCAAACTAGCTAAAATAACCTCTTGGTCACTGAGTGTTTAACATTTTTAATTTATATATACATTATAAGAATCCAATTGCCTTTTTCTTAAAAGCCATGGTGCAAAACTATACAACCTCACCTATATCAAAGGTCCATCAAGCTAGTGATGTAAAAATCTATCCGTAATTTTATTTTGGGTGACTTAATATATAATTAGTAGATAATATATTGACTAATTAAAGAATTTACATGGTGACCAATTCTCTATGAAGATAGGTGTGGTCCTAATTCGGCGATGCTATGAAAATGAGTTCTCAGTGGTGGGTTGTGGTGTTTGGATATAATATTCACAATTTCACCCTATGAAGATGAGACATGTGGATGCATGTGATATGGTAGTTACTTATTTATTTTTTCTCAAAAAGACATGATTAGTTTTGAAAATTCCTAAGTTAGTCCTAACGTTCCCTAACGGATCTTGTATGGCATTGGGTTGGTCTCAAGTTGATATTTCATAAAGCTTCACTCCCTAAAACTAACTTTTTAATTCCTAGTCGTACCATATTTTCTTGTTTCCTTTGCCCTAGTTTCACCTATATATGTAAGAAACCTTGTAGTCATTTTCAGACATAGAAATCATTATACATATTTTCTAATTTTTATTTTCACCTCTCTCTCCTTACTATTTTCTCTACAACACCCTAATCATGTTCACTACTATGAATCAACAATTAATAATGGCACATAAATGACGGTTTATCCGAAATCATTGACAAAAGCAAGAAAATTTGGGTGCGGAAATGTGGAACAATTTTTGAAAATGATTCCATACATTAACCGTTAATAAAATGAATGAGCCTTTATTTTGATAATGATTATAAATGTAAATTTTAACAAAACAAAAATGGCCATCACATTTTAATAATGGTTATGTTGATAACCATTATCAAGATGAAAATGGCCTCCACGTTTTAATAATGGTTATGTTTATAACCATTAAACATAACCATTATCAAAACATAGCACAATAAACACCCATTGCTTCCCTCTTTGATCTTTACATCTGTTTCAGAAATTTAATTCTCTTTTGCTCTATCTTGCTCTCAATCCTCATCTTTGTTTTATATTTCGATGATTGTCATCATTTTGTTGGTTGAAAACCATTGTTCCTCAGTCTTTCTTGTTAATAACTATTTTTCTTCTCCTCCCATTGTTGTCGTCATTTTTTGTCTCTTGTACTCGGCCAAGGTTCCATCTGTCCTTCACCCCTCCCTCACCTCCTTTCCTCATTTATTCAAACCATCCCTTTCCCATCTCCTTTGCATTCTCTTTCCCCTCTCCTTTACATTCTATTTTCCCCTTCCATTCTTGGATCCTACAGCCATACCAACCACCTCTACCTCCCTACCTTAACAACCCTTTGTAGGTTTGGTGATCGTTGCCATCGTAACCTCCCATCAGTTTCTTGCTTGGCACTGAAGGTTCTTATTTTCATATTCTACTAGGTATAATTTTTTTTATGTTTCTTTTATTATAAATATATATGTGTGAATGGTAATTAATAGGTATTACATGTGTTCTCTTTTGTATGATATATCTTTGCTTTTATTATTGTGTTATTATGCTTTTTAACTACACCTTGGGTTTGTTCCTCTATATATTTATACATGCATAACCGTAGATTGATGCCTTTGATATTACAAAAAAATACTATAAATATATGCATGCATGTTGGTATAATATGTAGCTAAAAAATATTACATAATTTATTAAATTTTTGCTGATAAAATGCTACTGTTTGTATGGTGTGGATGCACCTCTGATAAAGTAATGTTGATATAAGTTTATATATATGGGTATATTGTTAGGCTAATATAATATTTTTTTAAGATATTATATTATATATTTATGATGAATAAGGCTATAGAATTTACATATTTTATAATTTAAAAGAGTGAGACAACAATCTTAGAAACATGATTTGGTGGTTATTATCTTTTATAGGTAGTGAGATGTCACACTTACCTAATATTTACGTACCTCCACCATATTTGTGAATGGCGCCTAATACGGACTTTTAAAGTTATGTGATATGCTTATACGATGAGCTTAGTCATTTATTTATTAAAGGTTCGTACTTTGAATCGTTCCGTTCTAGATCATATCACTTGTTGTTGACACTGCCTTGGATTGATCCATGACCAAGGGCTTTATCTAGTTATTTATCTTTATTTGTGCACCATACTAATGCATCACACCCTCTAGTTTTTTAGCATGAGGTGTTTGTGAGAGGTTTTGATCAGATACCTAGACAGCTATTGGTGATAGATGACGAGTGGAGGTTTTGTCATAACTTACCCCCGAGTATCCACCCTAGTTACCCTAGAATGTATAACTAAAATCTTCATTAATGATGTGAGGGAGCAGGTAAAATACTGAGATGAGTAGACTCTGAGACTAAAAGGTTTTAGTCGGCCTAGGCAAGGTTATTGACGGATTTCATAAGATGGTTTGGGGTGTTCTTAGTTATGTGTTTGGGTTATAGCAGCCTTTTGATGTATATAATGCCGTTATTGCCTTAGGTTTCTTCTTAACTTTTGGGTCTTACTTTAAACATGTAGTGTGTGTTTACTTTTAAATTTAAAACCCCTGTGTAAATATTTGATATCTATATATATATGAACTCTTTCTAAGTAAGAACGATTTATGTATTGGTTTATTTTTATTCCCTTATTGGGATGGTTTGCATATATAGCGACAAAATATCATTATACATTATAGAAATATAAATTCTTTATAACTATGAGTGATTTGTGAATTAGTAAGGGATACAGAAATGTGTTAGAATTCTTTATATATACGGCAACAAAATATCATCATACATTAAACAAATATGAATTCTTTCTAAGCATGAGCAATATATGAATTAAATAGTATGTAGAAGTGAATTGATTTGTGATAATTATTTTTCGTATGATATATATAGATTGGAAAACTATGGATTGGAAATGGATTTCTGCAAATCATTTGTTTAGAAAATATGATAAAAGAATTGAATTTTTCATCAATTTTGGAGTAGAACATGCTCGAAGTGCTAATAGAATTGATTGTCCTTATTTGAACTGACTTTATATTCAACAAGTCAATGCTAATGATTTGAGAGATCATTGGTTTGTGCATGGAATTGATTTAAGTCATACTTTTTAGATATAGCATGGTGAGACATATTCTGGATATGATAATGAGTATGGTAGGAAATATATGAATGGAGGGAAGAACAGAAGAGGAAAAGAAGGCGAGTAATAACATTCTAACATGTTTGTAGATTTTTCTTGTTATTTAAACATGATACTATTGTATTTTTCATATTACTACATATGATATGTTTGCTTAAGTAATGCTATTTTGTATATATTTATTCATACCTTATTTGTACTAATTTATACATTCAAATTTTACAAAGATATGACCAAAAAAAATTGTTGATAGGGAATCTAGTGATGAAGAAGGGAAGAGACGACCTATTGTGATGAGAATCATCACTCACATGATAAATAGAGGAGAACAAGTATGGTTGTGTTGGAATACTTATAATTTTCTTATCAATGAGTATGCAGACATGTTTCTCGCATACATTTTACTCATTACTAGTAATCGTGTTCCTATCTTCCACAATAATTGAAAGAAAGTTCCAAAATGTCATAAGGAACATATTTGGAATAAATTCATGATAAAGGATATGTTTTGGTCTATTAATTTATGGATGTCACATGCTATTAATTTTAATGCATTAACATTGATATATATATATATATATATCTTATTTTGTAGAGAGTGTTCATCATCTCAAAGGATAGGAAAAAGTTGTTTCTTAGACATTGTGGCAAACATCTAAGAACATTGAAGGCATATGTATGGATGGATATATATATATATCGAGAGAGAGAGAGAGAGAGAGCATTATAGTTTAATTGATCAAGATATCTGGGACCAGTTTATTATATATCATCTTTCAAAGGAATTTAAGGTATTTGTTGCATAATAGTTAAGCTTTTTTATTAAGAATTTTTTATTGATATTTTATTAATTGTGAATACATATTTTGACTTGTAATATAGGAAAAAAGAGCCAAAAATAAATAAATTGTGAATTACTGCCATAATATAGCTCAAAAAGGTTATACAGGCCTTGAAGAAGAGTTGGTATGATATTTTGATTAATGTGTTCACATTATAATATATAGTGTTCTAATCATATTGCTAATTTTAAGTGGGTATTTTGGAATCACATCTCATAGCTTAGGACAATGATCAATGTACCTCATCCATCAATATTGATATATTATAGAAGAAAGCTGGAGAAACAAAAGAAGGATATCTTAATGAAGATGTATAAAATACTTCCAAAAGAATTGTAAGTTTAAAGTTATCACTCACTGTATTTAGTTTTCTTAGAGTAAATTATTATATTATGTTTATTTATATATTATAAATTGCATACATTATAAGATCAACTTGAAACATTTGATTCATGTTGAGGGTGTAGATCAATATTGTATCGTGTCACAAGTAACGCGATTTGAAGAACACCAGGGAAGATACACGGATCTTGGATTGGGCATTACAAGAACATTCGTGTGTGGCCAATCACGTGGACCCCAAAACACCAATGACTAAGTGGCTGTCCTAACCCAAAATTTAAACATGGCATTTAAATGGATGACCACAATGGAGAAAGATTTGGCCTCCATCAAATCTCAAGAGTATAAGTCATATGATTCTGCACATACTTTGCTTTGCATATATAATGTAAATAGTGTTAAAGATGGTTGTGAAATTAATACACGGGTTTCTTCTCATCTCAGGTAAGCATATCAAACTATGAATTGATATATATATATATAATGTATCAAGTTTCAAATTTTATTAATAATATGTAAGATTTTATTCTAGGATTTGCATAAATGTGATTTGTTAGATAATGACCCCTCAATTCTTTTGACAAAAGGAATCAATCATGGTACCAAAATGTTGCATGTCCTTGGGTATATCTTGATCCCAAATATGAGGCCTGTATGTATTGACATTCCAAATATTGGATATGTACCCTTACCTTGTTATAAAGAAGGTGATGATGCAAGGATAGTGTTAGAAGCTCATAGAAGCTTCATGCCTTGGCCTACAGATAGACAGGATATGTCTTAGTACTAAAGAGGTAATGACATCCATCCATTATATACCTAACATGTTACACACATTGTTTATACCTTATCAATATGTGTGTGTGTGTGTGTGTGTGTGTGTGTATGCATATGTATATGCTTATTATATTTTGTTTAATACTATGGATTAAGGAATCAAGCAATAAGAATAATCCTAATACAAAAGGAAAGAGAATTATTATTGGAAGGAGCAAAACAAAATAGGGCATCGAGAAAGGAAAGAGAGATAGATAAGAAAAATCAGTTGCCCCACTAAATATTCCATCTTTATAGGAGAATCAACAACTACAAGAACCTTGCCAACCACCATCGGCCGTGGCGATGTTGTATTTATACAACCAAAACTACATTGGTAGCGAGCTAATTATAATTGGCTATCCTTTTGAGTATATTGGGAGTAACGAATCCATTTACATGGTATTGGTGGAGACTACTGGCGAATTTTATAAGCATGAATGGATGCGAACAACAAGTGTTTTGGTATATATTAAGTTAGTATTATTTCATATCTTATATTTTAACACTTTTCATTGATTTATATAATTTTACGACCTCTTGTATATATATATATATATATATATATATATATATATATATATATATATATATATAAGTGATCGGTTATTGAAACACAATTTTTGTTATTAGCATCCATAGGTTGGCTGCTACCCTATTGCAGCAAAAGGGATGTCGCCCTCTATTGTATTTGTTGGTTTATACTACATATCTCACCATACTACAATATTCTTGATAAAAACAAAGTATATGTTTTTTATTCCCTTCAAAATTATTCCATTCCTTTTGTTATCATCTATGCTTAAGAGAAAGATTTAATTGACATGTTAGTATACTTTTTTATTTCATTAGTTTATAAATGCATATATTCTACATTAATTTTTTGAGGTATATAAAGTGATAATATTATGTACTAACTTTATTTATTAGGGCACTACTGATGGCATATATGAGGAGAGGTAGAAATAGTATTCTACACCCAATGAATCTTAAGTATGAGTCTATAATGGTATGTAGAAATATAAGCATTTTGTATTTTATTTCAATTCCAATTCCAATTAATATCTAATATAACAATAAGCTAACTAAATTTATTTGATAGTGTCAACAACAACAAAATATTAATGAATGTGGATACTATATTTGTAGATTGATGGATCTCATACTCAAGAACAAATCTGTGAATATAGATTCAAGCCATGTATGTTTCTTTTTCCATATATTTTTTCATTAGTTAATCTATGACTTATTAATTACTAACTAAATGATCAAATCACATCAATTTGCAGTTTTTAAATGATAGCTATACACAAGGCCAAATATACGCAAATAATTAAATTGATGATGTTAGATATGAATTGGCCAAGTTCATGAGTTCACACACTCAATATTAGGGATCTATATACATAAACATTTTGGTTTGCATCTTATATGTCTTATGTTCTTCTATGCATTTTGAGATACATGCATACAACTATGGGTGTCACTATTGATATATAGTTAGATTTTATGATTTATGAACTTTGACTTTAGAGTGTAGAGCTACCAACTTGTGGTATACCTACTAATTTTTATATTCCTAGGAGGAATATCTCCAAAGTTATTTGAATTGTTTTAGACATTATATATTTTATATATATTCGAGCATACAACTGTATATGTAGGTTAGAACAAATGTGCACACTTTATATATATATATATATAAACAAATACGTTTGAATAATGGTTATAATAAAATATCGTTGATAAAACTCCTTGTATTAATAATAGTTATATGAAACACCATTATAAAACTTCTTGTTTTAATAACTGTTTAACCAAAATTGTTATTAAAACATGAATTTTCTACTAAATTTGTTGCATTTTTTTAGTTTTTTTTATGAAGATTTTGAACAGTTTTTAAAGTTCAATAACGTGCAATTTAATAAATATTGATAACTATTATTAAAAACCTTTTTCGGAGCAGTGGTTATCCATACTAAGAATCTACCAAAAAATGAGTCATCTCGGACATGATTTTGAAAAAGTTGCGATTGTTGGTTATTCATCGTTACAATTGGCATTTTTTTTACTTTATCCAAAGAGATAAATTTACTAATGTTGGAATAGACACTAAAAATTCTCATTTTGGGCTTTCGCAAATTAACCATGTCTCAACCTACAAAAAATGCACTTTTGATTGCTTCTCTCCAAACTTCTATCTACAATTGTCTTGTCTTTTAGTGTTTGTCACGTGTTCAAAGTTCCCGTTCCGGCGTCCCTAACACGTCTAACATTGCAAGCATAGTTTTATTGGGCGTCATATTTGAATATATGCATCACGCCAATAATAGCACATACATCATATAGTATGCGATGTCTAATTGGTTAATAACTTTAACTAGCTTTGCATTCTAAATGTCTTATGTAATTCTTTTTTGTTTGCGATTCTATATATCTCACTATTTGACTTGATCATATGTAACTGGAATGACAGTGCTCCAGCTAGCTTGGGCGGCTCAATAGATTCAGTGTCGAATAAATAATAAGTTTTGTGTCCAATTAATTTTATACCTTTTTCACAAAGGTGTCCATCATGCCAACAAGTAATTAGAAACAGGGCGGCAATTATTTTATAACTTGCCTTCACGACATGCATGTATTGGCAATTTTAGACCGCTCTCTTTCTCCCATATATTTTCCTCCTGCCTCGCTAAAACCATTGAGAGATCAGACCGGCAGAGGACACCTTCAGAACACACGGAGGTCAGCAGAAAAAGAGACGCAGACACACCGAGACAATTTTCGACCTCGAGATGGGTCGTGGATTCAGTTCAGGTGTGTCACTTCCACGAGCGGTTATGGTGGCAGTGTTAACGGTGTTAGCATGTAGAGCTGCGGCAAAAGAATTTATAGTAGGAGACGAAATGGGGTGGGTAGCACCTAATTCACCAGACGTATATGCAACCTGGGCATCCAATCATACATTTACTGTTGACGATGTTCTAGGTACGTGATGATTATATTATACCTGGTACAAATTAAAACTAATCCCTAACTTCTAATTAATTGAGCCATGTCATGTTAGATATTATGGCTTGGGATCTACTGAAGAAATTTAGATTTTCATACCATTAACTTGTATTAATTTTCCTTATTATATTCTGCAGTTTTCAACTTCCTGATTGGAAGCCACACAGTGGCAGAATCAGACCAAACAGCTTACGAGAATTGTGACAATAGTAAAGTGATCACACTTCATACAGACGGGCCAGCTAAAATAACTCTGACAAAAGAAGGCCAGAACTACTTCTTCTGCACCATTCATTGTTCATCAGGTCAAAAGCTGACCATTAATGTCCTCTCCGCTAGTGCTGATAAGCAGGCGCCCTCATTGGCTCCTTCATTGAGTTCTTTGCCATCATTGGAACCTTCACCTTCAGATTCATCAGATACTTCACCTGCACAGGACAATATTCAAGGCAATTCAGCTGTGTATGTCAGCAGCTCCGGCATCTTCCTCGTTTGTTTGTCTTTTGCTCTGGGTCTCTTGTTCTGAGTACCTTTTGATTCATGCACGTATACCTTGTACGTTGTTTTCTTCTATTCTTTTCTTTCTTTTTCCTCCCCGTTTATTTCTACGGCTGTCCGGTGGGTCTTGGTCTAATACTTTTGCATTTGTGATTGATGCATGATTTTTTTTTTTTAATGGGATACGACCTATTGGGTAAGGTCAACTTTCGAGCATTAGATATTATAAGCTCGATTGTCCTTCCTCTACTTTTGATATTATAACACTATTATAGTAATTATGGTTATCTATATAATATTTTGTGTTTATTTTTAGGGATTCTGTATGAATAAAATTATATTTTTTTGGTACGAGAGGATTTCAACCTAATACTAGTCATTCAATGTGTTCTTCACATAATGGGTGTGAAAACTATCAAGGATTCAAGTTATAATAAAAAAATGTGAAAATAGATAGAAGAACATTGAAAACATATTTTCATAACCAAAGATTTGATACCTACTTATAATATCCAAAAATTTATTATTAATACTTTTAGTGAAAATGTAAGTTTAAAGTAATGAGTATTACAATCATACTTGGAATAAGTCGGTTGGCCTGTACCTTTCTTGTACACAATAAAAGGCTAAAAAGTTAACAATATAAAAACTTAAAAAATTCGATACAATAGATTAAATAATCAAAGACTTTAATATAAGTAATGTAAGAACATGTTTGAGAGATAAAATCTAGATGATATAACAAATGATGGAGCAAAACAAATTGCAATGGATGAAGAGTCAAAAGGAAATATATGGAATCTAAGACACACAGCACAAGTTATCCCAAATTGCTATAACTCTACACCCAACCCTTAAACCCAAATCATTCCACCAAAGGTATCACCTCAAAGCTTGTGGGGTCATCATTGAGCATCTACGATACGTCATCTACAACAATTATAGTATTAGTACAAAAATCATACCGAATAATAAAATCTATTCTAAAAAATAACATATAACACATAAGGTTAATGTTATAATGAGATAGTACAATTGATACAAAATAACAATAACATGCGGTCACAAAAAATGCTTACAAGCATACAATAAAACGTAGACAATATAATGGAATACAAATTAATACCAAGGCCACCACTATAAATTAAACAAAAACATATGATCAAGGTATTCCCGTAAGGTGATAACATCAAATAATTATTAATTGACTTGAGAACAAAGACTCAACTAACCTAGTGCATTGCCGACATTATACCTAATGGATAGGGTCTAGGACTCCCATAAAATACTACATTAGTACTCAAATGATACGAGCCCTACTAACTAAAACCAAGACATGTAATCATTCACGTATGTATACCTTCTATAGGGCATAAAAGTAAGGAAATCAGGCTCACACATATGTAAAAATCAGAGTGGTACAAAGATCAAATTAGAAAATCACTCTCAATTGATACATATCAATGTTGTATTTAACAAATTAGCCAAACATAAAGCACGAACCACAATAAAACACTTAATTAATTGTAAAAGGGATCAAGTGTACAAGGGATCAATTGTAATAATCATAGATCCATCATAATTAAGTCATTCCTTATTAAGATTCATTATCAATCCATGTAGTTAATGTACAAGGGATCAATATTGTAATACCCCCAAATTTACCATTTATAAATCTCATTTTTGCATAAGCAATTGCACATAAATATTTAGTGTCATGAAACATCCAACATAAAAAAGTTATTATTGATATCTAACCCATGTTAGATGTACATCCAAAACAACTCAAATGTAAATATTAGATGGGGTTAGAACCTAATCCAAGGTTGGGAAACTACTGAGAATAGGAGTGTGTGTGTGTGTGTGTGAGAGAGAGAGAGAGAGAGAGAGAGAGAGAGAGAGAGAATGAGAGAGTGAGTGTATCACCTCAAAATTTCACTCCTTAAAATTTACGTTTAAAAGAATAATGTAAAAGTTAAAATAGAAAATGGGAAATGTTACTGCTGCACCTAACATAAGATAGATGCACATCATCTACCTTGTGCTAGATGTAAGGCTAAAACCTATCTTACTAAAATTTAAGCATCAACTATACTGAGAGAATAAAATCCCACATGGATATATCTAATGCTAGATGGGAAAAAATAATTCTACTAAACAAAATCATCGCTAATCAAATCAGCAAAAAACTTATGAAAATAACCCTAGATTTTAAATGCTTAGCAAAGTCATAGGAAACTAAAATTAAAAAAAAAAACACAATTGAATTTGAAAATTCCTAAATAGGTACAGGAAATAAAGATAAATTCCTAAGGGACAAAAATATGGGTTGCCTACTCTCTCAAATCCCAAGTCTTTAACCCAACAATAGAAAGCAATCACAAGCCTACTTAAGATGTCTACTCCCCACCATCAGTGGATCCTCACAGGACTCATTCAAATAAGATAGTATCAATACAAATCTAGTACTAAATAAATCAAAACTACCTAACTCATGGGAGGAAACATGTTACACTTAAGGACATGGAAATATTTAACGTACGATACTCATACTCATGTATACATGTGATACACATGTCATTCCACTCATACAACAACTCATACGATTTCATGAGTATATAGCATAACATTAATCATTTTCTTAATAGGTATCAAGGAATTTCCTATATAAAATGAATATATCAAGGTACACATGCACTAACTAGATTAGGGCATGCTTACAAGGGTTACCATGGTCATAATTATTAAAGGTATATATGAGTACATGAGATAACATATGATAGAACATGCGATCATAAAATCATGCTTATAAACACATGAATGGACATAACACATGGATATGAATATATAACGAAACATGTACTCTTGTTGAATAACACAACTAGTCTACAAGATATAATTTTACACCTAAGATCCACATGTGATTAAAATAATAGATCAAACGATAACAAGATAAGAACGAAATGTCATATGGTAGCACAATTGTAAGGAAGACAACTGAGTGGCATGCAGAAGATAATAAAATATAAAGTTCATAGAAGAACGCAAATAATTGATTGTTGTATTCCATTAGCATGATCACAACCATTGATTATATTAACTTGATGACAGAGAATCAAAGAAATCATAATAACTAATTTAATACTTGAATAGTACTAGCCCTAGCTGGACCACCCATAAACGTAACCAGACCCCCAAATAACATGACACCTAGTGATGAAGGACCATCCCAACATGTCTAAACCCAAGATAATCTATTTATTAATATTTCTAAAGTAGAGGAGTTTAAAACTCTTCTTATTTGGGTTAATAATTAATTAGACTGCCTTTAGCCATTCAAGCCAAACCAATCCACATCCTTTTAAGTATGCATGGCTCATTTCTACTTCCTACATGGCTCAACTAGACACTCCAAAATATGGCTCCACTAAGGCTCCTAAATGGATCCACATTTTTGCACATCCCCACCACCTTTCACCACCTCTACATGCCACTTTTCTCTGCCATTTTTCACCAGTTGAACCCTAACATTTGTGTTAGATTTATGGACTTTGGGAAGACCATTATGATGTGATAAAGAGCCCCTAGAATTGGCCTAAAATTGGAAGAAGAAATCAGCCATATCGGCAGCATCATTTAGCTAGCCTACCGATTGGATTAGCTAGGAGTTCTTACTTTATTTAGCCTAACTTAGTTAAAGTTAAATATTTAACTTTCCTATTTTGTACTATATGTGTCCTAAACCTTGTAATAGAGTATAATGTCAATCAAGAGTGATGGAGGCTGATTTGTATACTCAACACTCAATCAAGTAGCTAATTGGTGTCTAATAGATTCGCTAATTCCTTAAACTCAGCTTTATAGAGTGGTGTAACTAACCAACCCACATTGTTAGTACTTGTAATATGGGTCGATGACCACTCCATTTCCTAGTTAAAAAAGTCAAAGGTCTGTAAGGTTAGGCAAATCCATTTGGGTTAAAAAAGCTTCTCTTGTATTCGACTACTCCTAAGTGAAGGGAAGAGTTGAATTTCTTACAAAATCTTGCAACATTTATGCTAAGGGTGGTCACCATAGTTAGTTCATGCAAGTACTTGAATTTGTAGCTCACAATTCAAGTGTGTTTTCGTTCAGAATCCTTCTCATCCGCCTTTATTCTTTCAGTTTTGTTGAAGAACAATCTCATCTTCAACACTAATTACTTAGCTTAATGTCATTTGTTTAGCATTATGCATCATCTAGTCACTTAAGTATGCAGACCCCTTATAGGGCCTAAATATATTGAGATGCCTATAGAGTAAAAGAAGGTCACTCCATACCTCACAAGGCACCCAGAATCACAAAATAAAAAACACCAAAATGATACCAAATGAATACCAAATCTAACTCAGATAGCTACCCCAAGTGGTACAAGTCTCGATTCAAGATCTTTCAGTTTAAATAATTAATATTTTATTTAAGAACTTAACTAAGAATAAATCAGGCCCACATAACAACACTTAAATCACTTCCATCAACATAATGCAACTTTATTACTAAATACATTTTGAGTGGCATTAAAGCTGATAAATTCAAGTGGTAGTAAAGTCGTTTGAATCCAAGTAGTATTAAATCCAATCAAATCTCAGTGGCATTAAAGCCAAATAGTCCCAAGTGGCATTAAATCCAAATATTTTCATGGTATAGAAACCTAACATAAGGAATCATACAATTTCAATACATACTTAACCAATGATATGATTTTCCAGACCAATTATAATTGAGACACACTAAAACAAGCTATAAAATAGCCAAATATTTCACAATTGTTGAACATGTTAACCACATAATCATGTTGAACCCTTTACGTATTTGAACACATACAATAATCATGATGCAGGAAAACATGTGTTCGTATTAAAAGTTATAAGTTCATAGATACATAAAATTACCACACAAAACATAATATACACTTGACATACTTAAATAACATAAAGCATACTCATCATCTTCCACTTCAAGAAGACATGCATCCCATGAATCCACCATAATTAAGGGTAAATAATGACTTACCTAAGTAAAAATCTAGATAAGATAAATAAGAAAGAGGGGGAGATCGCTAACTTGAGGATTCACTAGATTTTTTCCAAATGCAATCTACAAATTAGGCAGTTAAGGGTTAATGGAGCTTCATCGGATTTAATCATAACTCATCACTGATCACTTTGGGCTCTCAGTGACAATGCGACTTAATGCTTCTATCCATCATTTTTGTAGTTGCTTCCATTGGAGCTCGAAGACAATGGTGTGTGGCATAGTGTCGTGGAGGCTAGCCAATTATGGTGGTGGTGTGGCATGACAATGGTGGCCGAAGTGGTGGTATGGCTGACGAAGGAGAAAGGGAAGGAAGGAGTAGAGGTTAGGGGGTCTAGGAGCACAAAGGAAGTAGAGAGAGAACAAGAAAGAAAATATGGAGAGAGATGAAAAGGTGGGGGAGGGGGAATCGATTGTGTTTCAAAATTTTTTTCCTTTTACAAATAAACATGCGCTTAAGATGGTATTAAAAATCTAAAAATATTAATTGATGATTTTATCTAAAACTCATTTAACGAAAATTATCTCATAAATATATGAAGGTATAAAACCAATATAAAAGTTATTTAAAGGATTTTAGAAAAGCTTTCGGAAAAAAAAATACCAATAAGTAGAAATATTTGCATTATTTACAAAAATATATAATATGACCTCTAAAAAGATTTTAAAAATCCAAAAAAAAATAAATTAAATTCTAAGAAACTAGGATTAATTAAAATAATTTTTAAAAAAGGTCTTTCGTAACCAAAAGGGGAAAATGAAAGAAAATTAATTTTGGAAATAAAATCATAAATAAGTTACGTAAATCTTTTAAGCTTGAAAATTTCCAAAAATCTTAACAACCCCATAAAAATAGATACATTCAAAGGTGGAAATATTTGCTACAAATGGAAATCATTAAAATAATTTTACTATTTTAAAGAGAATTTTATAATTAAAATTTTATTTTTTTACAAAAATAATTCCAAAACAAATTTATAATTACACTACAAAGTTATAATTGAAAACGAATCTAAAATATTAAAATTAAAAATATAAGAAAGAATGGGAATATATATTTTTAAACAGAAATCAAAATCATATGAATGCAATATACTCATGATTGTAAACAAAAACATCTAGAATGATCTACAACAATAATGGTTAATTAAATTATAAAATGACTTTGAAATCTTTGATAAAACCATAAAACAATTTTGATTAAAATAATTACATATTTTCATCAAATTGTGTTAATAAAATTATTAAGCTTGAGAAAATTGAATTTAAAAAATATATGGTATTACAGAGGGAGGGAGGGAGGGAGGAAGGGAGATTTATGCAAAGAGTTTACAACACTTGATGTTCCAAAAAGTGACAACAAGTACAAACAAAGCTACAATCAAAATAAGAGATACTAGATAACCTTACAATACTCTAACCCAAACTTAAGGTGCAATCAAAACCAATAAAGTCATGAGTATTCAATTAATAGGGAGGGAACCATGAATCAAAATCTATTAACATAATGGTACTAAGTAAACCATTATACAACACTAAATATGAAAATGTCACATGGAAAACATAGAAGGTAACTCAAAGAATCATAGTGTAAACCTATCAAAGAGTACATGCAATAACTAAGTATCATAATTCATATCATACTATAGGTCACATGCTCATTACATCAAACTTAACCATATTACAATCATTTATTAAACGACCACATACCAAGGGTATCCCATAAGGGAACCAACAAATTCATACATAACTATATCCAAAAACAACCACAATACCACTTATTAAGATAAAAAGTAATGCGCTAAGCCAATTACTAACCAATATGCCAAAATAATTACATTAAACTAAAGGGTAGTGCATGGAGACAACTAGCAAACTAAAATACCAAATTCAATTCCAATCACCCAAAGGTGGTGCAAAAAGACAACTAATGAATCCACATACCAAATGCAATCTAATAAACCAAAGGTAGTGTACGAATGCAACTGCCAAACCAACATACCAAATTTAATCCAACTGAATCAACATACAAGAGTTACTTCCATTTTAATTTATTCGAGTGGATACAAGAATAACTAAGAGACCAAATGAGAAAGACCCTTTAAAAACTATTTTTTTAAACCATTAACCAAATGAAATTGCAAAACTACAATTTGGTGTGGTGTGGTTAATGATTTAACCATAATATGTATAATCCTACAAATGAATCTAGTTGGACGTTGTTATTATTTATTGGTGGATGAACTAATCAACATGATTTTGGAAGCATGCCATATTAGTTATACAAGTTTTCCGACACTTTAAAAAAATCTAATCAAGTCATTGGACCTATTAAAATAGGTTTGGTTGAAGAATTGGATCAAAAGAACACACATGAGCCAAATAAGGTGGTAACATGGATCATACGATGACATGGAGGAAATTATGAGAATATTAATAAAATAATGTATCATTCTCATGTGATAAAGGGATATGAGCCTCAATAAGGCTATTTTTTTAAATTCATAATTAGTTATTATTTGGTTTATTACTAAATCAATACGTACCTTACTAGAATATTAGAGTTTATTAGATATAATTTTATATTTTTAAAGTTTAATTTAGCTTTTGTGTGGCTTTGTGTGTAACATGGATTAGCAAATATTTTGTGTGCCTTTTATTTTAGGTTTATATCTTATCTTGAATTTGGAAGATTCATCTTGAATCAAATATAAAAATATTACTATAATTACGTTGACATTCATGACACGTTGAATGAAAGTTAGAAGTTGAATCTTCAATTGAATTCTATGTGAGTTCTTCTTCCCTTTTGTCATTTCTTTGAGAGTGTAAAATTTATAAACCCTCTATTTGTTCCCATTGTGTGATACTATATAGTTATATTTCAAATTCTTACAATTAAAATCATCACCATAGCCATGTTCATCTAATACATATACATATACATTCACATAAAATCAAAACAATGTCATCATCTTCAACCTTTTATTGAAACCCTAACCCTAGCTTCTTGTAATGTCCATCACCACCCTAAACCTAATTAGCAATTCCAATTAAACATTATTCCAATTAAACCCCCCATATATTTTTCCTGACCATCTATAGAAAATCGTACACAAAACCCCAAAACCCTAAACCTAATTAGCAATTCTACCTTTATTTTTCATTGCTTTTTGGTTTCATTTCCTAGTAGATTATTCTAAATTGTTATAATGTGGTTGTGTGGGATTCTTCTATACATCAAAATGGTATAATATCATTGGTTCTACCCACCACAATGCACGTCAAAAGGGAAATTAAAAAAAAAAGCTATCATTTTTCATACAAATTTAATCAACCAATCTAAATAAGTATCCATCAAGAACTTATCAAGACTCCATCAATACTCAATCACGAACCTTCAAATTTTGAATATCTTCATCACAAGACCAATAGGAAAGATTTTTTTTTTTGTTTCGGATAACCTTACTTGACATCATATACAGAATAATGGATAAATATGAGAAGTATGAAGCTTTGATGAATCAACTTCAATAACTCCTCTCTCAAATTGCTAAAAAAAGAATGAGACTCGTCAAAAAAATAAATCCTAATTGTGTAATGTGAAAGAGGATTTATTAATTTGTGTAGGATCATGTGGAGATCAAAGAGGATATATGATTCAACATCAACCCTAAGGAAGAGGGTATCATACACCACCACCACAACCCAACCAATTTGATGTTGATGAAGAAGAGAATGTGGGGAATAATTAGAGGTGTGACTTAGTTAGTAGAAGAAAATATGATGAAGGAAAGAAATGTATATGATTTTATCTTCATTATTTTGAAGGGAATATGGATCTAAAATCTTATTTCAAGTGGTAACAAATGATGGAAGCGATCTTTAATTATAAAGAGATAAATGATGAAAAGAGGTGCAAACTAGCTACTTCAAAATTTTTTTAAATTACTAGAACGTGATTTGCAAAGTTGAAGAGAGCACATTAAATAGAAGGAAAAAAGAATATTAGATCATGGAAGAAATTGATAAAACATCTCAAGATAAATTTTGAGCCAAGGGATTTCGAGCAAGACAATTTTATCAAGATGACTATTCTTAAGCAAGGTTCTCTTGGAGTTGAGGAGTATACTAGAAGGTTTGAGAAATTAGCATTGATATGTAATGTGAAAGAGAGGAATTAGAAAAGGTGTCCTAGATTATTTAGATTTATCACCTTGGATATAAGGGAGAGAGTAGAGGTTTGTATGTATGACACTTTTGAAGACTTGGTCAATTTGACCATCAAATTAGAGAAGCATAACAAGCATACTAAAGGAGGCACAATACCAAACGTTCCTAATGTTAAAGCTCCCTCAAAAGATGGGATTTTTTTGAGAAGAAAGGAAGAGAGGAACAAATGGATAAGGGTAAGGATAAGGTGGTCGATGAGGTTGGAATACAATGTTTTAAGTGTAAAGGCTGTGGATAATATACTAGAAATTATCCAAATCAAAAGGATTTTACTTCTAGGGGTATTAGGGATGTAAACGGGGCGGGTATTACCCGAAACCCGACGGATTTTATCCGGCGGATATTTAAACGGATATGGATAAACGGATATGGATACGGATATGGAGGATAGAAAAAAATACCCGTCGGGTTCGGGTACGGATACGGGTATGGGATATCCATACCCGTACCCGTAACCATACCCGTATCCATATCCGTACCCGTTTACCCGATATATAATTATCCTTTTACCCTTAATTTTAAAATAAATATAGTATAAATTAAGGTTAAAATTGTCATTTGGCTTAACTATAAATGGGTTTATCCGTCGGGTAATGGATTTATCCGTTGGACAATATCCATTAACGGGTAAACGGATAATCCGTCGGGTAATGGATATCCGACGGATACGGATACGGATATGTCAACGGATATCCGTTCGGGTACGGGTACGGATTCGGGTACGGATTTTCTTATCGGGTACAGATACGGGTATGGTATACCCGACCCGAACCCGCCCCGTTTACATCCCTAAGGGGTATTTCTTGCTCGAAGACTTGTATGGAGATTAAAAAGGAGGACCAAACAAGTAGTGATGATGTAGAGAGTACTTATTTAGAAGATGGGAAAAGTGCATAGTTTTGCAAAGACTCCTACACGTGAAATAAGAAGGTCATAGTCATTAATGTGACAAGATTTTTAAGACCAAGTGAAAAAGTTGGTGATAAAATATGTAAGGTTATTGTTGATAGTGGTTCATGAAAAAACCTATCTAGTACAATTGGCCACTGAGAAACATCACAAGCCATACACACTACAATGTCTTATAAGGGACAAAGAAGTGAACGTGAAGAAGTAAGTGCTAGTTTCACTCAAGATTGGTAACTATATGGATGAGATGATACATATTGTGTTTTTGATATATGCATGTCATATTTCACTTAGAATACCATGAAAATTCAATAGAAACATGTGAAATACCCCAAAATCCTAATTTAGAAATTATGGCCAAATAAGGATTTATTAGGAAAATTAATTAAATAAATCATTTATTAAAATAATAGGAATTTATTTAGGCAAATCAAGAGGAAAATAATAAATAATTTAAATAGGAAAAATTAGGGTGTTTTGCTAATTAAAATGGAAGTTAAAGAAATTTTATTCAAAATATCACAAATTAATCTAAAAAGTAATTTAATTATTTTTTTTCTAAATATTATTAATTTAAATATTCAAAAATACCAAATGTCCAAAATACCCCACCCCATCTATTTTCTTTTTCTTCGCTTTTTCCTTTTTCCTTTTTCTTCTTTCTTTCCTTTTTCTTTCTTTTCTCTCCTTCTCCTTTCTTCTTTTTTTTCCCACCTTCCCCAATTGGGCCAACCCTTGCGGCCCAAGACCCCCTTCCTTTCTTCTCCTTCGCCACAACCCAAGCTCGCACCATTCCTTTTCCTTTGCTAGTCGCCCAACTGGTCTGCCTTCTTCTTTTTCTTTTCTTTTCTTCACGGACCACCCATCAACTCCCTTCCCGCTTCCTTCTTCTTCCCCAGCCCCTGCGACCTGCAAAATCCCCGTTGCACCACCGCCCTTCCCTTATGCCACTACCGCACGCCATCATGCCTTCTTTCCCTCTCTCTCCCATCGTTTTCTTTCCTCTTTTTGACCCAACCAACCTCGTCCTCCTCACGCACGCTTGTCCCCTTTCCCTTCTCTTCCCCGACCACCCACTCCCTACCATGGCAGAGACTGCACTACCTACCACCACCAGTCGCTGGTCCTACCTCACCTGCCCCCTCTTGTCCTCTTCCTCCTCTGTCATTTTCCCCTCCATTTGGCTTATAAATACCCTATAGGTCGCCCCAAATTTGGATTCTTTTCACAGACTAGAAAATATCATCATTTGCGCCACTGCCCGATCAGATGACTACCCAATCGCCGCCACCGAGCCATCCACAAAACTGCCCCACATCACCCTCTACCCAAATACACCTTCCTCTACCCTTGATTTTCCTTGCATGAGCCACCCTGGCTGTGCAAAGTCCCCCTCCCAATCAACCCCACATCGACCATCATCGCCCTTCTCACCACCATCTGCTACCGATTCCGCCACAACAACCACCCTCTCTACCCTCCAAAGCAACCAAGGGAGCTTCCTCTACCTCTCCAAACCTTCCTTTTTCCCTACCACCCCCTCATTCTCCCTTCTCCTCCCTCCACCACCTTCGGCCACCACACCCGCCGCCGTGTGTCGCCCCTTTGGCTACACCACCACCTTCATTCCAACCCTCTCCACCTAAGGCAACCACCACCACATAAATCACCCCCTCACTCCCTCTCTTCTATCCTAGGCAACCAACTCTCCACCTCTCTTCTCCCTCCACCGCCGCCACCACCACCATCCCTAGTTGGTGTTCTAACCTCCCTAACCCTTAAACCTTTTTTATACAAGTGTTAGTGATTTTTAGTAGTATTAATAGTATTATTCTTAATAAAAATGTTATCATCATCATCATCATCATTTTATTATTATTATTATTATTATTATTATTATTATTATTATTATTATTGTTGTTATTATTATTATTGTTGTTATTATTATTATTATTTAACCTAACTTCAGAAATATTTCTAACTAATATTATTATTATAATGGTCTACAACTTTAGTATCATTAGTATTATCATTATTATCATTATTATAATTATTATTATTATTATTATTATTATTATTATTACTACTACTACTGCTGCCATTATCATTATTTTTCTTACTATTACTATTAATGCTAACTTTGGCCCATTATCACTTTTATTATTATTGAAAATATTTGAACCCTTATATTACTATTACCATTTCAATTATTATTATTAGTAGTAGTAGTATTATGCTTATTATTATTATTATTATTATTATTATTATTATTATTATTATTATTATTATTATTATTATTATTATTATTATTATTATTATTATTACTACTACTACTACTACTACTATTACTATTACTATTATTATTACTATCACTATTATTATTACTATCACTATTATTATGCTTGACCATATTATCACTAAGGCTACTACTATTACGACTATTAAGACCTTTGCTAGCATTATTCCTAAGATTAGAACTATTATTAGTATTTCTACTACTACTACTACTACTAATAATAATAATAATAATAATAATAATAATAATAATAATATTATTATTATTATTATTATTATTACTACTATTATTATTATTATTGTTATTATTATTATTATTATTATTATTAAAGCTATTATCTTTAATAACATAAATACTTCTATTAATACTTTAACATGAACCAATGTACCTTCTAAGACCTATTCTGATTAATAGTAGCATGATTAGCTACTTTCAAGAATATACTTATAAAATAACTATTACTATTATTAACCCTAATAGTAGGTTATGTAAGGGTAAGGTAGGAATAATGGTAATTTTGGTAATAGGGAGATTAACCCATAGTATTTCCCTCTTATAGGTTAATCAAGTCAAAACCTTAAGAAGGCATAAGAGTGTGCTCCAAGCCCGGTGTCATATTAGGTAAGGATATGGTTAAGGCTTTTTATGTGTAAGAATGTGCTATATGTTTTGGTTTTATGGGTGTGCTTTATATTTTATATTATCATGTTCTTGTAGTGTAGATTGCTAAGCATGGAGCTAAGAAAAGTTGCATGTGTTTATGATATGTCTGATGTGATGTGATGTTATTACTTGTACTTAAATTGTGCTTACATAATACTGCCCCTTATGACATGCATAATAGGAGGTCCTAGGTAGTATGATGTGGTGGTGAGAGAAATGGAGAAGAATAAGGAAAGTGAGTTGAATAGAAAATGGTAATGATTGCCTAATTATCTTGTGACCTATGGGTGGATAATACGAGGAATAATAAGGGTGAAATTAAGGGAATGGATTAAACATGCATGGGAAATCTAGGGTTTGCATGGGATGGTTATCCTTTGCATGAGGATGACTTTTACGTGGGAAAATTAGATGTGAGGATCAAGTAAGGTAAGGGAAGAATTTTTAGGGTGATTGGAGTCCATATGTAAAAAATAGTAAGTGGGTTGATGTAGGGGCAGAGCCAGGCTTCCGTATGGTGTCCCGGGACACCACAGAGCTCTAGTGGTAAGGAAAAAAATGTGTTTGGTTTTTAGACAATAAATATATATTATATCTGTAGGACACCATATCAAAACATTGCATTGGATGAACGGTTTGGTCCCTTGTATTTCAAACACAATAACTCAGGATCAAATCCCGCAAACGACCGTTTATTGTATATGTATTTGTAGATTCAAAACAATGTTGTATTCATTAATTTGTTTTTTCCCAAACCCTTGCTTACCTACCCATCTGAGAGCCTTCGTTTTTGGCCCTTCGTCTCCTTACTGCTTCCATTGCCATTTTTCTAGTCGTGATTCACCCCCGAGTCCTAGACCGCCTAACGCCGCAAACCACAACACACACACGCAACACGACCGGTCTCCCTCCATTCCCCTCAACCGTGTTGACGCAACCACTAGAACTTGCCACTGCTGCCGGTGACCACCACCATTGAAACGTTGCTCATTGACCTATTCATTCTTTTCTTCTTTACCTTGTCGGCTCATCCATTTGCCACCCAGCCCAGTCATTGCCGCCCAACCCTACTCCCACCCTGCCCGTTGCTCGACTAGTACTTCCTAAGTGCTGGCTATTACTGCTCTTACTTCTTTGCACTACATGGGCCACGGTTGCTACCTACTGGCTGGTTGCTACTGCTCTTAATTCACTACATCCTTGCAATCGACGAGGTAGCCACAACCCACATGTAAGATTTTAGTTAATTTTTAGTTAGTTAAATTGTTAGTTGTGAATTTTATTTTTTATTAATTAAAATTTAGTTTGTTACTTGATTTAACTTCTCAATTTTGGGAACACTAATTTACCAATTTATTTTTTTGAATTAATTGAGTTTTTTAATTTCTTAATATTAGGGGACACCATGGAGCAAAACTCCTAGCTCCACCACTGGGTTGATGTAAGGATGCATGGGGGATTCGACTAGGATTTTAGGAGGAAACCCTAAGTGATGGAAATGTGTTATGGAGGAAAAATTAATGGAAATGGTTAGAATGAGGATAAAAGATGGAAGGGGTGTCACATGGAGGAAAAGTGAGTCAAGTGAGAAGAATGTATTTAGGTGCGGAGTGAGTGGCATAAAGAAAAGGAGAAGTACTAGGGTTATGGTGAGCTAACTAGGGTTTTGGTGATCATGTATGGGAGTTGGATAGCGAGGTTGTAATGTTAAGTGTGGGTCAAGAGAAGTGATGGTTTTGGTAATAACAAAGAGTTCTGGATTCATGAATAGTGGGAAAAGGATGGAAGGAATTCTTGGGATCATGAGTCGTGTTGGATATGCGTCATGTGGAAGAGGTGATGGTAATTAAGAGTGATGAATGAATAACATCGTATTGGGAAAGAGAGGTGCTAGAGTTTTGGGAGGATGGCTAACCAGGGTTTTGTGGCCACATGTATTATATGGGAAGTAAAATGTGGTGTTTGGGGATGAATTGAGTGAGGTGATAAATTCGAGGAGTATAAGTTGTATGGGATAGAGGTAGGTTGAGCCATATAGGCCAAATTAGGGTTTTCTTGGAAGAAAATCCTAGAGAGTGGCATTGAGTTGATTCAGAAATATGGAAATTTGGCCTCGGAGTTGAGAATTCATAGAAATGAGGAAATAGTGGGAAAGGATATGGAATGTACTAGAAGAAGTAAAAGTCTTAAGATATGGGACAGGATTGTCGGGATGCCGAGGGGGTCATACAAGTCTAGTCGGGGTTGGGGGAATAAGATACAATAAAACACTAAGCACTTAAAGTGAAAGATTATCGAGCTAGGGCCTAGTGAGGTTATATATTTTTTCTAGTCCACCGACAACAATAGTGGTCATGTACGTTTTGCCCTACTGAGTGATTTTCCGGTCCATCGGCAATAATAGTGGTCAGGAGTTTTTTGCCCTGCTGAGTGATTTCAGTCCACCGACTATAATAGTGGGGGATTCCGGGCTTGATAAACTAAACCTTCTATGGTAATAAGTCATGGAAAGATACTATTTATTTACAGTGGAACACCTCGTGAGTCGGGGTTAGTGAGGATATATATTTTCCAGTCCACTGGCAATAATAATGGTTAGGTGCGTTCTGCCCTATGGAGTGTTTTTGATCCACCGGCTATAATATTAGGGTTCCTGTACTCACGTGGAATTAATATGAGAAATGTGTAAACCAGAAGTATAAGGCATGGAAAGATACTAATTACTTACGGTGGAACACCATGCAAGTTGAGACTAGTGAGGTTATATATATATATATATATATATATATATATATATATATATATATATATATATATATATCAGTCCACCGGCAATAATAGTGATCAGGTGCATGTTGCCCCTATTAAGTGATTCTGATCCACTGGATATAATAGTGGTCAAGTGCGTTCTGCCCAGTGGAGTGTTTCTAGTCCACCGGCTATAATAGTAGGGTTACCGTACTCTCATGGAATTAATATAAAAGGGGTGTGAGATAAATCATTAATATAAGTCCAACCCGATCTTGTAAACCCAGATTATTATCTTGTACGCCTTATGTGTTTATCCTCTTGCATGGCCTTACTTGCATGCTTCTTGCTGGTATCACCCATATGGCTACCTTGCTCAGTATGTAGCGCACTGACCGTCCAATTTATGGGTGCTGCTAATTCCCACGAGCAGAGGGCCCACCTAAGTTTGTACAGGTAGGAGGTGCTATATTCGATGCTTATGACACTTATGAGGAATTGGACGAGACTGAGAGTTGATCCTAGACTTGGCCTAGGGATCAAGAGTGACCTAGCCAGATTCTATCTTTCATTTCATTTTATTCTGTATCGTCTTATTTTAGTCCTATTTTATCGTACTGTGCTTTCTGTTCCTTTGGGAACTTTAATCATGTACTTCTTTGGAGTGTAAACCTTTTACGTGTACTCTGATTTTCATATTATGAAATTTCTAGTTCTTCCATGAATTCTTGTTTTAAATATTAACTTATTTTTTATGATAATCTTCTTCAGCCGAAGCACTTGGTACTAGAACGGTAGGAGTGAACTAGTCTGGTACCAAGTATGGTAGTAATATCCCCGAATTCTCCGTTTTGATACGCCACTTCTGTTAAGCCTTTTTTATTAAACAAAATCTTTTAGTAGTGAATTTTGGGAGTGTTACAACATAAATCATAACGGTGTCCTTAATGAGTTAATGGATTGCAAGAATTACAAGAAAAGTATAAGTTAAAGCTATTATCTTAAGATGCACCTAAGGAAAAAGGGTATTACACTCTAATTGCCCAATAAATTCACCAAGAGTATTAAAATACTACAAAGAGGAGGCTAGGAAAATTTTTGAATAAGTTCTGGAATGGATTTCCAATACGGCCACTGAAGTAGAAAGCATTCAAGATGGTTTCAAATATGTGAAAGACTACGCATGGAAATTTAATGACAAATTCTTAAGTCCTAAAATTTTTATGCCATTTAAAGGAAAGCTAATAAAGTCATTAGACCCATTATAAGAGACTTCGTGAAGGAATTGGATCAAAAGGACACAAAATGAGGAGGTAGCATCGATCATAAGAGGACATGGAAGGAATTATGAGAAGTTAATGAAATCAGGTGCCATACACATGTGATGAAATTATATGATACTCCTTAAGGCTTATTTTTAAATTATTAATTAGTTATTATTTGATTTATTATTTAATCGTTAAGTTTCTTACTATAATACTAGAGTTTATTAGATATAGTTCTATCTTTTTAGAGTTTGATTTATCTTTTGTGTGGCTTTATGTGTAATATGGATTTGCAAGATTTTTGTGTGCTTTTTATTTTAGATTTTATATTATATTTTTTCTGGAAGATTTATCTTGAATTAAATATTAAAAAAATCTTCATGTAATTACATTGAAATTCATGACAAGTTGAATCTTCAATTGGATTCTATGTGAGATTTTATTTACTTTTATCAATTCTGTATGAGTACAAATTTAAAAACCCTCTATATTTTTCCTTTATGGGATGACATAGAGTTCTATACCAAGGTTATACAATTACTTTCATCACCATAGCCACATTGATCCTATGCATATGCATATACATTCACATAAAATCCTAACACTACCATAATCTTCAACCTTTGATTTAAACCCTAATCCTAGCTTCTTGTAATGCCCATCACAACCATATATATCCATGATTTTTCAGTAATTAATTAGGACCTAATAATTCCAAAAAAAATCACGATAAAACTCAAAAAAATAACTAGTATTAGCCATTCATACAAAACCATACTCAACCCCCCAAACCGTGATCCTAATTAGTGATTCTACCATTATTTTTCATCTCTTTTTGGTTTTATTTTTTGGTGGATTTATTAAATTATTATAAATTTGAAAATTTAAATGGTATTAGTATAAATATATATTATTAGTCAAAAGTAATACATTAGTAAAAAAATAAAGGGATAATATTTATATTAACTAAGATAAATTTTTGTAAAAAACAATTGATTTATTAATTAGAAAATTTAACGATTATATACATTATAAATTTTTATCTAATGAATTCCCTTGGAAACTTACAAATACTTAAATTATTTTCATATAATAGCAAAAATATAGCATTAATTGTAAAAATACAAGTCAATTGATGACATCTTTTAATAAATATTACTTTATTTGTTTCTAAAGTGAAGTCCTAACGAATTTGGAAAATAAATTTGGCCATTAATATCTTTCAATATATTATCTTAAAAATTACACAAAAAATTTGTGGAAGTGATTTTTATTTGATTATATAAAATACATTTTTATATCGTAATGTATATAAATTTTGATAGAAATAAGAAGTCAAAGTTTATTTACTTATCAAAAAAAGTGATCAAAGTTAATCCTTAAAGTCTGTAATGATTTTTTAAGAAACCAATGAAATATATTTCTTTCTAATTTCAAAAACACTAACAAGTTCTCATCCCATACCGTTTATCAAAGGAAAAAAAAAAGAGTACATGTCCCAAATCATGTATAACTAATCCAAGTCAAGAGTGCACACATTATAAATAGTATTTCCTATGTTTTTAAATATTTTTCATTATGTATTTTGGAGATAAATTTTAACCATTAGATTTCTTATATTATCATAAATTATTATATTTTTATTAATAAAATACATAATAGTATTATTTTTATAATTCTTATTAACATATATTAAATGATATTAATGGTCATACTTTATCTTTAAATATATGATAATTGCTCTCTGTTTTATAATGAAGGAACTGTAATATATATGTATGTATGTATGTATGTATGTATGTATGTATAACATAGGTCCTGATGCACATGCTTAATGGAAAATGTTGGAGCATGGGATAATTGACCACCAGGAGTTAAAATGAGAGAAAGAATAAAAAGTAGGATAGTATTTGATCTAAGGTAGGCCCAAAGATCAAACACTCACAATTACCACTCAAGATTTCCATATTTGAGATAAAAATTGTGAGATTTTATGCTCGAAGCAAAGTTTTCACTCAACTTTGTAGAAGAAGAATAAAGGAGCTCGAAAATTATGATTTTAATTCAAGGGTGTAATGTCCTTCTTTGAGTTGTGGCTGCCCATATTTATAGTGAAATCCATAAGTACAAAGTGTCCATTCTACCATTTCTATTTACCTACCTAGTTATATTCCAGCCATCTAGTTATCTAATACAATCTAAAAATGAGTTGAATGATAACTAGAATGAGGTTATCCTATGTATACTATTTTCAACAGCCATACCACATTATCGAAGCCCTTATATGTTGAAAAGGTAGGTAAATAATCAAGGTACAAATCATTCAATCATCCTCCATGCTTAATCAATCATCCCTATGGTTAGTCAATCCAAAAAAATTTGATTTGTGAGGCTATCAATTTTGTCTAGGAGGTGGTATTCACCTTTCTTGGGCATTATATTGATGGTTGGTTATTACCTAAAAAAAGTTGTTGAATCTCACCAAATCCATCAAATTTTATGTCTTGCATGTATTCCCTCTTTTTGAACTCATTGGATTAAAGTGGGGTTGATTGTGTGTGGTTTATTCCTAAAAAAAATATTTTTTCGAATTACATGGATAGGTGCCCTATTACATGACTCCATGCATGTCCCATGAACGGGGTTGCATGACTTTACATGGGGAACTTTTACATCCCTTTATCCTTAATTTTCACTAATAAATTTTGTCTAATTTAAGAGTGTTTTGTGATCTTCTAAATTAGAAAAATTAATTAGTAATATTATTAAGGGATTCTTTTGCATCAAGACCTCTTTCAAATTATTGTTACATTCCCTATGTTACCCTATTCCACTCCATTATTATATCTCATAACATTAAAATTGTTCAATTTTTAATGCAAGCACTTTAATCAATTTATGTTTCATTATTATAAACTTTTATTTTTCAAAAATAAAGAATGAGTTTGATTACTTCAAAAATAAATGAGTATTAAATTTAACAATTAATCGACAAATTATATCTAGTATCTCTAGCCACCTCTCATACCTTTATAGAAAAAATGAGACATCCATTTAGCTATCGTAGCCATAATATAGTGCATTAAACTCCTCTCCTCATAATAGCTACATTAGAAAATGTGTATATTCCTCTCATTCCATATAGTTGTGACAAATGCACCTAACAATGCACACAATACCTTACTTCTTCCACTCTTGCTATCTAGATGTCATCACCATGGGACATGTTTCCCTTAGCCAACCTAACATTGATATGTGGCTGCTTAGATATGCTTCCAAATGACTAGTGAAATCAAGCACTACATAAATAGATGTTCCATTGTTTTAGATGCTCTTCACACAACGCACAACCCTTATAAATACTCATCCAATGATCCAACCATCTCTTTATTGTGGGAAGCTGATTGTGTATGGCTAACCACAAGGGGATATGATTTTGAGGGAGGATTAGAGGTTTCACAATAATCGCGCCCACCATTTCTTCAAACATTTGGGCCTCAACTTCTCATAGGATAATCTGTAACATCCCAAAATTCACTATTTTTTTTAAAGCGGAAGTAATTAAATTAAAAAACTGTGAATTCTGATGATGTTACCGCCACACTTAGTACTAGACCAGTTTACTCCGACCGTTCGAGTACCAACTACTAAGGCTAGAAGAAATTTAATAATCAATTATAAATCAAAACAATCTAAACTTCAAATGAGGATTAAACGGTTGTAAAACATAAATCAAAGTACATGTAAAGAATTGTAATTCATATCTAAAAGAGAAATAAGCTTATAACTGATAAAAGGTTCATCTAAAATACTCGATACAAATTAATAAATTATAAAAAGGATAAATCCTATACAAAATAAATAACAGAAGGATATAAAATAATAGGAAGAGTGAATCCGGCCACACTACTCTCGAACTTGGAGCCAAATATATGCTCAACACTCAGCTCTACCTGATATCTCGCTCACCTACACAAAGTCAGAAGGGTCTTCTGCTTGTGGGAATGAGCAACACCCATGAAAAGGGTGATCAGTACACTACGTACTGAGTAACGTAATCATGCACTAAGGTCAACACACAAAATTCACATAAACCATGTAGAATAATAAAAGAGCATAAAGTCCCACATGATAACGTAAAGGCATATGATCATTTAGGTAAATATATATGAAATTCCCCGAAATTTTCTAATTTTAAAGTTTTTATTTAATTAAGGTTTTATTGGAAAATTTAATTTAATAAATTATTTTTACTAAAATAAAAGGAAATTTATTAGAGCAAATTAATAAGAAATTTTATAAATATGTTAATTAGAGGAAATTTAGGTATATTAACTAATTAAAGATTTTAATTTGGAAATTTATTTAAATAAATTATTTTATTTAAATTAATAAAGAGAAAATAGTTTCAAATTAATGTTAATTTTATAAATAATTTAATTAATTAAAATTAGAGTGATTTACTAATTTAAAATGGAAATTTTGGAAAATCTTTTAAAAATCCTAATTTAGCCTAAAAAGGGATTTAAATATTATTTTATTTAAATATTATTATTTTTAAATATCCCAAATATTTTAATTAAATTATTTAACCCAACTTTCCTATTTCCTCTTCTCCTTTTTTCCTTTTTCCTTTTCTTTCTTCCTTTTTCTTTCTTTTTCTTTATTTTCCTTATTCTTCTTTTCTTTTTCTTTTCCCCCGACTTGGGTCTGGTGCGGCCCAATTTTCTTCCTTCCCTCATTCGGCGCGGGTTGTTTCTTTCCCGCAGCCCATAAGTTCTTCATTTAACTTCACGCCGCGTTTCACCATTTTTTCCCTCTAAACGCGGCGTGTCGACCATTTTTTTTTAGCAGTCACCGCTAGACCGCCCAGTCCCCTTCTTTTCTTTTCCTTCTTGTCTCCCCTGAACCACCGGTTTGCCCACCCCATCTTCTTCTTCCTCTTCCAGCCGACACCATACCCGTAACACTCAACCTCCATCCCCCGAAAATGGAGTCGCCGGCCACACGTGTCGTGACCGGAATTTCTCCCGCCCATTCTCTTCCCCTCGGCGCACACTTCAATTTGAATTACCCCACTAACCTTTTCTCCTCCACGATTGCCTCCATTTCTCTCGCGAAGGTCAAGCAAAAAAATTTGAAATTATGCCGCCCGATCAACGGCATAACCAACCAATTTTCCCACCGACTTCGACCTCCTGGTAGCTTCCACCACTCGAGCCTACCCTCCACCACTATAAATACCCCTCGTATGGCTCGAAATTGAGCTTTCTTTTCCCAAAAACCATAAGTGCAACCGGTGCACCACCGCCACTTTAGACGCCCCGTTTTCCACCGTTATCCAACCTCACCGCCTCTTCTTCTCCCAAACCCTTCCCTACAATGCCCTCTAATTAACTAAACCATCCACATCCTTCGATTCTCCTTGCACGGGCCTCCATAACCGTGCAAAGTTTGTTGCTCATCTTGCCAGAAATTTCACCGTGAAACCTTAAACCACCATCCACCACCACATCTGCCACTTCTGCCACCCTCTAAACCACTCAAAATCTCCTGCTAATTCTCCTCCACCAACCCATAAACTTATTTTATTTTTCTCCTTCCCCCTTCCCTCTTTTTCTTCATTTTCACCCCTCTTAGATCACTTTTTCGGCCACCTCCGGGCACCACCACCGATGCCACCCATCCCCTCCAACTCAAGGTGAAACCCTAGACCTTTTCAACACTCTCCTTCGATTTATTGAAAATTATTCAGCTTTTATACTAAATTTTAATGTTAATTCGATTTTAATTATTATTATTATTATTATCAACTATAATCTAATTGCTAAATCTTCTTGACAGGTTTGGGAGTATTCTTGAGTTAGATAAATTATTATTCTCGAATATTTGTTATTTACTAGAATTATTACATGTTTACTATTATTATTAATAACATTAATAATAATATTATTATTAGTGTAATTATTTATTTAATATTGTAATTATTTCAGGAGGGGTAGAAACCAAAAATTTTAATTAAGTCTCGCACCTTTGCTTTTTATTACTATTACTAACATTTTTAACATTATTACTAATTATATTATTATTATTATTATCTTTATTAACTTTTATAATAAGTATATATATATAATATTAATATCATTATTACATTTTCGAATAATATTATTATTAAATGGGGTGGTTTTGAAAGCCACCTTATAATTTTAAGATTTATAGTATTATTATTATTAATATTCTACTAATAAGAGTATTATTAATAATGTTTTACTTTTATTATTGTTATTATTATTATTGTTGTTGTTGTTGTTGTTGTTGTTGTTGTTGTTGTTGTTTATATCACCACCCTTTTCAAATAAAAATAGTAATTTATTTGTATTTTTAAGTAATATTTTTTATAGTTAATTATTGTGTAATATTGTTTTAATTAAAAAAACAAATCTTAGAATAAGTTAGAGAATAATAAAACTTTATAAGGGAGCCTAATTCTAGTATATTTTATATAATAGGTGAACCCAGTCAAATCCCTCAAGTGGAATAGGAACGTGCACCAAAACCGGTGACAATTTAGGTAAGGGTTTACTAAGGCCATTTGTGTGTTTATATGCATTATGTGTTTTATATGCCATGTATTCTATGTTTATTATTATTAATTATTTCGTATGTGGCATGATTATAGAGTTGAAGTATGTTGATGTGAATAAACTGTGGCATGAAAATTATGCGTATGTTTATGTTATTATTGTATGATATGGCCTTAAAACATGCATGTAAGGGTTGTAAAATCATGATGGGAAGTGTAACAATGTGGTGTTGGAGTTTTGCATGAAAGGGCATGGTGTTAGGGTTTTGTATGAGATAGCATGATACTAGGGTTTTACATAAAATAGTATGGTGTTAGGGTTTTACATGAAAGGGTATGGTGTTATAATTTTGCATGAAATGGCATGGATTTAGGGTTTACATGTGAATTAGGGTTTGCATGGAAGTGTAGTTTACTTGATGTTGGGGTTTTGCCTGAGATGGTATGGAGCTAGGGTTTACATATGAATTAGGGTTTTCATGGGGGCGTGGTATACGTCGAGCTAAAGTTTACGTATGAATTACGATTTGCATGGGAGCTAGGATTTGCATGGAAGTGTGGTTTACGAGGAGTTAGGGTTTGCATGGAGGTATAGTTTACGTGGGGTTAGGGCATACATGGAGTTAGGGCTTATATGGGATCTAGGGTTTGCATGAGAAGGTGGTTTACGTGGAGTTAGGGTTTCATGGCAGCTAAGGTTGTAGGGGTATTGGGATATGTTGTGGTTAAGTATGGTGGGATGGTTAACTAGGGTTGAAGTGGTAACCTGAGTTAAGGAGTAAGCATGGTATGAACCTGATTTGCATGTTTTGAAATGAACATCTGAATAAGATACATAAATTATTAAAAACGTAAAGTGGAAGATGTTGAGCCGGGCCCAGACCGATCCACCGGCTATAATAGTGGCAGGGAATATTTCCCTCGCGACCGATCCACCGGCTATAATAGTGGGGGATCCCGAGCTCAACAAACCAAAATATATATATATGTTGTTAAGATGTGGGAAGATACTAATTGCTTACAGTGGAACACCGTACGAGAAAGGGGCTAGACCGATTCACCGGCATATAATAGTGGCAGGGTATGTTACCCTCACGGCCGATCCACCGGCTAAAATAGTGGTAGGGCATGTGCCCTCGCGACCGATCCACCGGCTAAAATAGTGGGATCCCCATACTCGTATGGACCTGATAAAGAACATGGTATGAACCAAATTTCGATGAAAGAAAGACTGAATAATTAACTTGGACCTTTTTGGGCTTTATGTGCGTGGGCTTGTTGATTTTGGGCTATGGTTTTCCCTTTATGCTTTTATGTACCATAAGTATGGGTTGTAATTGTATGTAATCATTATTCTGCATGATTTAATGTGTTATATGTCGGCCTTAGTATTAGGTTACCTTACTCAGTACATAGCGTACTGATCACCCGTTTCATGGGTGCTGCTTATTCCCACAAGCAGAAGGCACGTCTAATCTGTTGCAGGTAGGAGATACTTACTTTGATGATATCGATGTCTATGGGACATCAGGAGGGGCAGAGTGATAGTTTGGCTGGATCAATCTCTAGAGTGACATGGTCGTTGTCCTTCTTAAATTTATGATTCATGTTGTATTTTATTATGTTTGAATTGTCGAAACAATTTTACTAATGTTTTTTAATTATTATCTAGAAAAACAATAGCAGGTATTTCGAATAATGTAAGACTTGCTCATGCTCTAGTTTTCATTTTTTTTTAAATTTGGATTTTTATGGTATCATTAATAGTATGTTCTTAGCCTTAGCACTTGGTACCGGAACGGTAGGAGTGAACCGGTCTGGTACTAAGTGTGGCGGTAACATCCCCAGAATTCACGGGTTTTAAATTAAGTATTTTAATTTCTTCTGCTTTAAAAAAAATTAGTGAATTTTGGGGTGTTACAATACAAAGGTCCAATTATGGTCTGGATTAATTACTTAATTAATCTCTTATCGGAATTCGTTTCACACCATGCTCTTTATCAAGTCCACACAAGTATGGGAACCCCACTATTTTAGTCGGTGGATCGGTCTCTAGGGCACTCTGGCGCCTGGCCACTATTCTAGCAGGTGGATTGATTACTTAGGGTAACATACCCTACCACTATTTTATGCCGATGGATCAGTCTGGCCCCTACTCGCATGGTGTTCCACTATAAGTATTAGTGTCTTTTACGTGTCTTAGCACACTGTAGGGTTTGGTTTATTGAGCTCAGGATCCCCCACTATTATAGCCAGTGGATCAGATATACCTAGGGCAACATGCCCTACCACTATTATATGTCAGTGGATCGGTCTCTAGGATATCTCGATACCAAACCACTATTATGCCTGTGGATCGGTCTAGGCCCGTCTAATACTCTTTCACTTTACATGATTAATATATTAAGTGTCTTATTCATAAGCTTTACCCTAGATATGCATGACTCACTCCCTCTACGCTTATCCTCCAACTGACCCGTACCATATCATGAGAACCTGGCACCTCCTAACTTGCCCCAACAACCTTTCCTCTATACTCTAACTCACATTAGAAGTCCAACTCCGATGTATGTGGGTCAAGGCCCACTACTATACTCCTCCAATCCACTCATTCCCTTACTCTAGGGTTTTCCCCATAAACTCTAATTTAGGCCTAAGTGACCCATCCTACTCCATATCACACAACCCAATTCATTTTTTTTATACTCCACTCATCACAACCCATAGACTCCACCCTCATCATTACACTTTAATCACTAAGTACACGCATGACTAAAAAACCCTAAGTAGCCACACCAAACCCTAGCTGGCCATACAAAACCCTAGATCGGTCTCCTATGTACCCTTATACTGTCCCACATACTATTTTTCATTTAAGGCATTCAATCACCCAAACAACACTTCCATCACCTTCCTCACACCTCAAATCAACTTTCTATACGTAAAATTCACCCCCCATGCAGACTTTACACACCCCATGCAACTCTTTGAACATTTTCATGCAAACCCTAAAACTCCTACGTGAAACCCTAGATTCACCCATGCAAACCCTAGATTTCTTCACGCAAAACCCTAGGTCCCTCCATGCAAAACCCAATATTCATCCATAACAAACACTAGGTTCAATTCATACAAAACCCTAGATTCAATTCCCCCATACAAAACCATATATTGATTCTCCCATGTAGAATCATAGATTCTTCCATACGAAACCCTAGATTATCCTATGCAAAGCCATAGACTCTCCCATGCACAACCATAGATTAGATTCTCTAATACAAAACCATAGATTAGATTCTCCTATGCAAAACCATAGATTAGACTCTCCCATATAAGACCATAGATTAGATTCTTCCACTCTTTTATTTTATTTGAAACCCTAATTTTATTATTCCACTCATGGATCATTAAAATACTTAGGTTAACTCACATCCTTAGTCAACTTATTCCCCTTTGGTCAACTTATTCACCTTGGTCAACTTCTTTCTCTTTAGTCAACATACTCCTCTTTGGTTAACTTACTTCCCTTTGGTCCACTTACTTCCCTTTGGTCGACTTACTTCCCCATTTTCCTTTTTCATCCTTTCCACCCCACCAACCACATTAAAAATCCTCACATGCATGTCTAAAAGGTCACAACACATTACATCACATTCCACAACACTTCACCACATATACATGTCAACATATGTAATAAGAAGGCACGTAAGAATACTTTAATTCCAAGTAGCTCCATACATAAAATAGTCAACTAATAGTACATGATACATAACATGACATTATACAAGTCAATCCAAGAATATAATACACATAACACACATAAGGCCTTAGTTACACCCGTACCTAAAACAACACTAGTCTAGGAGTACGCTCTTATTCCTCCTTAGGGTTTTGACTGGTCTCAACTATATGAGGGAAAAGCTAAAGGTTAGATTCCCTCCTACCAAAAATACTATTATTTACAAACTTATTTTAAGACTAGGTTTTTAATAAGATAATACCATATTAATAATAACGTTAAGAATAATACTAAAAATACTAATAATAATAATAATAATAATAATAATAATAATAATAATAATAATAATAATAATATGATTCAAAATGGATGGTGAAATAAGGGCTTCAACCCTTCACCAAAATAATGCTAATAATGACATTAGAACATTATTAATAAAAATAGTAATAATAACAATAATGATGAAATAATAATAGAAATTATAAAATAATAATAACAACAACAACAACAACAATAATAATAATAATAATAATAATAATAATAATAATAATAATAATAATAATAATAATAATAATAATAATGATGATGATGATGATGATGATAACTTAAACCGAGAGTAAAATAAAGTAGGGTTTTCAACCCTACTTCAAAATAGTAAAAATACTATTAGTAATAATAATAATAGTAATAGTACATATTACTTATAATAATAATAATGATAATAATAATAAATATAATAATAATAATAATAATAATAATAGTATTCAAACTAAATAGATAGAGTAGGGATTCGGCCCTCTCGATAATTAATAATAATAATATACTAATGGTAATAATAATTAATAATAGTAATAATAATAACAATAACTCATAATAATGCTAATAATAGTAATAATACTAGTACTAATAATCTAAATAAACCTAATAGGGTCTCAACCCTTTTAAGAAATAATAATAATAATAATAATAATATTAAACCTAATAATAATATTATTAATACATAATAATTATAATAGTAATAATAATATATTCGAATAATAGGCTAAAATGAAATAAAATAAAATGAAGCTTAATTAAATAGTGAAAAAGGGTTGAGGGGGTTTAGGGTTCCACCTTAGACTAGTGGTGAGGGGCGGTACCGGCGGTGGTGCACGCCGATGGTGGCGGTGGTCGAAAAAAGAGAAGAAAGGGGAAAAAGTTGAGGGCTGGAAAAAAGATAGGGAGAATGAGGGTGGAATTAAGGGTGGTTATGGTTGCTTAGAAGGAGAGGAATAGAATGAGGGTAGTGGCACACGGCGGCGGCGGTCGTGGCCGAATGAGGAAGAAGAAGAGAAAGAGAGGAGGAGAGGGAGGAAGAGGAAAAAGGACAGTAGGGGAGATAGAGGAGGATCTACAGATGTTTTTGGATGGTGTAGGAGGCAATGATAGTGGCGGATGTGGTGGTGGGCAGTGGCACGAAGGATGGCAGGGGCAAAGAATGGGTTAATTGAGAAGGTAACTTTACACAGTCGAGGTGACTCGTGCAGAAAGAATCGAGGGAGAAGGGCAATGTAGTTAGCCGATTGCGGGGAAAGGGTGTTTGAAGTTACGGTAATGCACAGGAATAAATTTTTTAGGGTTTTGGAAAAAATCTTTGAGATCCAACTAATGAGGGGTATTTATAGAGTTTAGAGGAGAGGGTAGGGTTCTGTGGTTCGGTGAGGGAGCAATGCAGGTAGGGTTAGGGTCACCGACGACGCCAATTGGCCGGCAAAAAATTCAAATTGTGGCAGCTTATTTGCGTAGGAAAAGGAGGATTTTACGCAGAAGAAAAGGGAGGTGGGTTGGGTCGTGTTGACTGGTGATTCAGGAGGAAGAGAAAGAGAGGAGAAACCACTACAAAATTTATGACTTGTGCCAATAGAAATTTAGTCACAGATTTTTTTTATGTTGGCAAAAGTTACTAATACCAATAGATATTTTTTTTGGGCAATAAAGAAAGTTTTCCCTGCAAAAACTTTTATCAGTTGATAATAGTATATTATGCCAACAGATCTTTTACCTACTTTAATATCTGTGGGTATTAGTAACATTGTACCAACAAAACTAATACCCACTCATATATCTGTTGGTATTAGTATATAAGGAAGACAAATGTTTCAACTATTGTTAAATCTCATGGCACATATTCATTCCTCTTATATAAGAGATACTTCTCTTATTATGATAATTGCTAATTTTTATATGAAATACTAATAATATAATATATAACCATATTTATAATTATCATTATAATTATTGTTAATATTATTATAACATAACTATGATAATTAAAATAATAATTATTATTCTTAAAATAATAAAAGTTATCATTATAATAATAATAATTAATAATTATAGTAACTCTCATAATTATATGAATTATAATAATAAATATTATAATAAAGGTAATAATCAGTCAAGTCAGACTTCAAATGACCTATATGATGGGGGTCTTGCTACTTGATCAACGCGATGAGGGTCTAGGAAGCGGTGTACCCGTGGTTGTTAGATCTTCTTAGGCCTAATGTTATTATAGTTATTTATATAATTATTGTAATACCTCATATTTTTTAAATTCAATTTCCTTAAACTTAATGATTTTATTAACGAAAGTTAATGAAAATGTTTAATTATTTTATTTGTGATTGATTTTACAATTTTGTTAATGATTTCAAATTCATATTGGAATTTATTTAATCATTTGTCGTTTTGGATTATTCTAGAAAAATTCATTCACAATTATGACTTTTATTAAATTCATATGATCTTAGTTTCTATTAAAAAATATATTTCCATTTACGGAAATTATTTAAATTTTTTATAGTTCCTTAGAATTTGATTTATATATTTTTTAATTTCTTTTAATTATAATTTTGATATTTTATTTCTTTTTCCACAAGCTATATGATTTTTATTTAAAATATATTTCCATTTTCATTGTGTGTTTTTATTTTAATATTTTAAGTTTATTTCCAATTATAACTTCATTGTGTGATTACGACTTTGTTATGGAGTTATATTTCATTAGCAAAATAAATTATTTTTTATTATAAAATCTCTTTAAAGTAGTCAAATCATTTTAACGATTTATTTGTAACAAATATGTCCTTCTTTGAATTTATGTATTTTACACTACAATAAATTGGTGCATTAACGACCAATTTAGCGACGAATTTTTTTTGTCGTTATTGACATATTATTAATCACCACTATTAAAAGTCATCGTTATTGGTATATCTATTGCGACTAATATAAATTTTGATCATTAATCATTAATTTATTAGTCTCTAAAAAAGTTTAAGTTCCATATATATATGTGTGTGTGTGTGTGTGTGTGTGTGTGTGTGTGTTTTATAATAATTTTTTTTTTCAAATCTCTAAAATCCAAAAAAATAAAATATAATAAAAAACACTTAAACCCCTCAACCCAGTAAAATTTCAAAAAAAAACAAAAATTCTCTCCCGCGAGCCTACTACCCCGCCCTTATACCATTCTAATTTTTGGCCTAAGCCCCGTCCCCTGTCCCCAGACCCCCAACCCTCAACCCCAGCCTCCTCCTGCTCTGCACCTTCAACCCAGGTTGCACCACCACACCAGCCACCCCCGCTCGAGCACACCACCACACCTGCTCTAGCTCGTCGTCGTCATCCTCCATCGCAGCAGCAGTAGCACCAGCTGTCAGCAACGCACGAGGACAGTCGCGGTGTGCCACTGCCCATCCACCTCTAGCGCCGCTTGTCATCGGTGAGTGGTCCTTGACCACCGGCGACGCTCCAGCACCCCTCACTCCCTCCAATTTCACAGCAATTCATTTGGTATAAATACTTAAACCCTAACTTCTGTTTTGATTAATTTTAAATGATTTAGCTTATGATAAGATAATTTATTTGTTTAATTATGTGTGTGTGTGTGTGTGTGTGTGTGTGTGTGTGTGTTTATGTGTGTGTGTGTGTTGTATGAGTGATTTGGGATGGTTGATTTGTGAAAATTGGATTTGCGACCTGGCTATATCCGGATCTGTTAATTTTATCCGATTAAGCTATTTTAGATAAATTGAATTTACATTATGCTTTAAAATGTATCTAATTTCATGTTAAAAGTATCAATTTAAAAAATTTGTACGAAATTAATCGAAATTGGATTATTAGATCAAAATTCTTGTGGGTTTTATCCGGATTCGTGAATTAGCTTATGATAAGCTAAATTGGTTGTTAGAATATGTATATATGAGTTAGATGATTGATTTGGATGGGTTGATTGTGTTGTACATGGTTGATTTATGAAATTTGGATTTATAACCAGGATTTATTGGTATAGCTCTACTTCATTCAATTTTAAGCAATTTTTACAAATTGATTCTGTAAGATGCTTTGAAATGTATTTAATTGCAAGTTGAAAGTATCAATTTGAGAAACTTATCTAGAATCGATAGAAATCAAATTTCTTAGTCAAACCTCTTGCGGTTTTGAAATTTGATTGATCATTGGCTTATTTTCTTAAATTGATTATACAATATGTCTAATTGCATTCTAAACTTTCAATTTGAAGAAATTAATAAGATTTGACCAAATTATGTTTTGGACCTAAAACCCTAGTTTCAAAAGTAATTTCTAGAATTGGTCAACATTGTGATTCTTTTTGCTAAAATTGATTGTTTGGATTTGTTTAGAAGAGGTTGTGGCCTTGATCTTTAAAACCCATTTCCGAGCAACCTTGATGTAGTCACTATGAAGAGGTTGTGGCCTTTCATGAATTGCCAATAATAAGAGGGACTCACATGTGAGTGGGAGTGTTGAGAAGTTGAAACCTGCATGTAATTTATCCTATATGAAAAAAAAAAAATAGGATGAATTTGTCATAAGTGTGTGGTTTTAGGATGAAAGTCCAGTGGAGCTTATAAGCTATTAGACTCTCTTTTCACTTGGACCTACATAAAAGCCATTAATTTTCAGTATGCTCATGCATTATCGGAAAATTAGAGACCTATGTGCAAACTAGTTAATGCTCGTAATCAAAGAAGCTACTTCATAGGCAATACTTTTGCATGCTTTGTCTACGCATCAATGCTTCCTATGGTTATTTTCTCTTCGCCTCATTTTTGTTGATTTGATTTGATTTGAAAAAAAATTCAATGCACTATTATTATTCTTTTACTAATGTTAGTGTCATAATTGATAGTTTTTTATTACCACCATTACTATTGTTATCATTACTATTAGTATTATAATAATTATTAATTAACTATGAATGTCTTGATCACGTGGATGATCATATTCATTTAATTGATTAAATGGCCATAGAGGTTCCATTATTAAACCAATTCCAACATTGTTGTCATAATGATCTGTATACTATGATTAAATATTACTGTGATATCATTTGACCTACTTTTATATTTTTGTTCATTGAATGACATAAAGTCTAATAGGTGGCCATCTTAAGACATTAAAAATAGAAAGAAAATTGAAATTTAATAATGCCAACTAGTGCATGTATGTACAATTAATTATCTAATTACATAATTTAGGAAAAGAAATTAAAGTCTTGACAAGTGCCTAAGGGCAATTGTTAGACAAACTATTATATCAATCATATTTAAGTTTAACTAGAGTACACCTAAAGGGATGATTCATTCGGGATGTTTCTCTTTTTAGGTGATAAGTAATCACATGATGCCTTTCTTAGACTATATATTTGAACTAATGAACCTAAAAGCATAAGTTGTTGGGTTTTGCTTGATTAATGATTTTATACTTTCAATATTCTTTTGTATGTGAATACTTTGTTTGGGCGTAAGACATGGGCTTACTTATACTAGTTCTAGAAACCACACATCATGGAATAGTATAAATGGGAGCTCTGAAGATATGAACTTATTAAATAGATCGACTCTACCATGTCAAAAACCAAAAATCTTAAATTGTAAGGCTTGAAGCTATTCATTGTTGCTCACCCTAGAAGATATTATTTTGTAATTAATATTTCCAAGGCTAAAGTAACACTCGAATATGAATATTTTCATTGATATAGTCTAGGTATAGGTTTAGATGTATACACCATCACAACCCTCATATATAATTGCAGCAGATTACTTCCAAAAGACCTATAGAATATTGGGGTTTTAAACTTCTAATTTATGTTTCCAAGAGTATAATTTGCAAACATTGAAATCGGTTGGTGATTGAAATATGCATGCCATGTGAACTCTGATTACCTAATCAAGGTTGCAAGCTGCATGAGCTCCTACATTATTACTTGTAAATAAAAACTCAAATTCCATTTAATTTTTAGTTTTCCTTTTTATTTTACCATTTTATGATAAAGTTTTAAAACTATTGAGAATGCTTTTCCAGAATAATACTGATTAGAGAGCCATTTTAAGTTTTCTTCCAAATACTTAATTTTGCTCGCACCTGCTCTCCCTCTTAATTAAGGACTCTTATTATTTTTGAGAAAATTTTAAAAGTTCCTTTACAGCTTTTGGGTATGAATTTATATTAATCTGATTAAGTTACTTGCATATTTTCTTAGGGAATACATCTTGATGATTATCAAAGAGAATGTTGAAGGCTTTGAAGTCATTGGAGATGCTGAACAGAATGAGAATGAAGATGATGGTGTTTGATGTGTTAATAAAGATGTCTTGTATCTCAGCGTATGTTACAAGTTATATTTATAGTATTGTACCTACAAGACTATATTATCACTTTGACAAATAAACTAAACACTGATGATTATGTATGGTGTACTTAATTGTATATAAGGATAAGTTATTATTACAAGTAAATATTACAACAATAGGTATTATGGACATCATTATCGTTTTACGAATAGATTATATATATATATATATTGGTAATAGTTTTAGCAGTATATATTGTTTTGTGGATAATAATTTTAGTTACATATACCATTTTGTGGATAATAATTTTAGTCACAAATATCGTTTTGTGGGTAATACTTTTAGTCACAGATATCGTTTTGTGGACAATAGTTTTAGTCACAGATATCGTTTTGTGGTTAATACTTTTACTTACAGATATAATTGTGGGTATAAGTTTTACCAACAGGTAAATATATGTGGGCATTATTAATTATTCCTAACAGATCATATTTTTCTATGGGAAAAACTTTTAATCACAGAGTTTTTACCCACAATTTTGTCACATAAAAATATCTGTTGGTAAAACTTTTGCCAACAGAAAAATGACTTTTACCAACAGATAATGCCCTATTGGTATAAGTGAATTATTTTATAGTGAACGACTGGTCAAGACGTGCATAGCCGGTGGCGCCATTTTTGGGGACGGACGGAGTTGCAAGTCGACAGTGGGAGAGGAGGAAGGAAGAAGAAGAAGATGGACCGGCTGGCGGCGTGAGATAAAAAATTTTTAAACAAAATGCTATGTTTTGGGGGAAGAAGAAAGAAAGAATGGTGTTTCATCCTTGGGCCACACAGAAGGAAGAAAAAGGAGGAAAGGAATGGACCACAGAATGTAGGCCCAATCGAGAAGATGAAGAAGAAAAGAAAAGGAAAAAGGAAGAAAAGAAAGAAAAGAAAGAAAAAGAAGAAAAAGGAAAAGAGAAAACTAGGTAGGTTGGGTATTTAAATTAATTTGAATATTTTAGATATTTAAAATAATAATATTTAAATAAAATAATATTAAATTTTCTTTTTAGGCTAATTTAAGATTTTTGAAAGATTTTTCTAAATTCCATTTTAATTAACAAAACAACCAAATTTTCTCTCACTAAAATATTTATAAATTTCCTCTTAATTTGCCCTAATTAATTTCCTTTTATTCTAATAAAAATAATTAATTTAATTAATTTTTTTAATAAATTCTTATTTAACTAAAATTCTTAAAAGTAGTATTTTTGGGGCATTTCATAATCTGATGGAGTATTCATGATGTCCTATAACCAAACTTCTCTGGATAAGGAGATATAAATTATCACGTATCAAAAGCTCATGTTTGAATAGAAAAAATGCATATGAGGTGGGAATTGATGAGTTAAATCCACAAGTGCTCGGACTCATTGTAGCACATTAATGTTGTATCCCATAGGGATTTCATTGTTGACTACTAGCCTCCATTGTTTTAGCTATCTAAATTGTTTAAATAGCAAAAATATGGTTATAAATATGGAAATACATGGAAAAAATAGTGAGATATAATTTCTAAAGCAATGGTAATAAATACAAGGATTGGATTGCCATCATACATTAATAATTAATAAATAATCAATTTAATTGTCAAATAACTACTTAAATTTAATAAGGTAAAATAGGCTAAATTAACTAAATGTCTCTTTTAAGGTCTAAAAGTAATATCTAATCTAATTTAATAACATATTTTCATGGTATTAAATTAGATTAAATCTATTACGTTATATGCAAAGTCTGTAAAATTTCCAAGAGACTTTAGCCTACTTTCATGGTTCGATTATCCAGTCCAATTGTTAGATTTTTTATTATTAATCTTTACCTTTCGCTTATTTGATTAAATACTCATGTCTAGTTAAATTGGTGATCAAGCAACTCAACCATGAAGGAAGAACTAACAAATGAATTCAAGTAATTGAAACATATATTAAAATAATTTAGCATTAATTAACAATTTAGATTATATCCAATCCTAGAAAAAAAATTAGTTATAAATGAAGTAAAATGCAAGAAATAAAATACAGTAACATAAATAACATTAGACATAATAAATATCAAGAGAGGGATAGAAAGATGAAATTGTAAATAAATGTTGGAATCCAATGTCAATAGTGTGCACAAGATCTAAAATTGGCACTAAATCTAACAATTAATGAGGAAAATAAGAGTTACAAGCATGGTTTTTTGAGTCTCAATAAGAGAGAAAAACAGAGTCTTAGAGATGTCCCACTTCCAAATGCCAAACTTCCCCCTCAAAGAGAGTGTTGATGATGGTTTTAAAATAGATAATTGTATGTTGCATGGCCTGAAAGATTTTAGCCCAACAAAAACAATGCAGAAAACCAAAGGCTAAAATACCCAAGAATGCACACTAGATTAAGATCGAACCTACTAGTCACCTGGACTGGGTTGGCTGATTGATTCAAATTAAAGGGGAGAATGACTTGATCGGATTCTTATTCCAATTCGTGATTACTATAATCAATGAAATTCAATCTTGTTCAAGCAAGTGATCATGAATTACGGTGCACCTCTACTAATATCCACATATAGTGAAACTATATCACTAGGTATGTGTGCTAGTGCCAATGGGAACTCAGTCACAATTTCATGGATAATAAATCTTGATGGTTGGAAATTCATCATTCACAAAAGAGAAAGTAAGGGATATTTATAATAAAAACCTAGATTTATTTTATATTAAAACCCTAGCCCACCTTAGTTACATTGGACTTAAGGTTTTAATCAAATTAAAGCCACCTTATGTTTAATCCCACTAATACCACCTTGGTCTTAAAGAGATATTATCCATATTAGGACCTCATCTTACCCAGTTCAATTGGTGTGCAACCTTGTAGGTTCACATAATGTTGGTAGTGGATCGAAACTCCTTTTGGGCCCAAAAATCATAAAAGGTATCTAACTTGCAAGATGGTATGACCAATCAAATTATGTAAATTTCATAAGCTCAAAACAACCTATTATAACACATATGTGTATCATTTTATCACACGATATTTACATTGAACATAAGGTATTGATCATTACATCCTTGCTTCATTCAATCGCTCTCTTTTATAATCACCAAGTAAGACTAACCTTAACAAATGACACCTTATTTGCACATGGTCATGTTAACATTAGTCCTAATTGTTTAGGGTCCTAAATATATCTCTCTCAGGTTATGAGAAGGACAAATTCCATCTTGATCATCTATATGCCTCTATATGATTCACACATAACTAATCATTACCTTTATGATCACCCCTAATAAGGGTAACACTTGGTAAAGTGAAAACGTGATGATCATCATACTGGCATATATGACAATCTCATATCAATGACAATCTCAAGTCATACTGGCATATATGACAATCTCAAGTCAGAGGATAATATACTATTTGGAGAACATTGATGACACTTCACGAAATATTTAATGTAGAGTCCTCCTATTTGGTTGGTATGCTCCATAACATGTATATATATTATTAGTTTCACATCTCATATCAATGACCAATGTAACATGATCATCAACTAATGAACATACTAGTCTTTTGATCACCAATATCCCTTAAGTAGATAATACTAGACTAGGGACTAATATTGAATAATAATCTTTCTATTGTTTAGTATAGTTCCACAATCCAATCACATACTCAATTATCTACATAAAGAACAATTACTCAAAGGAATAACAACATTTGAATAAATAACATCAAATGATTTTTTATTAGTAAGCACAATCACAAAATATGGGAATATAAATTATCAACTATGATTGGTTCTAGAGCATATTTCCAACAACCTCCCAGTTGCATTACAACCAATCATGCACGAGCCTAATGCCTTGTGAACTAGTATGATACTTAGGTTTTGCAAGAGGCTTTGTTAATGGATCAGCAATATTTACATATGTATGAACCTTGCATAAATTCACATTACCCCTCTAGATAATCTCTCAAATGATGTGATATTTCCAAAGTATGTGTTTAATCTTCTAATGAGACATTAGCTCCTTAGTCTATGCAATAGCTCCATTATCATCACATTATTAACAAACCGGACTCAAAATGCTAGGAACTACTTCCAATTTAGTAATGAATTTCCTAATCTGCTCTACTTCCTTTGATGCTTTTGAAGCAGCAATATACTCATCTTATGTTGTAAAATCAACAACTATGTCTTATTTTGAACTCTTCCAACTCACAACGCCATCATTAAGAAAAAACACATAACTTGACTATGATCGGAAATCATATCTATATGTTTGGGAACTCGTATCTATGTAACCACTTACAAATAGATCATGTTTTCCTCCATATGCCAAGAACATTTCTTTTGTCCTTCTCAAGTATTTAAGAATGCTCTTGAATGTAATCCAGTGACTCTCACTAGGATCAAACTGGAATCTACTCATCATGCTAATGGCATATGAGATATCTGAGTAAGTACATAACATGGCATACATGATAAAACCAATGTTTGAAACATATGAAAGTCTACTCTTGTGGTATCGTTCATCTTGTGTCTAAGGACATTGTGTCTTGGCATGTTTAGATCGTGTTGTATAGGCAAGAAACCTCTCTTAAACTCTTACATAATGTACCTATGGAGGATCATGTCGATAAAAGTACTCTTACTTAATCTAATCAACTTTCTTAATCTGTCTCTATAGATCTTTATCCCCAAAATATAGGTTTCCTCGCCAAGATCCTTCATTGAAAATGAATTTCCTAGCCAAGTCCTCACAAACTATAGCATAGAAATATCATTTCTAATAAGTAATATATCATATACATGAAGAACAAGGAAAATAATTATACTCCCACTAATGTTCTTGTAAACACAAGATTCTTCTTCACATCTGATGAAGCCAAACTCTTTGACTACTTCATCAAAATAAAGATTCCAACCCCGAGATGGTTTCTTAAGGCCATAAATTGATCTCTTAAGCATGCATACCTTTCCAACAATAATGGAATGTCCAAAACCTTTAGGTTGTGCTATACACACATCCTCTTGCAAAAAATATATTAAGGAATGCAGTTTTGACATACATTTGTCATATCTCATAATCATTAAATGCAACAATTGTTAGAAGAATTCATGAAATCCTACATATATTAAGAGTGAAAATCATTCCAATATCAGTCATTTTACCAATTTATCAGTCATATACATCCGAATATCCATACACCTAAGATAAATTGTATGGATCCACTTGACCTATGTCAAATCCTTCTTCATACATAAATTCCAAAGCAATTTTTCTAACACACAATTATTCCATAGCTCGAGATGAAGAAAACCCAGACCTCGTTTGTCTTTAGCCAAACAAAGCTGGTCTCAAGTAATAAGTGCAATAAGTGATATTATCCTTTGAGTCAGCTTAATCAACTAAAGGAATGCCCAACATAAGGCAATAAACTTATTAAGGATTTTCTTTGGCTTAAAAAAATAATTAAAAATCACTTGACTAAAGTATGCCTAAATAATTAAAATACCAATTTAATAAGCTAAATTATGTCTGTATATGACAAATATAAAGTACTCGGTGCCTCAATCGGGTCATCACCTTCTCCAAGATGGACCATCGGTGACCGGAAGAGATTATCCCGAAAGATAACAACATGTCAAGATAAGTGACGGATAAAGAACCGTTTTCCCTTTCTTATATAATGGATGGAGTAGTTCTTTTGTTATTGCGCATTGCACTGATACGGCGGCGATTCACAAAGAATGACCACCATCAGTTTACAAATACTCCCATTGATCCTACGCATCCATCAGCCAACATCATTCGATAGCTCATTTAACTTCTTTTTTTAGACAAAATAGCTCATTTAAGTTTTGGCATTTGCATAATACTTTTTTTTATAGGTAGTAGTGCTTAGAAGTAAAAGATACAAGCACAACAAAAAGAAAAAAAATAAACCCAAAAGGCCATACATGTGTCATGGCAACAAAAGCGACAAAAAAAACTCTATCTTAACAGGGTCTGAACGTTGTGCACCACCTCCTCCGATCTATAAGGAAACTCCTTTCTGCCATTTTTAATCCAAAATCTTATTCTCAATTTGATAAGAATAAGCATCCATCCCCTGAAAACATTGATATTATCAAATACTCTTCTATTTCTAAACTCCCAAATGGTGCCCATAATATCAAAGAACGCGGCTCCCCCAATTTTCCCCCTCAGACCCTTACCGAAGGCTCCCAACCAAGCAAAAGCGTTATCTTCAACCGAATTGGGCATTACCTAGGAATATCCAAACCAATCACAGATGTCGTACCTGATCTTCCAGCTCACCAAATAGTACAGGAAAAGGTGATTAGCTTATTCTTGTTCCATTCCACAGAATGGACAAATGGCCTCAAGCAAGTCAATGATTTGTAACCTAGCCAGTCTTTCCTTTGTGTTGAGCCTTTGTTGAACCGCGAACCAAGCTGCGAGTTTAAACCTTAGGGGTGCTAAGCTTCTCCACATTAAGGTGGTTGGACTGATACTTGACTCATCCCCGAAGATAAGCTGGCAGTACCTCTGGCAGAAAGAGCTCACTGAGAAGACACTGAAATCGTCATGAGTCCATACGATCGAGTCTTGTTTATTCTTGCATGGACAAACCTACTGATGAGTTAGCTGAAGTTGCTCCACTTGGGCCTCCTCCCACCTAAACAGCTGTCTCCTCCACTCAAAATTCCATTCCCAATAAGATACATCCCACTTGCCCATCCCTGCCACCTTCTAATCTTGATGCTCTGCTGTGTTGTATAATCTAGGGAAAAGGGTCTTCAAAGAACCTTTCATACACCAATCATCATGCCAAAAACTAAGAGTTTTCCCATCCATAAGCATATGCTTCAAGCCAAATCTCAGGTAAGGAAGGTCCCTTCCTAATCGAGCAGTATCCATCCATGGGGGCCACCTTGTTCTTGATGTTGGAATTTCTAGTGACCCTAGCCAATCTCTCGAATAGATTGAAGAAATAATTTTCTTCCATGAAGCCCCCTCCATTGTAAAGAATCTCCACCACTATTTCAAGAGTAACGCATTATTTCTTACCATAATATCCCCCACTCCCAGGCCACCTAATGATTTAGGCCTTTAAATAAGACTCCATTTGACCAAAGGTAGCTTCTTCCTATCTCCATCACCGCTCCAAAAAAAATTCATCTGAATCCTGATGATTTCCTTCACGACCTTGTTTGTAATTCTAAACAAACTCATAAAATACAATGGTAGACTGTTCAGAACACTTTTAATCAGGAAAAGTCTTCCTGCTCTTGATAGGACCCTAGCCTTCCACCTAGACAGCCTCTGCTTTATCTTGTCAATCACTGGTTTTCAAATTTCTCTTCTTCCTGCGTTAGCCCCCAATGGTAGGCCAAGATAATTGATAGGTAAACATCCCTCCTCGCATTCCATTATCTCAGCAGCTTCCTTCGAAAAAATCCCATCCACTCCCAGGCCAATTAGAACATATTTGCTAATAATTGACCTGAAGGCTCGATAGAAGATAAAAACAATTGATCAAGCTTCTCTAGTTCCTAACATTTGGAACCGATGCCCCACAGAAAATCATTGTATCATCTGCAAACTAGAGGTAGGTAACTTCCAAGTTGTCCCTCCCTATTTTAGTTCCCTGCAAAAGCCCTTAATCCACTCCTTGCCTAATCAGTTGTTTAAAAGCCTCAACTGCTAATATAAAGAGGAAATGTGAAATAGGGTCACCTTATCTCAACCCCCTACCCATCTTGACGGGTTCTGAGGGGGACCCATTGATAAGAACCGAAATACTTGTGGTCAAAATACTCTCTTTAACCCAACCTCTAAATATGCATCCAAAACCCATAATATCCAGAATGTTATCAACAAAGTCCCATCTGATACTATCATAGGCCTTCTAAAAGTCCAGTTTGATCATGACTCCCTTTGATCATTTCCATCTTCTAGCCCACTGAACGATCTCATTGGCAACTAAGGCCCCATCCAGAATGCTCCTTCCCTCAATAAAATCTTATTGGGAATCGTTCACTAGCTCGTCCACCACCTGTTTCAATTGATGGGCAAGGATCTTCGCAATCACTTTGTAAATACAACCAATTAGATTGATTGGTCTAAACTGTCTAACCTCCTCGGCATCCACCACTTTGGGAATTAAAGTGATCAATGTGATGTTGAGGGCAGGCGAAAGCTTTCCTATGAGGAAGAAATTCATAACAGAGTCAGTGAAATCCTCTCCAATAGTCCCCCCACATTATCCTAATAAAGCCGAAATGATATCCGTCATAGCCTGGCGCTTTTGAGGGATCACAAGACCACTCTGCTACCCGAACGTCCTCCCTTCTAGGGACCATTTCCAATTCTAGACTTTTCTCCCTCGAGAGCCGACGGAATCCATCGGTAGAAAGGCTAATAACCAGGAGATCCGCGTGATTGTACAACTCCTTGAAATACTCAGTAATCACCTTCTTGATTTTTGGTGGATCTACTATTATTTTACCCTTCTCTACTATTCTGTTAATAATAGCTTTCTTTTTTCTTATCGCAGCTACAGTATGGAAGTACCTTGTGTTTCTATCACGATCTTCAAAATATCTAACCCTAACCACCTGCTTCCAGTAGGTTTCTTTCCTTTTGTGCCATTTCCAAAGCTGGGTCGTCAAAGCCGATCTTCTTGCAATGTCAATTTCACTACAGATGCCATCTTTGACAGTGGCATCCACCTTGGCCAATTCCTATTCCAAAGTGCCAATCTTCGAATCAACATCCCCAAAAACCTCTCTATTCCAAATCCTCAGCATACCCTTCATCTCTTACAGTCTGGACTGACAAGACCTCCCTCCTAGCTTTGACCGGCAATTGGAGACAAAACCACAAAACTGTGAATGAGAAAGCCACATGTCCCAAGTTCTGAAAGGTTTCGGCCCAAACCCATTCATCCTCACCCTTAGGCAAATAGGGTTGTGGTCGGAAAGCGATCTGCTCAACCCTAAATAGGAAAGCCTCGGAAACGTAGTCAACCAAGAGGGGCTAACTAAGAATCTATCCAGAAGGCTTGCAGAACCCACCTTGTGCCACGAGAACTTCAAATTAAATGGCTTCAAGTATATAAGACCCAATTTGTCAATCCACTCATTAAAATGTCGAACACTACTTTGATCCACCCAGCCTCCCTTCCTTTCGTTCTAGTTTCTAACCTTGTTAAAGTCCCCCATGACCAACAACAGAACGTTGCACAGATGACACATTTCCCAAAGCTCTTCCCACAGAGTCCTTCACTCTCTTGGATCCAAGTTTCTATAGACCAAGAGAATCCCGCAATCGAACCGGTGAGGGCCCAAACCTCCTTCTAGAAAGATCCACCTCATGCCGCTAGTACATCGTCGTAGCGTGAAAACTTGAGAGTCCCATCCAATGATTAATCCTCCGCTCCTACCAAGAGCCACCGAATCCCTCCTTTCAATTGACTCGTTCCTCTAAACCCTATTCTTCCATGAATCCAGCAGGTAGTTGTGCTTGGTTTCAACAAGACCACAAATCAAAGGTCTCTCCTTAGCGATCAAGCACTGGATGCTAGAGACTTTACCTAATTCATGGATCCCCCTTACATTCCAACTAATGATTATCATAAATAGTGACGCTTTCTCCCCTATCTCCAATAAGGCCTCCTACAACTACCTCCTTCAAATCTTTCTCTGACTCCTCCTCAACCCTGCCAGTTTTTCTATACACTTTCCTTCCTCACCCAAAGAAAGCCCAATTCACTTTCCAAATTGCCAAGTCTGTCTCACTTTGCTTAGCTCCTCTTCCATCCTTTTTTCGTCAATTTTTGAATCCACCCTTTCCATCGTTGACCTTGGTCCATCATGAAAACCAGACACTCCCACCCCTCCAAACCCGGGTGGTATGTCAAATGAGCCCACTACCTCACCATCCTGCGACCCGTCATTGATAATAATCAATTCCTCGTCTTTTCCACCCTCCCCCTCTCTCCACCCCATCCACTTATGAATTAATCCTTTTTCTCCCTCAAAGTCATGATCCACACCTACAAGTTTTGTTTTTGTTGAGTTTGCTTCCTCTTCCTCCCCATTCTCCATATATTCCTTAAACTCCATGTCGGGTCTCCCTTGACATTTCTTGCCTACGACTTCATCCTCTAGAAACCTTTTATTTAATATCATCCCACTATTTTCTCCCTCATCCCCAACCACTATCCTGCTCGATAGTGGCTCGTTGATCCTTCCCTCCTTGCGTATCTCCCAACCAAATGTTTCTTCCAAGTAGAAAAGTTTCCTCGACACCTGGTCAGCCATCTCACTCTCTTTCTTCGAAGCACTCCTACGCACCAAGGAGTGGATAAGGTCCACTTCCCACCACTCCATGCAGTTGTCTCAGCTGAAACTACTAGTCTGTCACGTCTCATGTCCTATTGTAAGATCTTGTCGATCTTCACCACCCTGGGACCCACTACTCCCATCATGCCTCTTCCCACACACTTTTCTTGCCCGACCATCCCCTACAAGGCGCGTTCCATCACTTTCCCCATCTCCCTGTGCACACGACTGATCGGGAACCTTCGGCATAAAATAGACGTTGTCAATCCCAATGAGCTGGCCCTCTATTTCCCCACTTTCACGCCTACTTGGTGGGCTATCAAAACGGCCAATCACCTCCCCTGACTCTCTATCAACCTCTCCTTCTCTCCCATGCATGGCTGCCCCTTTCGCTTCCCCGATCCGACTTCTCTCGGTCCCCGAAACACCCTTGTCCTCGTTTTCCTGTGAGCTTCCACTACTCGAGAAGTAAGCCTGCAGACCATCATTACAAGAGTTATCCCCGGAAAGGCGGACGGACTTGTCGTCGGACGATGAAACCTCCGGCCACCCTCTGCATCCCCCTGGGAATTGATTTTTCCATAGGAAATAATTATGCTCGATCTCCTTAGCTACCACCACTGATGTAGTATCCCCGATTTGCACCTCCAAGGTTTCTTTTATTTCTTCCATGCATGAAGTGTCTAACAAGATTTTCGTTGTCTCCATCGAAAGGTCATAGTCTCCCTCTTCTTCCTAACACACCCAACGTCCCTAGGGGGTGACCAAGGACCGTAACACTTCTTCCCTCCGAACTGCCACAAGTAAGCCCCTAATTTCTATCCAAGTACGACACAAAACACAAGCGTCCTCCAACCTCCATCTCCTCACAGTTGGGAATGATTCACGGAGCAAACTGTCTTCCTCAAGTGCCATATTGCAGTCATCTAAAGAATCAAACGTAATTAAGATTTTAAATCTTCCTAAATCCCTTACCTTGGTGGCCGATCTCCATTCTTGCATTAGTTTTGGGATGATGATCTCAGGCAGGAAGGGTTGTGTTGTTTCCACCACTACGCTTCTATCCATCCACTCCATTGCAATCTCATCCACTTGAACGGGGATGACTCTCCGATTCCTTTCTGGTGAGCATCTTCCATCGCCTCTAGCAACTGACACAAAAGTCCGTCCATCCCTGAGAGCTGGTTGCCATCTACCGATCACCTTGAAAGCTTCCTTCACTTTTGCCTTCTGCATTGAACCACTATGCTCCTTCGACTGGGATGTATTACCCCTCTCGAACAACGCCCGCCTAACGTAGAGTCTAATACCATGGAGCAGCATGTTATTGATGCTTCTCACAGCCTCGACTGCCTCCCTCTTGCATCCATACCTTATGAACCCAAAATATAGGTTTGATGTTCTCCTTGCCTTCCTGCTAATGAATGTATCCACCACTATTCCAGCCGACGAAAACGACTCCCTAACTTCCTCTACAAGGATATCCTTCGCTATGTTGTCGACGAACACCATGTGTAACTTCCGACCTAAGTGCCAGGGAGGTACGATGACCTCAGACATTTGATGCGGGAGAGGATTAGAATGGGTGACTAGGTGGCTGGGTAAGGTGACATGATCATGGTTGGGACGATGGCTGGTTCGAACATATGGCTTGATCGGGATGAGGTTGGGGTTTGGGTAGCATTGCATGACTGTTTGGTGGATTACGGGTTAGTTAAGGGTCATTTGATTAAGAGTACGAAAAGAACAACAAAATAATTTCTTAATACTGTACTGTGTAAACAATGAATTGAGCTGCTAGTCCGTGAACCGATTGATGTCAACACGTTATGAGCTGGCGCTATAATTACTCCCACCATATACATTAATTATCTACTAATTTTGTGCAAAACGTAATAGCCTATTGATTGTTGCTGCAGGTGGTTCTGCCGTAAAATGGATGATGATACATTATGGGCTTGTTTTCGGCTTATTTTTACTGATTTAATTTGATCTACTTTGAATTAAAAATTTAATATATCGTTATGACTATGTTATTGTTATTATTATTCTTATCATTGGCATTGTTTATTAGTATTTTTAATATAGTTATTATTGCTATCATTATCATGATTATTATCAACAAAAATTGTATTTATTTGACTATTATTATAATTATATTAATATAATTTGATCTTATGAATTCTGAAAATAAGTTTAGAAGAACATGTCATTATTATTGCGCCAATGAATTGATTATTTGACTATGATAACCTGTCATGCCAAAAAGAAATATAAAAATGTCAAAATACATTTTCATTTTCATTTGTTTAGACGGTCGAAATGCATTTTCAATCTTCAATCCAATATACTACTATTATTTACCAAATGTCGGCATTGACATGCTTCTCGGCAACGCTTTCTAGTTAGCTGGCTGAAAAGCTATTTCGTCGATTTTTAATTACGTAGCATACCTGTATTAATTATAAGAAATTATTTGTCGGGTCAAATTTTAATTTTATTATTTTATATTAATGTTTCAGAATTTTTTCTGTTCATTTTAGATAATTTTTTAAACGTATGTTTCATATATATCCTACCATTTGAATTATAACACGCCAAAATTTTCATTAATTACATAACTAAAAAATCCATAATGTTGCAAGATTACTATATTATAAAGGAAAAATATTTCAACCATTAATTTAATTTTCATTCATAGAAAAGATTAATGTTTTGACCAAAAATATTTAATAACTAATTAATATACTATAAATACATAAAATTAAATTATTGATATCAAACAATAATACAGGATAATTAAAGAACGTAATTAATATCATTGATATATCGTGCATCAATAAAAATTAAATGATAATACTATTATAGCATATTAAAAACAACAACATTCTATATCTATGTTTCAATGTTATAGAATAATACTATCAAGAAAAACTAATATATTACGGATGTAAATAATAATACTATTATACCATATCAAAGATATTTATTTTATTCGGTAAGTATAGCCTTGTATGTGTAGAATCTTTAGATGTTTGTTCTAGTATATTTAAGCATACATAATTATGTGTTTGTTTATGATAGTATTTTCATATTTATTATTTAGCTTTATATAGTAACATTTTTAAGATGTTTTCTAAAGCATATTTGTCCCGTCTGAATGAATGTCTCTAGATATTTTAAATATGATATTGTGGAATATCGTACTTTTCAACATTCATATTGGATATACTTTCATGTCTGGATACATTAATATACAGTTAATAAATACTTATGTCATAGTGAGTAAACATCTTGTCCTTTAATATATACTTCATGTTTGAATCGGTCTAATTCATACAGTATATATATATAACTTAAGAAAACAAATTAAACTTAAAAATTCCTTTATTTCTGTGGCATTTAATATTTTCATCTTGTAGCTAGGGTCATGTATCCCCTATTAGATTCTCCGGATAGATTTATTTTTATTTTCTTTAAAATTTAGTGAACTTTTACTAACAAAATACTTAGACCAGCCCAAAGTGAATATATAAGGAGAAAAAACACCATAGCAAACTTTTTAAACGTTGTATCAAAGAAATATACATCTTCATCTACAACGAACAATGTCGTACAAAGCACCTACAAGCCATGCAATGAAGTTTCACTCCTAACATGGCCTTGATTAGCTAAAGAATCAATAACATTATTAAACATTTTCTTTTATAGGCCAGTAAAATTTGACTTAATAGTTAAATGTCTACGGCTAAATAACAAATGTATCATATTCAAATCTTCTTCCCCTCTTTTAATATTATAATATTTTATTATATTGCCATCTATATAAAATTTAATACTCGTTAATAAATAAATAAAGCACTTCCTCTTCATGAACAATATTCATAGCAAGTCAAACAGAAAACATATTTCAAATGAAGTTAATTAAAATCAAAATCACAATCCCATGAGCCACTTGATATAATCGTATGCCAATTGATGAAAATTATAAAATTAAACTCAATCTCTAAATTGCAAGGAAATATCAAATGGGAACAATGAATAACCTTTAACTTCATTTATTCCACTCCAGAACGCCACTTATAGTTAATATTATTGTCCAAAGATTTGATATTAATGTTACACCAGATTCTTATAATGGGATTACAATTATTTAAATTTATTAACTATCTATCATGCATATTTTTTTGTGAGCATGTATATTTATATAATTGTTGTACTTTCTATACAGCTATATCTAGCAACTTAAGTTCTATTCTCAAGTTGAATGTGTAATCCCCCGAAATTTTAAAAACCTATAATTCAATAAATAGCTTTTATTTGGGATAAATTAGCTTTTAAAATTATTTAATTTAATTATTTTATATATTTTTTAGTATATAAAATTGGATAGGAATATTTAATAAATTAAAATAAATATTTTATTATTTTATCATACCCTTTTTTTTTAATAAATTTCCAAACCAATATTTTTCCTAAAATTAATCTTTTGATAAGTTCATATTTTGATACATTTTATGCCCTTATAATCTTAGTTTTTAGTATTTTATTTAACTAATATAGGTGAATAATTATGGTTTTATGCTTAAGTGGTAATAATTGCATAAATATTATTATTTGAGCTAAAATGGTATAATTTAAGTAAATTTAGAATAAAATATTGTTTATTAATATTTATTTAATTTTATTTTGCAGGTTTTATTTTTAAATAAATGAAATAATAATAATAATAATAATAATAATAATAATAAAGAAATTGGACCTTTGGACCAACGGCCCAAAGGTCCGGATCAAGAAGCAGGCCAAACGGAGCGTAGGAAGAAGAAAACCAAATGCGCCACACGGGACAAAACGAAACAAGGGCTGACGTGGCGTGGGAAAACAAAAATAAAAGAGCAGCGACAACAGAAAGGAGGGACAATAAATAGAGGAGGCTCGGCAGGTAAAGGAGGGCAGAGCAGTGAAGCACGGGGACGCTGAAGTGCGCCCGTTTCGCATCCCCGGGACGTTTCTGGGGACGAAACGCGAGGCAGGACGCTGATTTAAAAAAAAAAAAACCTCCAAAACGACGTCGTTTTGGAGGATTTTTATTGTTTGAGGCTACTCGCCCAGTCGCCCACGCCCCATCCCCTCGGCGCCCTCGCACGACGCCCCACGCCCCAGCCTGGCAGCCCACTGCCACTGCCCCTCAGCCCTCACTGACAATAGGCATTAGCATGACAACATTGCAACCCACTGCCACTGCCCCTCACTAACAATAGACATCAACATGACAGCATTTACTATTCATTAAATAATAAATGACTAAATGCTCCTCCAGAGAAACGTGTGTGTGTGTATGATATTAATTAAATAATTTTAATATACATTAAAATTTATATTAAAATTATTTAATTAATATTTTTATTAAAAAATAATTATTAATAATTAAATTTAACTAATATATGAATTAATTTTAGAATTTTTTTTATTTTTTTCTCTTAATTTTAATAAAATTAATCTATTTTTAAATATATATATATATAATTTTTTTAACGTTTCCTGCCGTCCCCGTTTCCTATACTTTTAAAAAATGGTGTTTCCGCGTTTCGTCCCGTCCTCGTCCCCGTTTCCGTGCAACACTGGGGCAGAGTGCGGCAGGAGCCGCAAAGAGAAGGGAGCTGTCATCGGCTCAAGCAGAAAGAGGAAACGTAGAGAGTGCAGCAGAGCCTTCAAAGGCTAGGTCAAACAGAGCCGCACGGAACAAGGCACGGCAGCATCAGCAACACATCAGCCTCCGACAGCCGAGAATAAAAAAAAAAAGAAAAGAATAACTGCACAGAAATCAAGGGCACCGAGAAGAGATAATAAGAGAAAATTTAATATCGGTAGATTTTATTTCAGATAAAATTAATTCTTATCTGAATAAATTCTTGATCTTTTATTTAAAATTAATTCCGGTTATTTCTTTCTCTTATTTTTAATATATATTTCAGATATATATTTTTGTGTAATTAATTCTATAATTATGGCTTGCTGATTAATTATTGTTAGGGAATAAATTGAAACCCTGTATTAGGATTTGAATCATAATTTTATTTTCTTTGTTTCGTGAGATTTTTTCTTGATTCTATTTTAATTGCTATCGTTTATATACATAACTATGTTAAGTATAATTTATTTGGTACATGCCTTGTTCTAGTTTCCTTATAAATAATAGTATGTAGGATTATTTTCCTGCTAGGTGGCCATCTAAATATACTAGAATTTATATGTATAAATTATAGCTAGATTAGATAATAATTCACCTAGTAGTTTTGTGATTCTAAGCAAAGTAGTAAAACGTTTCGATACGTGTGGGTCAAGGAAAGGAAATACGACTAGACATGCGTTGTATACTAGTTTGGGTACTTAGATTGGCAACCTTCCAATTACACTTAATGCATTAAATCTAGTTAAATATAGGAGCCGTTTGTCGCTGCTATACTGCTAGTATTTAATAGGGTTAATATTGGCGCTTTGTCATATTAATTAATTAAGGGAAGTAATATAAGGTGTATGGACCTGCTTTTGGTGTACAACTTGGTCGATCTCATTCTCATGATTAAAATATGACTTGGAAATAAATATTATATTTTGACCTAATCTAGTGGTCGATTTTTATTTCCCTAACATATTTATCATATCTGCGGATTTCCTATTATTTTTATTGTTATTAGTTTACTTTATTTTATTTACTCCTTTTATTATTATTTTTATAACCCCCATTAGTATTTTTTCTTATTTATTTATTTTGTGTTATTTAGGATTTTTATTTTTATTTTTAAGCTAGTTAGATAGAGGTGAGCTCTCTCAATCCCCGACCTAGAACAATATCCTTATTTACCAGTGTTATAATTGACAACAAGAGGGTTTAAATTGCAGGTCGACTATGGCCACACTACCTTTTAAAACCCATATATTAAATTATAGTAAATTAAATTATTAAATGTATTTATCTACCAAAATTATTACATCCTATTTTCCATAAATTATTTTATCTATTTTTTCCTTTTTCCTTTTTCTTTCTCCTTTATCTCCTTTTTTTTTCTTTTTCCTTTTTCCTTCTCTTTGGGCCGCTAGGCCAGCCTTTCCCCCCTACGCATTGGGTCGCTGACCCATCTCTTCCTTTCCCCTCTGTCTTCAGTACACGCATGCCCATCCCGACCTTCTTCTTTTTTCTTTTCTCCCATTCCCCCAACCATGTCATCCCACTCCTTTTCTTTCTTTCCCTCGCCCAGCCTGCACCTCCCTCTTCTTCTTCTTCTACTTTCCCTCGACACCATACCCAACCACCTCTTCCTGCCACCACCTACCTCCCTACCACTCACTCTCTCTCCCCCCATCCTTTTCTTCCCCATTTCGAACCAACCCAACCTGCACCCTAGCCACGCACAGCCTTCCCCTTTCCTCTTCTTCCCTTCCCTCTCCCTACCACCAGACCAGCCGCCTTCCACCCTACTGCCACCCGACCGAGCCTCCTGCCCCCCTCTCCTTTTTCTTCTCCTCAATAACTCCTCCCTACCCCATTTTCAAATACTCTACCCTCTCCCGATCCCTTTTCTCTCCCTTTCTTCCCCTTCATCATTTTCAACCCTATTTTGCACTACCACCCCCCTATGCCGCTGCCACTGCCTCACCATCCACCTTCTACTACTGCCCTGCACTACCACACCACCCCTCGAGCCACCCCACAGCCCACTTTCTTCCTCCCCTCTTATCTTTCTCTTCTTTTTCTTCCTTCTCAGCAACTGCCTTACACCTCCTTCTTCCGCCCTCGTCCCATCATCTCTGCCGCCACCTGAACTACCAAACCACTCCCTGCAATCTCCCCTACCACCCCACTACCTCCTTTGGTTGAAACCAACACCTACAACCCCTCATTTTTTCCCTCCCTTTTCCTTCCTCCTTAGCCCCCTCCACCTCGACAACCACCTTCACATCCTTGCTACTGCCGCCGCCGCCACCCTTGGCCGCCAACAACCTATCCCCGACCACCACCTATACCCCCTCTCCACCCCTACACCTTTCCTTTGCCCTAAATCCTCCCCCATCTGCCCTCTTTCCTATCCCCAAAACCCTACCCCAAAATTAGCACCCCTTCTTCCTTTCCTCCACCACCTTCAACCCTTCCACCCTTGTTTAGCATGTGGCTCATGCTACATGAGCAATATGAGTTGCTACATTCTTGGTTTAATTTGGTTGATAAGTTTAAGGTATAATAATATTTAAGTTAAGTATTTCATTAATTAAGTTTTATAAATTCTTACACTTTTGTTTTCTCATTTCTAATATGATAAGTATTGATATTATTTTTAGGTATTGGTTTTCTAATCAAAGCTTGAATCTTTAACCGGGATACCAATAAGGTTTGATTTTTGCAAAATTTAATGTAATCGTTAAACCCCACTTAAACGCATGGATAAATATATGCTAGCACATTTGGGTTTCAATATGTTATTATGCATGATATATATATTGGTTAATATAATATATGTAGTTGCTCATATTGAATGATATAAAGGAAAGCATGCTAGTTTATGTGCCATGTGTGGAAATATTTCTTAAGGAAAGAGTTTGGTTATTAATGAAAATGTTAAGTACTTATCCATATTATATTATGTTATTGTGGCCATCGATGCATGAATAATATTATTGTGAGCCCTAGGGGCATTTTAGTAATATGTCTTATACAAGAGTGTAGCCTAATATGTGTGGGTGTTAATGAGTATTATGTTGAAATATAATAGTTGGTGGAATTGGATGATGAGAATGGAGTATTAATATTAATATTCATGTAGTGATGATAATTTAATAAAAAGTGGTTTAATAAAGGGCAAAATGGTAATTTTGTAAGTAAAAGGGTATTATGGTAATTTTGGAAGTAGAGGAAAAAGTGTTAATTTTTTAAGTAAAAGGGTATTATGGTAATTTTGGAAGTAAAGGGAAAAATGTTAATCTTGTAAGTAAAAAGGTATTATGGTAATGTTTGAAGTAAAGGGAAAAATGTTAATTTTGTAAGTAAAAGGGTATTATGGTAATGTTGGAAGTAAAGGGCAAAATGGTAATTTTGTAAGTAAAAGGATAAAATGATAACTTCATAACTAAAGGGTAAAATGGTAATTCTAATAATGGAGAAGGACAATATAGTAATTATAATAATGGAAAAGGATAATTTGGTAATTTTAACCAACTAAAGGGTAGTTTGGTAATTATGATAATGGAGTAGGGTAATTTGGTAACTTAACCAAATAAAAGGTAGTTTGGTAATTATGATAATAGAAAATGATAATTTGGTAAGTATGATAATGGAGAAGGGTTATGATAATGGCAAAGGGTAATTTGATAATCATGATAATGGAGAAGGGTAATTTGGTAATTCGATCAACTAAAGGTAATTTGGTAATTATAACAAAGGAGAAGGATAATTTGATAATCTAACCAACCAAATGGAAATATGACAAGTCTAACAGTTATGAAGGGTGATCGGTGACCTAATAAGTGTGGGAGATAACTTGGTAACCTAAACCGAGCAAGGCGTAATTTGGTAATTATGCAACATGAAGGGCGATATGGTAATTTTTCAAGTAAAGAAGAGATGACTTAACAATTATACAAGTAAGTGGTAAATGAGTAATTCGTATCTAATATGTCATTGGGATAATGGAGTTTCATAATAAGATTCAAGTAAATACTGAATAGTAAGATAATGGTATTTAACAATTAGTAAGTATCACGGGAACGAATCCTAAACCGAAGTTAGATGAGATTATAATGGCCTTAATGATTCCTCCATGTTATTTTGGATAACCATATAAATAAGGAATACCTAACGATATCAGAATGATTGAAAGTGAATATGTATTTGATTGACGTGCTTTTTGTGATCACCTTAATTAAGACACTAATACTTAAAGTGAAAGACCTCGAGATCAGGAATGGTGGCTCTTTAGGGGTCGCTACCCTAAATACGTAGTTTAGCCTACAGTTATTCTAGTATTTGCTGGTGTGCCTTTGTGCCCTAGCTAAGTCCTACATCTTCCTCTATTTAGTTTTACGGACCTACTTAGGGGGTATGCATACTTATGGATTAGGTGTCCTTGTCGGTAGGGTATTGAGTTAGCTGTATGCACCAGTATGGCCAAGGTACATTTGTATCCATGGGTTGATAGTTGAATGGTATTAATGTAGCTTATATGCACCAATACGAACGATGTACCTTTATATCCTGGGATCTTGATGTCCCCTCCCAAGCAAATAAATGGAATTGTTGTGATGATTAAAAAGGGAAAATGCTAATCATGAAAGTAAAAGACTAATGAGTCGGGCCTAGTTGATTATGATTATGAGTACCGGTCCATCGGATATAATAGTGACCCATGATCGTGTTGCCCTGGAAGATGATTGCAAGTACTGGTCCACTGAATATAATAGTGGCCTAGGAGCGTGTTGCCCTGAATGATGATTATATGTATTCCGATCCACTGGCTATAATAACGGGGGATCCCGAACTCAATATATCTTATTTGGTTGTGAATAAATCATGAAAAATACTAATCACTTACAGTGGAACACCATGCGAGTCGGGGTCAGACCAAACCACCAGCGAATAATAGTGGCCAAGAGTGTTCTGGCCTGGAGACCGGTCCACGGGCAATAATAGTGGTCAAGAGCATTCTTCCCTATATGTATTTGGTCCACCGGCTATAATAGTGGGGTTCCCGCACTCATATGGATATTTATAATCCAAGATGATTGATTAATGATGGACTAATGGCTTAAGGCTCATAAGTATTGATTGTACATTTTGACCCATTTATATAAGACGGACTTGTTATGTGTGCACCTCTCATTATATATGTATATAGTGTTGTATCATGTGTTGTATTGCGGGCCTACTTCTGAGTGTATTTTAAAAGGTTACTTAGTACCATAGTATAGAAGGGTTCCATTCGTGGAGCCCCTCCCTATTCAATAGGTAGTGTCCCTTGCAGGTCCGTTTTCAGGTGCTATTCAAGTGGGTAATGGGAAAAGGCATAAGGAAATTATCCATAATTTTAGGGTTTTACTCTTTCTCTTTTAACCCATAGTTTAAATGTAATCTATAATCTTGTAACCACCATTTGTGGATTTTATTCTTGTAAAGTGTTATTTACACTACTTTGATTTAAATATATTTAAATTTCTCGTAAATTGTATTTTACTCTTTCATCCTTAGCACTTGGTACTGAAATGGTAGGAGTGAACGGGTCTAGTACTAAGTGTGGTGGTAATATCCCCAGAATTCACAATTTTGTTATTCTGCTTCCACTAATTCTTTTAATAAAACAAAAATTGTCAATAGTGAATTTTGGGAGTGTTACAAAATGGGAATATTTTTAAGGAATAGAAGGATAACATTTTACTTGCCATTGTTTGTATGGATGTAGACCATGCACATTGGTTAGCAAAAAACATTGATCTAACTGCCGAAAGTTCCTATGATGAGAAGAGAAACTTTGAGAAGTGGGGTCATTCTAACCACATGGGTCTTATGATCATCAAGCGCAACATTCTAGAGGCTTTCAGGGGTGGATTCTCTCATGAGATCACCAATGATAAGGATTTTCTTACTAAAATTGAGAAACGTGTCGCAACAAACAATAAGGCTGAAACATGCGCTTTTCTACAATGCTCGATTTCAATGAAGGATAAAGGTAAAGGAAATATAAGTGAGTACGTTATGGATATGTCTACCATTCCTTCAAAACTTAAGGCATTAAAGCTTGAGTTATCAAATGACTCATTTAGTATTGATCTCTCTTCTTGCACAATTCAATTAATTTAAGGTTATTTATAACTACTAAAAGTATAAATGGACTCTTAATAAGTTCATTTCATATTGTGTGAAAGAGGAAGAAAGATTAAAGCAAGATAAGACAAAGAGTGTTCATCTAGCATTTGCCCCTAAAATGCAGGACATGAAAGAAAGAATGAAGTTGCTCCTAAGGGTCTGGTCCAAAAGAAACAGCTGAAGGAAAAAGATAGTCGTTTATTTTGCAAAAAGATTAGACATGTTAAGAAGAATTTCCAAAAGTATCATGCATAGTGCATGAAGAAAGGTACAATCCTTTCTTTACTCTATTCTGAGCTTAATTTAGTTTTAGTACCTAAAAATACTTGGTGATTATATTCTAGTGCTAATACTCACATAAGCATTTCTATGTAGGGTTTCCTAAGCTATCGAAAGTCAAATGATGGTGAAAGACACATATATGTGGAAGATGGCAAGGCAAAAATAGTTGAAGTGATTTGAACTTTTAGGTTATTATTAGAAACCGGTCATTATTTTGATTTGAAAGACTCTTTCATTGTTCCATATTTTAGAAGGAATTTAGTTTCTATTTTATTAATTGACCATTCTAATTATTATTATTCATTCAGAATTAATAAATTTATTATTTTATTAAATTTAAATATTATTGATACTGATTCATTGTGTGCATGTGATAACCCATATATACTTGATATCATCACTTCATATCATAAAACCTTGCATGTAGAGTTACCAAATTAAGTAAAGAAAATTCGGTGTCATTATATCATAAACACTTAAGTCATATCTCAAAAGAAAGAATTGAGAGACTTATGTCTGATAGAATTTTAGATTCCCTTAATTTTACATATTTAAAGAATTGTGTTGAATGCATTAAGGAAAAACAAACAAAATAAAGAGAACAAGTGCAAATCAATCTTTAAACATCTTAGAGTTGATTCATAGTGATATCTATGGATCATTCCCTCCAGCTTCTGTTTTATATCATTCATAGACGATTACTCATATTATGGATACTTATATCTCATTCATTAAAATTCATTCATTGGATGTGTTAAAATATTTTAAGCTTGAAGTTAAGAATCAACTCAAAAAAAGGATCAAGTGTGTTAGAACTGGCTATAGTGGTGAATAGTATGGTAGATATGACAATTCAAGTGAACAATGTCTAAGACTATTTGCTAGATTCATACAGGAGATTGGAATCATTCCACAGTACACCATACTAGGATCTCCTCACATGAATGGTGTAGCTGAAAGATGAAACTGAACTCTTAAGGATATGGTAAGGAGTATGATTAGTCATTCTACCATACTAGAGTCACTCTGGGAAGAAGCACTAAAGGCGTCAACTTACATTCCGAATAGAGTACCGAATAAAGCAGCTACTAAAATAATTTATAAGCTTTGGAAAAGCAAAAAGCCTAGTCTAAAGCACTTTTGCATTTGGGCATATCTAGTTGAATCTAGACCATATCGACCACATAAAAAGTCATTAGACTCCAAAACAATTATTAGCTATTTTATTGGTTACTCTAACAGATCAATGGGATATAAATTATATAATTTCACACTCAGGTCGATTTTTCAGACAAGAATTGCCACGTTCTTTGAGGATGCTGAGCTTATGGGGAGAAATAAGATTAAGGATATTGTCTTTTAGGAGGAATCAATTACAATTCCTATTGTTATATGTGATGATGTGCAAGTCTCTGCACTTACCATTGATTAGAAGGCAAATCAAGAGCATCTACAAGACAATGTCAAACAACCATCTATTGAGAATGAGGTGATTGTTCCACCAGAACAAGCTCAACAATATCAAGAGCTAAGGAAATCCACCTGAGAAAGGAGAAATATTATTGCGGATGATTACATTATATTTTTCCTAAAACATGAGGTAGGCATTGGTGTGATGGAAGATGATCAAATTAACTTTTTTCATGCCATGGAGAGTTTGAATTCTCAAAGTTGGATTGATACCATGCATGAGGAAATAAAGTCCATGATAGATAATGATGTATGGGATCATGTCCAACTAGCTTAATGAAAGAAGCACATTGGTTGCATATGGATATTTAAGACCGAAAGGGATTCAAAGGGTAAGGTGGAGAGATATAGGGCACATCTTGTTGTTAAGAGCTTTGTACAAAAGGAAGGAGAATATTTTAAATAGACTTTTTCTCTAGTCTATTTAAAGATTCCTTGAAGGTGATCATGGAATTAGTGGTACATTTTAATCATAAGCTACACTAGATGGATATTAAGACATCTTTTCTTAATGGTGACATTCAAGAAACGATATATATGGTGCAACTAAAAAACTTTGTGTTAGGAGACCCTAAGAATATTGTTTGAAAACTTAAGAATTAATATATGGGTTCAAGCAAAATTCTGGGCAATAGTATTTCAAATTTCATCAAATTATCACCTCTTTTGGTTTTGAGATGAATTTGGTAAATAAATGTGCATATCATAAGTTCTATAGGAGTAAATACATATTTCTAGTTATTTATGTTGATGGCATACTATTGGCATGTAATGACATAGGTTTATATCATGATACCAAGACATTTCTAGCTAAGAATTCTAAAATGAAGGATCTTGGTAATGCCTCTTTTGTATTGGTAATAGAAATATATCGCGATCTTTCTTAATGTATCCTAGGGTTGTAAAAAAAGGATTATGTTGAAAGTACTCAAGTGGTATGCCATGAAGAATTACAAACTAGAAAACACCCTTATTGCTAAAGGAGACAAATTTAGTCTCGGTCAATTCCCTAAGAATAAATGTGAAAGAAAGCAAAAGCAAAGTGTTCCCTATACTTGGCAGTGGTAAGTCTAATGCATTCTCAGGTGTGTATGCATTTGGATATTGCTTACATTACTGGGATGCTTGGCAGATATTAGAGTAATACATGACTTGACCATTGGACAACAGCTAAATGTGGTACTTACAAAAAAATATAATATTATATGCTCATATATCATAGGTCAAACAAGTTTGAGATCATAGGTTATTCTAACTTTGATTTTACTGGATGCCAAGATAGCATGAAGTCTACATTAGGTTTTGTTTTTTCGATGGCTAAAGGTGTTATTTCTTAGAAAAGTGCTAACTAGACAATTGTGGCATATTCCACTCTGGCAGCGGAATTTGTAGCAAGCTAAAAGGCTTCCACTTGAAGTATATGGCTATAAATTTTTTTCATTGGACTGCATATAGTTGACAATATTGAAAGACTTCTTAAGATGTTATGTGACAATAAGGCTGCAATTCAGTATTCCAATAACAACCAAAGTTCTACAAAATCAAAAATTATCTATATTAAATAATTGGTTGTTAGAGAGAAAGTACATAAATAAGAATTATCTATAGAGCACATCAGTACAGGCTCCATGATAGTGGATTTCCTCACTAAGGCTTTACCACCCAAACATACTCTTGAGCATATTGCTTGTATGGGTGCTATGTCAACTGATGATTTTTAGTTTCATTGGGACTGTGTTACTTCTTTTTCTACATATATGGACACTTTGCTTTGGCTTATAGACATTTTGACCATATGTTATTCTAACAAAAATAAAGTTTCAGTTTATTTTCTTTTTGTCTTTGTTTGTGATTTGATCTCACTAAAGTTTTAAGGTGGACCAATTGGAAATAGGCATGTTAAGTTCATATAACATGAAATTTCTATGCTACACATCCACAACTTGATCCATGTCATTTAGTTATATCTATGATCCATGTCATTTAGTTATGTCTACAAGCATGACCATTGAAGGTTTATTTATATAGAAATGTGAAAAAAGTTGTTTTGATCCTATGTTGGTGTGACTAATAGACTAGATTGGTTATAGATGCATTTCATAATGACAACAGTATTAATTCGATTATTTTCAATTCATGGTTATAAGGTCACACATATAGCCTAAGAGGGAGATTCTTAGATTTTTATCTAACATTGGGCTTAAATGTGAACGATAAGAATTGTGAGTTGTCATATAAATAAATCCTGTATATAAGTAATCAAATTTATGTATAAATTATTTGGATTTAATATATCTAATTAGATGTGGAGCCACATGTGTAGAGACTTTGGGTATTCTAGTTGGTTGATGGAGTGAACTAGAATAGCCCAATAGATATACATTAGTTCTCTATATATAGAGTCATGGTCCTTGGGTCGTATATAATTCATCTTATTCGATTCCTATCAGTCAATAGAAACTGACGAGTATGTGTCTAATCAAGAATAATACAATACCACTAGTCATTTATTATCTCTAATCCAACGAAGTACGGTGATTCCAACGTTATAGATTTAGGTATGCTTCCGCATTATGTTAATGTATGAATTTTGATGGGTTAGTACGGGATCCTATCGAATCTAAAGATTATATATTGGTCTATCATCTATTCTAGCTCCCATCTCCAAAAAGGCATTTTTTTTTCAATTAAGAAGTAGATGAGGAGGTCTGGCAAAGATCCTAGTGTTTTGTTCACATCAAAGATGGTATAAGATGGATGCCACTAGAGCTTGGAAAAGTTAAACTCTAATTTTTGGTCCTCTACCTCCTAGAGAAAGCCAACTACACACCTAGGTCCATCCAGTTTTGCGTTGATGACTCATAGTTGCTAGGAGTGAATTCGACCAAAGTTGTCCAAAGAAACTATAATATCTTAGATTTCCAACCCTAATTATCCCAATTAAAACCCATTAATCACTTTTTAATATTCTAAACTCATTCATTTAATTCATTCACCAAGTGTTAATTTATTAATTCGGCACCGTTAAATCACACAAAATTTTATTTATGGGATTAGAATATTTTATTTATTTTTATCCGTAAATTTAAACCAACTCGGATATCCTATATTTCTCTATTTTTCGATTTCTAAAATTTATTCTGCACCCTTCTATAATTTTTCATGAGTTTTGAAATTTATTTACTATATTTTCATATATATATATATATATATATATATGTCCCAATTTTCTAACATTTTTAACTATTTATTTATCCTAAAAATTATAAAATATCTTGCTCCTATCCATGTTAGAATGTGACTCTCACATGCTGGACAATTAGATTTCAAAGTTTGTTTGTATTCAATCAACTAAAAATATTATCATAATCCAATCACACTCAAAAACCAACCAAGCCCGTACAACTCTTTCCTTCTTATACTTCCTTGAGGTTGACCAAGTGACCCCATTTCTACACCTGTTGTACGCCAGATCTAGAAAGGGGAAAAACATTTCAGCTAGCATTATTTTTTTCACACCCATGCAAGCCTTTGCACATCCATCACTTCATTTAAAAAAACCAATTGCTTAAGTGTTTAGCCTCACTCACTCCCTTTTTTTCCTTCTTTGCTAGTATGACTAACTACTATATAATCGAGCCCCTCCCTTCGGTTTGTTTTCTCACTGCTTCCTTGCCTCAATCATTCTACCACAATCCTCTACTTTTTTCCCCTAGTCTCTTTGGTTAGTTATAGAGCTTTTGAGGCGTCTTCTTCTTCTTCTTCCCTTCACGTATGTCATTGCTATTGTTGCCCATCTGTGCCCTGCTCCCCTCTTTTTCACTACAAACCATACCCCTTTTTTCTCCTCCATTTATCTTGTTTGTTAGTGGGGCTTAGATGTTTTCCTCCTCTCTTTTTTTGATTGAGTTGGGCTCCTACCATAAATGAATATCTTGCTCACGTTATCAACTACTTATATATTGTAGTTCTTTGGAACAATCCTTACTGGAAAGATTAAATTCAGAGTGTCATGGTGGTTGCTTGCTTCAATAAAAAAAAACCATATGCCAAGAAAATCTACTCCCAGTCGACAATACGTCGATAAATCCGTGATCATGTCTTCTTCGATGCATTAGTTATATGGGGTCTCTTAGGTCCATGGCGGATCTTCAGAGACCAAGGAAACTATATGGCCATGCACCAGTTCATCCTAGGTGGTGCATTAGGAGGGGTTTTAGTTTGGCTAATTCACAAGGCATTCCCTAAGCAATCAAGGATCCCCTTGATTAATCTTCCTGTCTTCTTAGGAGCAACTAGAATGATGCCACCAGCAACACCAGCGAACTGCAATGCTTGGGTAGGTTGTTGGAACAATTTTCAACCTTTTCATCTTTCGTTGCAGAAAGCAATGGTGGCATAGGCATAATTGTATTCTCTCAGCTGGGGGTTGCTTGCATGGCAGTCACTTAATATACTTTTCACTAGGCATTCAGAATAATAAAACTCTGAGCTGGTGGGAGACCGAGAGGGAACACTATCTGCTTGCAACTTGTCCGACTGCTAAAGGCATGTATAGAAGTTGATGGATGCCCTGTCTTTTAATGATTTCTGGGTTGTCTTCGATTGTTCAGGTTCAATGTTATAAATTTGATGATTAAGCCTTTCATTTGTTCGTTAACTTTTATCAGTATATGTTCAAGTAGAAATACAGACATCATTTAATTATCACTCTACGTGTTAATTATTATAATTTTCAATATATATCATTTCACTCCAACGTCTTCACAGTTTTGAAGTAATTAATTAACCCTATAAATATTTTCAAACAAAACCTCCAATTATCTAAAATCGAGCGCTTTCCCCCTCCCTCCTTTCCTTCCCCTTTTGGGCATTACCAGAAGGATAAAAATCAATGGATTTCAAACTCAAAGGGGGTTAAATAGGAGCATATCTAGGATGTCAACCACCTGTAAGATCAAAATCAAGAATATCCCTCGAACAGATGGCAACTATAGGAGAGATAATGCCCAATATGGGTCATTGAGTCTACAACAAAGTTACCTTCCCTGAATCAATGAGAGATACAACATAAGGCGAACTGGAGCAAGTATATGGGTGGTGAACAAGGGGCGGACCATTAATAAGACCGACCGCCACCTTAGAATCAAAGCTTACCAGCCACCTTCCTATAGCCACGAGCTAAGGCTTCATTCAAATTTACCGTGCCATATGGCCCAAATTTCAGCCACCAAAATAGAATCAAAACCTAAGTTGCTAGAGAAGCCAAACTTCTAATAACCCACTTGGAAGTGTTCAATGAGTTGGATTAGCCGTGACTTATATAACCCAACCCATAAAAAAAGGTTTATGGGTTAGATGAGTTGGACTAATATTTTATAAAATTTTACATGGATTAACCCATAATGGATTACAAACTAAGATGGGTTAGTATGGGCTAATCCATGGGTTGTAATGGGTTACCATGGGTTAGTAAATATTACCTCTACTATACCAAAATTACCACCATCACAAACCTATTTTAACTGGACCCCGGACGTACCATTTTTTTTCTAGGTCTCCACAGATCCAAGAGACTCTGCCCAACCCAACCCAACGCTATCTTGCCCTATAGCAACTCCACTCGACCCCACCCTAATCTTGTTTAACCTCGGCTCGATCCGACTCAACTCCACTCAAGCCCGCCCTATTAAAATCCAACATTATTGTTACCCATCGTGACCCAACCTCACTTTATCCAATCTCAAAATCATCAAATTTTGAGCTAACTAGGCCCAAATCTGACCCAACCCGACCCAACCTTTCAAGTTAACCCAAAATAACATGAAGTCAGTCTGACCCAACAAATTAACTTGACATGGTCAGGATCCACAATGATCCAAACTCAAAATCGATTCTACCAATAAAATAACTTGAAATGATCTGACCTTAAAACCCACTTGACTAATAAAATAACTCGAACTCAAATGACCTGATCCGACCAAGAATAAATCCAAAAAGGAAAAAAGATCAGTAAACAACCCGAGCGGAGAATAACCCAACCTCCTACTATCCGATTAGAACCCGAACCACCAAACCCGATTGCTGATAAGTTTGTTTATTTATTAACCCCTAGTAACCCATGGCCTCCCCAATCCATGAGTTATAATGGGTTGGATTGAAAAGTATTAATCATTTACTCTAACCTGTCATGAGTTAAACCATTGATCACATGGATTAAGATAATATAAGTTGGGTTAAACCATGACAACCCATTTGAACTCCCCATACCCACCTAGTCCCTTTCGGCTACACCAAACGCAATATTCCCAGGCTTTGTGTGTGCATTCTTATCTACGATGGCCTTTAATTATATCTGGTGGAGAAGGTTGCCAACCTACTATCAATGAAGCATGTTCACCTATCTATTGATTAATCTGAGAAATACTTTCCCACGATTTTACTTCATCCGTAGTGAATCCACATCGCTGCTTGGGCAGTGCAGATATTCTTACTGTCGAAGATTGCTTGATTGTTTGATGTAGATGAGTATTTTATATTATTATAAAATAAACTTATTAAAAATGCATTAATATTCATTTTTCTTTAAAAAAGCACTACGATCAAGAACTTATGGTTTAGGAAAATAGTTACACTCCCAAACAAAATGTTAATAAAATTGTAAAGGATAAATTTTAATTAGATTTTCTAAAATATAGGATAATACCTTTCGAGTGTTTTGTCGTGTCTATAATTTTACTTAGGTGCATGTATATTTGAATTGATTTTTACTTATGTATCTAAGTGGATGTCGACATAAAATTAAGAATGCGACTAGTTTTATTATTTAGGTAATTGAGTAAAAATAAATTTAAGTATAAAGATATTTAAGTAGAATTATGAGAAATATTATAATGCAAATAAAATTTATCCAAGTTTAAAGCGATCGAGTACTTTTAAGTTTCAGGGATGAGAAACGGAGGTTGACAAGGCTGGTTCGGCAGCCAAAAAGCCAGCTAAATTTATGTCCTCGAAAAGTTGAATGAAAAAAAAAATAGAGTGATTGGATCTAAGGAGTCGGTCGATCAGTTTTTAAAGTGGGAACACAACTTTTGAGGGAGGCCCAAACGACCGCGGACAAGAAGAAGGTACAAAATTAGGGACGTACAGAAGCCCTCCGCAGGCCCAAAAACTAACTCGAGAAGCGTCGAAGAACTGAGAGGAAAGTACGTTTGGTTAGAGAAAGTTTTTATTAGCCGCGGATGCAGGTTTTACCGGGTGCATTATAACTCATACCTAGACATTATGCATTCAGAAGATCACCGTTTAATACGTGTACGGCTTGACAAATAGTAAAATATATATATATATATATAATAACTATAATAATATTTGAATTATTTTAATTTTTAATTATAATAATTATAAATATAATCATATTATATATTTATAACAATGATAATTTTAATTTTAAAATTTATTATAATTATCGGTATTATTATAATAAGTATAAAAAAATATTAACTCAAATTAAAATAAATATCAATACTAAAAAAATTCAGCAAAGCTTAAGTAAATATATATATATATATGTATGTAAACTAAAATAAATCGAAACACGTATAGAATCCTTTTGTTTTTTTTTACGTATTAAATGAAAAAGGAGGATGAATAGGCGGCGATTGAACCATTCCCGCAAGAATTATTGGCACATGCAAAGGAGAGGGGGGGGTTGGTGGCGAATGAAGAAGCCCCGACCAACTCCACTCCTCCTCTCACGTCCGAACGAAGTTCAAAAACCCAAAAGTCCTCCTGACGCGCACAAGCCGTTTCCACGAGCCAGCTCCTACCCCTCTCGCCCCCTCTTTTTCTCCTTTTCCCTTGCCCCTGGTACTCCTACTTCCTCGATGATCCTTCTGGAAAAGGACGGGCATAACTGTAATATTCCAATTCATGCAATGGGAACGACGAAAGGGGCGATTATTGGGCCTGCTTGAATGAGAGCCCTGTCGGCCGACATAACGCGGAACGAGGAGAATGGGCAAAGTATAGGCGCATGTGTTCGTTGACCCACTCTCGCACAATAATAATAGACCGAGCAATGCTTATGCCAATGAATGATGGATGGATGACCCTTTGGAGTCTCCCCGTCCTGTCCTAAAATACTAATAAACACCCCTTTCCTATTTTAAAATTCGTTTCGCGCTATTATGAAGGGTAAAATCCGTTACATATTTTATTATCTATTTTACTAGTGAATGACATTAAAATATTAGTAATTAAAAATAATTTTTTTTGAATAAAAAAATTTATTTCAATCATTTATATAATTTTTAAAAAAAAACTAAGAAATATAATTTTAAAATTTTACTCGCAATATTTAATACATAGTAATGAACAATAAAAATAAAAATATTTATAAAAAATAAAATCAGATTTAAAAAACTCCTTAACAGTTATCATTAGTGTTGCTCTTTAATAAGGATTGTGTACTGTGGAAAACAGACACATGCCATGGAGACATCATTAGATTAAGTAACCAGCTAAAGACTAGTTGACCAACTCCTTTCCTTAGGTGTCAGTCATCCAACGGCTGCCTGAAAAGAAAAAACCTAAAAAACAGAAAAACTTTCCACCCCCATTTTTTCCACACATCCCAACCTAAACACAACAGGGCATGCGACTTTTCAAACCCGTAACAAACACGGCCTTCGGTTCTCTCCGTCCAAATATTACCACAATTCAACCCGACGTCTACTCCCCCTCTCTCTTCCCCGTTTTCGGGGGCCTATAAATATTTCCCAAGTCCCCGATCTATTTTTCGTAGGACTAACAAACCAAACTCCTTCGTCTCCCAATACTTCTGTGCTGCTGAGCATCAAAAACCACTCGACTCGAACGACTTTGATCTCTCCCGGAGAACAGAGAGAAAGGCGAGTGCCCGACGGAGCCACAGCCACATCGCAGCTTAAATAAATACAAGAGAGCGAGGAAAGGAAGAAGGATTACGTAAAAGAAAAGACCGAGGAGGCAGGGGCGACCGATTAGAACCGAAAGAGAACACATAGAAATGGCAGGAAAGATGAGCGGAAGTAGTATTGTCGCAATTTTCGCCTGTCTGGCTCTTCTCCAGCAGCTTTCGTACGCTCAGGCGACCGTATACAAGGTCGGAGGCAACACGGGCTGGACCTTGCCAAGCTCTAGCTCACTCTACTCCTCGTGGGCTACCAAAGAAACATTCAATGTCGGTGACACCCTCGGTAAGTACCATCTCAGAGTTTTTTTTTTTTTCTTTCTTTCTTTCTTTCTTTCCCGCTTGGATCGTAAGTAGTAGTGTATCTTACCAATTACTACTCCTATCCTACGATACGGAGCAACTCTTAACTCCTGAAACTGAAAACTAATAATATACGGTGATGTGATGGCGTGCGTACAGAATTCGACTTCACGACCGGACAGCACACGGTAGCCGAAGTATCGAAATCCGCCTACGATTCCTGCAACATAGCCAACCCAATATCGGAAAAGAAAACCGGACCGGCCAACATGACCATCAACACCGCCGGCACACACTACTACATCTGTACAGTCGGGACCCACTGCCAGGCGGGTCAGAAGCTAGCCGTCACTACTTCCAGTTCCGCTTCTTCTCCCACCGCCTCCAAGTCGCCGGCCGGCGCTCCGTCCGCGTCCACCACTCCAGGGGGAGCCGCCGCCGACAGCCCTACCAGCGGCGGTACTACTCCTGGTTCGGCTGCCGCCGGGCCTTCTGCGAGCTCCGCTTCTTCCATTAAGAATGCTGCTGCTGGCTTCCTTTTGGTTTCCCTTGCGGCTCTTGCTCTCTAATTCGTTCCCGTGTGAGCGTGTGTGTGTTTTTTTTTCATGAATTATATTTATAGATCATCGTGTTTTATGTTTACGAGCATGGTGGGTTGTTGATGGATTAGTACGTTGTCGAGTGAGTATTTTGTTTTGTATCATGAGGATTGATGAGAGATCGGTATTCATTTTTAGTTTTTTTTTTTTTTGGGGGGGGGGTTTTGGTTAGAGCTTCTTGCTGATTATTGTTTCTCTTTTAATTTATGGACTGAGTATGGCATACATTCATACATACGTACGTACTATTACTGTATGGGTCGGTACATTATGGAATAAGATTGGTACTAGTAGCAGTGCTAACAATATATATAATGGGATTTCATTTTCCAAATTATTCAGCCACTACCACAGCCACAGGCGTCCTATCACTACTTATTCCCTCATCTGGTAACGAACGATCGAGGACCCTTTTTTTTTTTAAACCAACAAAAAAAAAAAAACCTACTTGACAGTCGGTGTCCGGCGGCCACGATAAAAAAGTATCATGTCGAAGCTTTGGAATTGAAATGGAATTAAATTACGGGTCACGCTCGCATGATTGTTTGGAGGAGCCTACTTTTTGCCTTTTTCTCCTAGTGGGTGCGGAGGAGGAATGACTGGGCCACTAAGCCATAAAATTAAAACCCCCAGCGCCTTTCTATTCAGCATCGCTGGAACCTTCCCGTTCCTCCAAATTAGCGGTGGCCGAATAAAGTTTCGCTTTTTTTCGTCCGGTCTGGTTCCCACCGCTCACCTAACCCAACTCCTCCTCTCCTCATAAACTAAGAAACAAACCCCGACACCATTCAAATCTCAAAGCACCCTAATTATTTCCTTAATCCTAACGTACTGGCGGTAATTGAATAAGAAAGAATCCCGAGGCACGCAAAAAAAAAAAAAACATGGATGAATGAATGAACAGCCTTTTAATTAGCATAAAGCGAAAAGCGGGTTCTAGCCCCCATTCAGATTAACAACTTATTCCGTCAAATCATGCTACTAATTATTATTATCTGCTTCCCGCAAAGTAGTACTCCTACCACTAGTATTTACGACTCTTATTGCAGCGCTACTGGCAGAACGGACGAATGGAGGTGGCCACTGGCCACAACACAAATGGATGTAACTATCGATAGGGCGGCGGCAAGGGAGAAGCCTGACGTGGGTGTGACGAAGAACAACGGGGACGTGTTGGGGGCAACGTGCCCACGTGACGTTGGATGAACCGGCTGCAGCCGTGGGCCCCCCTAAGGCCTTCTATTTCTATGTAAATAAAAAAAAAAACGAACAAGCTTCTGGAAGCCTCTGGTTGGTCATCAACTGCGCACTGACGAACTACTTCCCGGTCCATGTAACAGGACCAACATCCCCTTCGCAAAACGAAATACCTTATTTTCAAACCTATCCGCGGCAAAGGTGCTCTCAAATTTTGATCTCAACACTGGTTTTTGGCTATTCAGATTTGAGAGTCAAGCCAAAAAGAGAGTTATATATAAAAAAAAACCCTTTTTTTTTCTCCCACACCACTACTTCCAATCAACAATTACACCCTTTTCCTCTCAAAACTGCTCCATCAACTTTTTTAACAAAAAAATATATATTTAATAGTCTACTCCACACGGCCTTTTATCTATATAATATTATGTTTTCAGGAAAAAGAATAAAAAAATATGACGCTTATGTGAGAAGAGATACACTATCTTAGAATGCATATTAAAGGAGGAGAATATATTCTGTTGGATTATTATCCGACGTTGGGCTTGTATGTGAACGATACGAATTGGACGTTGTCGTAACGGTTAAGCCCAAATAAAAGTGATTGAATTAGGTTTAATTAAGTTGGGCTTAATGTATCTGATTGAATGTGGACCGATATGTATAGAGACTGTGGGAGTCCTAGATCGTTGATGGACCGAACTAGGATGGCCCGATAGATGACAGGCTTGTTATCTATATATATGTGGTTATGGTCCCTAGGTCACAAGTACTTCGCTCCATTGGTTCCCATCAGTCATTGGCAAGCAGCGAGTACATGCGTGATCTAGAAGACTACAAAACCGACCGTTAGGGTTTGATATCAGATCCGACGGTACTCGACAAATCTTTTATTATTATGGATTCAGGTACGCTTCCGTGATATATTATATATATTAATCTTGATAGATTAGCATTCGATCCTGTCGAATATATATAGATTATACATTAATCTATCAATTGGTATCAGAGTCGTTGCTAAATTTATCAAGATTAAAAAAAAATACTACTGTTCATGCGATCGGTACTGTTCATTCGGAAATTATGGATTAAGCACACTGTTCATGCTATTCGGAACTATGCATTCATTTTTTTTCTTTTCGTCGGCACTGTTCATAGACGGTTACTGTTCATGCTGATCATTCGTTGCTTTTATTTGATTTGGATTATCAAAAAAAAAAAAAGCTTAAAGGAGGGCTGCGGCGCCGCAGGTGCATTTTGTTTGGAGTATGCGATATTCGGTAGGGTTGGCCCAACCTTTTTACCAAAAAAAAAAAAAGGAAGTATGGCTGCGGCGGCAGATGGCCCAGCTATTTAGTTAATTTTTTTTTATTATTATTATTTTTGGGCTGATAAATTATTAAATTGGGCCGGTCTAGCTTTGGGCCTACGGTTATTTTTTTTTTCTGTGGCCCAATTTTCCTTTTTTTACTATTTGGACTTATAGTTTGGGCCTTATATTTGTTGTGTAATAATACATGATTAACTTAATTATTTTTTTTAATTGGATATCAAGTTTATTTTCTTTTATTTCAATTAAAATTTCATATGGGCCTATTTATGTGCATTACTTGAAACTTATGCAAATAAAGTTAGATTTGATATTGTTGTATATATATTAAATCTAAATGAAATTGGTCCAAATATTATAGGTCCAAATTTATAAAATAAAATTAAGGGATCAATTTATTTAACTGATTGGTTGTCTAATATTAATAGATAAGCTAGTTAAAATAATATGTCGCCAAAGTGACCTCTTTTATGGAAATTGGTTTATCGAACATATTAGATGTTTGTGCATATATCTATTCGTGCGGTTATTAAGTCGGCCCAAAGGAAGACTAATATCTGGCAGATTTTCATATGCACGTGCGATAATAAATATGTGACGATTGTTTGGTTGCCATGTGGATAATAAGTCAATCCAAAGATGGGCTTATTATCTGACAGGCCTTATTGTTAGTATTTGATTATTGCAACAGGAACACCACTTGCAGTTAATATTATTGTCCAAAAACTTGATATTAATGTTGCGCCGGTTTCTTGTGATGGGATCACCAATATTTAAATTTATTGATTATTTTATTATGTGAACTATTTTTGTGAGCATGAATATTTATATATGTTTATGTTTTCTGTACAGCCATGACTGTTACTACTATATCTGCTAACTTAAGCTCTATTCCCATGCTGAACGGGAATAACTTTAAGGAATGGAAGGACAATGTTATCATTGTCCTTGGCTGCATGGATCTGGATCATGCACTCAGGCTTCCGAAACCCGCTGATCTGACAGCTGAAAGTACCTCTGATGATAAGAGGAACTTTGATAAGTGGGATCGGTCGAATCGCATGAGTCTAATGATCATTAAGCGCAGCATTTCGGAAGCCTTTAGAGGTGGGGTGTCTGAGGACATCACCAATGCTAAGGATTTCCTTGCTGAAATTGAGAAACGTTTTGCAAAAAACAATAAGGCAGAAACAAGCACTCTCTTGCAGCGCTTGATTTCAATGAAGTACAAAGGCAAAGGAAATATAAGGGAGTACATAATGGAAATGTCCAACATTGCTTCGAAACTAAAAGTGCTAAAGCTTGAGTTATCAGATGATTTACTCGTGCACTTGGTGTTACTTTCACTTCCTGCACAATTCAGTCAGTTTAAGGTCAGTTATAACTGCCAAAAGGAGAAATGGACTCTCAATGAGCTCATTTCTTATTGTGTGCAAGAAGAGGAAAGATTGAAGCATGATAGGACTGAAAGTGCTCACTTAGCTAGTACCTTTAAGGGCAAGGGCAAGAAAAGAAAGGATGAAGCTGCTCCTAAGGGTCCGGTTCAGAAGAAACAGCAGAAGGAAAAGGATAGCTGCTTCTTTTGTAACAAAACTGGATTTGAAAGACTACTCACATAAGTGTTTCTATGCAGGGTTGCCTGAACTGCCGAAAGCCTAGTGATGGTGAAAGATACATCTATGTGGGAGATGGCAAGGCAGCACCAGTTGAAGCGATTGGCACCTTTAGGTTATTATTAGAAACTGGTTTCTATTTGGATTTGAAAGACACTTTCGTTGTACTGTCTTTTAGACGGAATTTGGTTTCAATTTCCTTATTGGACAAGTCTGGTTATTTTTGTTCATTTGGAAATAATAAATTTAGTCTTTCATTAAATTCAAATACGATTGGCACCGGTTCATTGTGCGCTTACGATAACCTATACATGCTTGACATCATCGCTTCATATCATGAAATCATGCACGTGGTACCAAACGCAAATTAAATAAGGAAAATTCAGCATCATTATGGCATAAGCGCTTAGGTCATATCTCAAAAGCTAGAATTGAGAGGCTTGTGTCTGATGGTATACTTAATTCCCTTGACTTTGCGGACTTAAACAATTGTGTCAATTGTGCCAAGGGGAAACAGACCAAAACTAAGAGAACAGGTGCAAATAGATCTTCGGATGTCTTAGAATTGATTCACACAGATATCTGTTGACCGTTCCCTACGGCTTCTTGGAATGGTCAACAGTATTTCATATCATTCATAGACGACTACTCACGTTATGGGTACCTGTATCTCATTCACGAGAAATCACAGTCGCTGGACGTGTTCAAATCATTTAAGCTTGAGGTTGAGAATCAACTCAACAAACGAATTAAGTGTGTTAGATCTGACCGTGGTGGTGAGTACTATGGCAGATATGACGGTTCAGGTGAACAATGTCCAGGACCATTTGCTAAATTCCTAGAGGAGTGCGGTATCGTCCCACAGTACACCATGCCGGGATC